>OZ020525.1:7463725-7569272 GCA_963971425.1 Bryoerythrophyllum caledonicum | reverse complement strand
CTGCACGCACGCGACCCTGTTGACGACGTGTCAGCCACGTAATCGCCTTCGTGGCAGTGGGTAAATTGATTTACCTCGAGTCATGGTCAAACTAGGGTTGACCCTTATCGGACGGACAGCAGCCTCTACCGGACGGACAGCCGGACGGACGGACACTACCGGACGGACGGACGGCCGAACAACCCTGTGATACATGCGTAGGAATGTGGTGCATGATCTTGAATAAAGTCATATGTTGAAGGTGCACTGCTGGTCGCTGGCTGGGAGGTCCTGGGTCGAGTCAAATGATCAATTGAAGGCTGCCATCGTGTTAAGCAAGAAAAACTAATAAGAATACACAAAACAAACGTAAAAAACGGAGTCATAATCACGAAGATAATGAAGAATTAAACTTTTAACATAAAAAGAGGAGCCTGTCTGCTGATTGCTGCTGTTAGGGTCGCACTTGGGCCTGGAAGTGGTGGTTAAAGTGCTAATCAAGTTCACAAGGCAAAATTGAACCTAATGGAGCTTTAAAACATTGGAAACAAAGCTTTGAGGCGGAGTTTACGCTTGTCTAAAGGTTGGATTCAACCTAAGGCTGAATTCAGCCATCACATCACTAATTATTAACGAACCCTCTTAAGTGACCACGCCTTGGGTCATCATGCTTGTATGAATGGTTAAAGTATGTTTGCACAAGGGGCTGCATCCCATATGTAGGGTCTTGTGTTCAAGATAAGCCACCCATTAGGGGCGGTTTATTTGGCTCACATTTTGGTGCGTCCGCCGGGAGGAGGCGTGTTCATGGTTTGATTGTGCTAATTGTTCTATCGTTGGATGTAAGGTACAAACGCAATTAGCCTTATGGCATATGGAGCAGCATAGGGCAACTTGAGGTAAGTGCCCAATTTACTCACGAATGGTTAAGTTATTGTTGGATGGTGAATGACTTGTGAATGTTTGAAAGTATGGTGAGTGCATGGATGCCAAGTTGTGTTTAAAGGTGGGGTTCTAGAAGGGAGTGTGGAATCCCCGACCCTCCAACCACAAAACACCTTGTGTTGGGGGGATCCCCTTCTAGGCTTGTGGCTTGAGTTGAGCAAGGGGCCTAGGGGTGAAAGGTTGAGGCCCTCCCACGGAAATCCACGAGGATTTCCAGTGAGCCCCTAGGTCGAAGGAGAAGGGTGCAAGTGCCCGGGTATGGGACAAGGGCGCCCCTTCCCCCCGCGCTTGACTAACCACCAAGGTAAGAACAACTTGGTGTAACTGGAATGGTTGAATCAAAAGTTGCAAGTTAACGCTATGTATGTGTGAATGAGCCACTTGGAGGGGAGTTGGAGTCGTGGACGCATCCAAGACGTAGGGGTGCTGTTTGGAAGGAGCGCTGCGTACGGTATGTGCACTACACCCTCTTTGTAGGACCACGAGTAGTAAATAGGACCAACTTGGATGTGGTGACGACACTAGGGTTAGAAAACCCTGATTTCCCACTTGAGCCGTGTGGAACACTTGCCTTAGAACCGCTAGGTTTGGCCAACCACGAAATTGCATGCAACAAATCTTTTGCTAACAAGTGGATTGGCTGGAGTTGCTTCAAGGTAAGTTATCCCCCTCTATAACATTATATGTGACTTATTGGTTGGCCTTAGCATCGATAGACTGCGATTAGGTCCACGGTCGACTTCAACTAATGGTGACAGGGTCGCTGGAGATGCATCGAGGTATGTCTTCTTCACAGTGATAACATTGTATAGACACCTTGTTGCATGCCGTCCCGTGATTGAGTCGTTTTCCTCCTAGTGGGTAATGCCTAGTTCAAGGTGGTAAAAGGTGGAAGGGGGGATACCAAAGATACCGAGGAACTCCACCTTTTATCAAATTGAGGTCTGGGTCAGCCCCACAGTAAGGATCTGTACCCTGTGGCGCCAGTTGGGGGACAACTTTCCAACGGGGTGATGCTCGTGGAGACATCCCTCAATTCGGTTAGCTTTTTGTCGTTTGCCCTTGGAGGGTAGTCCTTAATAGGATTCTTCGGCGGCTTCATCGAGCTAAAACTCCATGTGAGCCGCAAAACCGGCCCACGAGGTTGAATGGACCGCGCATCGCGTCCATAAGGGTTAACTAGTAGTGAAAATGGGTTATCCCATTGGTTAGTTCTTGGTTTTCGATTGGATTGACCAATTAAGCCTTCCGTGCACTAAATCATCAGTGGGAGCCACATTGTGGAAACCGGAAGTTTTAGGAAGATAACCAAAAAATAAAGAAAAAATTAAAAGAATAGAAGAAAACAAAAAGAAAAAAAATAAGAAAAGATGGAGAAAACCAAAACAATAGGAAGGAGGGAAAAATGGTGAGAAGGAGAAAAGAAGGAAGAAGGAAAAAATCAAAGAGCCTCAAAGAAAAGGGAAGAGGAAAAAATAGTTTAAGGGACCCAAAGGCTTGGGGTAAAAACCCTCACCATCATTTGGCAAATTAGCCATAACCCAAAACAAGGGGAATTCAATCTAGGCTAATTAGGTAGTATTTGCATCGTTGAAATTAGCTAGTAGCTCACTTATTGAGATCATGCACACACATGTGGCATGGAGTCAAAGTTTAGATTTAGATATTCCTTGGTTAGTGGGACACCCACTTGTGTTAAATGCAAGGGTGGCTAGTGAATTATTGCTTTTTAGTTACTAGTTGTTTAGTGTGACCATTAATGTGCCCACTCAAAATTGGCGGCTGTGAACGACGAAGGGAACGACCTTGGGAACAAGAAGGGAGCAAGGGCTTTGGGGTTACCCCCCTTGGAGGCGCTCATTCGAAGTGTGTGAGATAGGAGTTAGAGAGGCGTGTGTGTAGAGAGAGAGAGAGAGGTAGGGTCCAGATTTCCCCCTCTTGTGGGCTGGAATTTAACTCAATCGTTACGAAAATTAGCGAGTAGATAGATCAGAGCGTGGGCTTCCCAACAAGCTCAAGAGCGCGCGGTTTGGAGCTGTGACGACGAAGATACGAGCTGCGGAGTGAGGACGACCAGCTGGAGGATCAGCGGCGGATCTCACTTGTCCTCAGATTTCCCCTTGTCAGTCGCACAGTTCTTGTCCGATGAAGCTTAGATTTTAGGCGTAGATAGATCAGCGCGTTGGCTTTCCAACAAGTTCAAGAGCACGCGGTTTGGAGCTGTGACAACGAAGATACGAGCTATGGAGTGAAGGCGACCAGCTGGAGGATCAGCGGCGCACCACACACGGCCTCGGGTTTTCCCTCGTCAGTCACGGAGTTCCGGTCCAATCGAGTTGGTCTTTTAGGTGTAGATAGATCAAAGCGTTGGCTTTCCAACAAGCCCAAGAGCGTGCGGTTTGGAGCTGCAAAGACGAAGATACGAGCCGCGGAGCAAGGGCAACCAGCGGATCTCAAACGGCCTCGGTTTTTTCCTTGTCAGTCACGGAGTTTTGCTCCAATCGAGTTGAGCTTTAAGGTGTAGATAGATTAGAGCGTTGGCTTTCCAACAAGATCAAGAACGTGCGATTTGGGACTGCGACGACGAAGATACAAGCCGTGGAGCGAGGGCGACCAGCTGGAAGATCGGCGGCGGATCCCATAGGTCCTCGGTCTTTCCCTCGTCAGTCACGGAGTATTGCTCCAATCAAGTTGATTTTTCGGGTGGAGAGAGATCAGAGCGTTGGCTTTCCAACAAGCCCAAGAGCGTGCGGTTTGGAGCTGCGAAGACGAAGATACGAGCCGCGGAGCAAGGACGACCAGCTGGAGCAACCGGCGGCGGATCCCACGCGGCCTCAGTTTTTCCCTCGTCAGTCACGGTGTTCTAGTTGTATTAAGCTAAGATTTTAGGAATAGATAGATTAGGAAGTTGGCTTTCCAACAAGATCAAGAACGTGCGGATCGGAGTTGTGACGACGAAGATATCGGCTGCAGAGTGAAGAGCACCAAGAAGAGGAAGACGACCACAATCACAAGAACGAACACAAACACGGCAGAGGGTGAATTGAGCGGGATCAGGGAGCCTTCTTCCTTTCCCAATTGATTCATTATTCTCTTGATTGCATGTGGAGAAGGAACCCTAAATTGTCTAGTTAAAAACACTACGCGGAAGCGCTGCCAAATTTTCACTAGGATTAGGGTTTTGTTATAAATTCAACCAATTGGTGGTTTAATTGTCATTAGTAAGGTTGGAATGGGATTACTTGTGTGAATGCATGTGAATGTGTAGTGCATGATATTAAATGAATGCATATGTTAAGTGAACACTGCTGGTCGTTGGCTGTGGGTCTAGGATTGAATCAAATGGTTAATTGAAGGCTGCCATCGTGTTAAGCAAGAAAAACTAATAAGAATACAAAAAAAAAACATAGAAAACGGAGCCATAAGGCAAAAGATAAAGAGGTTCAAAGTCCGGCAATAAGTCAAAGATATAATTCATCCCTAATGCACTCATGATAGATAAAACATTGCGTTAAACACATCATGAACCGCTGCGATCTAAATGGGAGGTATGCATGTATGTCTTGATTGTTGATTGAACAAGGGGCTGAATCCCTCAAAGTAGGATCTTGTGTTCAAGATAAGCTTCCCACTAGGGGGGGTTTATTTGGCTCACACTCCACCACTAAAAATTGGGTCTTGGTCTTGGGTCAGTCCATCCTCGTGATAGAATCGGGAGTAGGAGTGTTGGAAACATCCACTCACCGATCGAATTAGGTCGTGCTTCGTGTAGTTTCACCGACGACCCTTAAACCTTGGATGGAAAATCTTTCGGGGGAACATGACCATCATCAACACACAACAAGATCTTACTCTTAGACTTTAGAGTAGATGTCCCGTGCCACAAGGTCCCAAAAACCTTCCCTCACACCACCGTGGGAACCGGCGAGTGAAAGAAGTAGGTCTAGGGAACTCACTGAGGACACGGCGGAAGGATTCTTGGAGGTTCAGCTAGAGGTTATCCCAGCTCCTCCCCTTCTTTTTCCCCCATCTTTCCTTATCCCTGCATTTGATCCACTGAACACCACCAACACCACTAGCCCACGAGGCAACACCTCAGCCCCTATCATGGCCTCTGGAGGGCCACCCCCGGTTTGGCCTCCCATCAACCCCTTGGTTCAGCCAAGGGGTTTACCAATTGTAGTACCCGAGGGCTTACAGGCGGCGCCTATGCCACCCAATTTGCCCACGTTTAGAGGAACTAGGGATGAAGACCCCTCCGCACATGTGGAACGGTTTCTAGAGCTCCTCACTACTTGTCTCATCACCAACACCGGATATTTCCTAGTGTGGTTCTCGTGTACCTTAAAGGATGCCGCTTACGAGTGGTATAGGAACCACCCCCCCAACACCTTCCAGGACTGGGATAGCCTCATGAGGGCCTTTTTGGAGCACTTTAGACCCGAAGTATGTCAAAGTAATGCCCTCACAGCCCTAGCCGCGCTACGCCAAGGTCCAGGGGACGATATCACGACATACATTAGGAGATTCGACCTGGTGGTTACAAGGTTCGTGGGAAACCTCCTCACCAATGACACCTTAACCCAGTTCTTTATCCAAGGGTTCAACAATGAGGGAACCATTAGGGAGATTTTGAAGGTCCGCCCTGCATCGTTAGATGAGGCCAAGGCACAAGCTAGGCTAATAGAACAGGTGGATCGAGACCAAGATCGCATGTGGAGGAAGGAGGATCACCATATTCCTAGTTTCATACCCATCCATGCCAAGGGTAAGGGACCACTCTTAGAACGTAACCAAGGATCCACAGGCGCACAAGTTCCTACGTGGAACTACTACGCCCCACCCTTGAACGATAGGCCACCAGTAGCCCTTCCTGAGCTCACCTATCATGAGGAGCGGGGCACATGGAAGGAGGAAATGAAGAACGAAATCCTTCAAGGCCAACAGGGCTTCCAGGACCAATTAGCTCAACAAATCAAGGCCATGCAAGACCAAATGGCCTTGTTGATTAAGAACCAAGTCCCTAACCCCACGCCTCCACCCATAGAATCCGGTAGACATGCTTCGGGCTTATGGTGCACTCAATGTGGTCAACCAGGCCACACCAGCCCTTTTTGTACCACTCCGGTGGCAGCACCCCAGCACCAAGTTTCTCAACCTCCGTATGTGCCTCCCCATAGGAACCAACCACCGACAGTAACTAGCTACGTGCCTCAAGGCTATGCATCCCCAACCCAAGGTTATGGGGGACCTCTGAGACCACGGTATGAAATCCATCAACCGTGTGGCAAGAGACACGCACCAATGTTGGGTCGAAAGTGGGGTGGTATGCGATAACTGCGGGGGTAATCACCCTACCCAAGTATGTCGTAGACCGGACAAGGTAATTCCCATGCCCTTCCCACCAGGGAACTATCCTCAACAAGCCCAAGATCATTTGAGAGGTGTGCGTAACCCCACCTCCGATAATACCCTTAGGCCTCCTAGTCTCTACTACGACTACAACAATCATCGCCAAAAGCAGACTCCTCCAATGGGGTTGAATACCGAGGCCGGGTACATCCCTATTAACCAAGGGCAGAACCACGGGGGCCAACAAAACCAAGGGCAGCACCACGGGGGCCAACAAAACCTAGGGCAGAACCACGGGGGCCAACAAAACCTAGGGCAGAACCACGGGGGCCAACAAAACCAAGGCCCACAAGATGTGCGCTATGCCACCATGTCAAGTGAGATCGTGTCCACCCACAGCCCCTCCCTCACTGAGCTCAATGTAGTTTTCCACGAGGTGAGCACAACCAAGGAAGCAAAAACTTGTGAGTAACCGGCATTGGCAGTCCAGACTCGGTCTAGCCGACGGGAGCCTAGGTACTCAAGCCCCCCTCCACCTATACCAGAGGAAGGTGAGACCTCAGAAGAGGATTCACCTCACTTCTCTGACCAAAACGATACCACCAAGGAGGCGGTAGAAGGCACTAAACGAGCCAACTTTGAGTCCCCCCGTGGGATACCTAGGTCTCGAACACCCTTGTCCACCCCCCAAGAACCATGGGAAGGTCCACCAATCCCTAGTCCCGAGGTAAACACGTTCCCGCGTGTCGAGAAGCAAGGGGGAGAGGGGCCTTACGATTTATGGGCGGACTTGAGTCGCCTTAAAGCGGACATCACCATAGCCCAACTATTAGAGGTGTCACCACCCATGAGGAAGTCCCTTAGGTCGGGTACCCCGGTGAAGCGAAGGCCTAGGGCAAGGATCAGGCTGGCGGCTCGGGTTAAATCCGCACACCCCAATATTGAGGTCAAGGCGGTACAAATCGAGGTTTCGATTGTGGACAAGATCGTACCTAATGTACTAGTAGACGGTGGTAGTGGGTTGAACATCATGCCCCTCTCAACCATGGAGAAACTAGGCCTTGACATCACAGAACCTTCACCGTACATCATCAACATGGCTAATCAAAGCTCGGAGGCCCCGTTAGGCCAAATTAGTGGTTGTAAAGTGACCACGGGGGGGGGAAAGTATTCCTTCACCTTCCAAGTCATCCGAATGCACTCCAACAAGGAGGCATACCCCTTGCTACTAGGTAGGCCTTGGTTGCGGATTGCCAATGCCACGGTAGAATGGGGGGGGCCAAAACCAAACATCACCTATGGTCCACCGGAGAACCCTACTACAGTCCATATCCAACCAAGTAGGCTAGGAATATGCCGTGGTTGCATGGGCTCGTCGGAGGATGAATCACTAGAGGTACTATCAAAGGAGCCTCCCAAACGGGTGAGGTTTGCGCCCCACAAGGCGGTGGATCGAGCCCAACCCTCGAAGGCCCACGTAATGCCATTTAAAAGCATGGGACCGGGCCTTTATGAGTGGGTTCCCACCGGGGAATTTGTAGATTGGTTGAGGGAGCACCCTACCTCGAGCGCGGATGAAGCCATGTCCGTGCATTTCATGGAGAGTGAGCTCATTGGAAGGGAAACCGGGTTGGAACTTAGCCTAGTTCCCCTCCTCGATGACCTAGAACCCTCGGCGGTGTTTGGAATGGATGTGGAGGGCACGCAAAGGGACGAATTGGAGGTTTTGGGAGACGAAGGCCCTCTCAACCCATCTCTCCACTTCCGCAGGACGTCCACCGGTATCCTAGCTAGTGGTTCGGGGGCAACATACCCCCAAGTTCCGAATGATTGGTACAAGGGACCTACCCAACAACCACACGTTCATCATGATGATTGGAAGTTGATGGTGGTTTCTCATGAGCAGGATGAGGTCCGTAGTATTAAGGTGGGCGTTGGGTTGACCGAGGAGGAGATGGTGAAATACAAAGCACTAGTGGTCGAGTTTGGGGACATTTTTGCGTGGTCGTACAAAGACCTCAAGGGCATTCCCCCGGCGGTAACACAACATCACATCCCCCTTCTCCCAGGCACTACTCCCATTAGACCAAAGGAGCGGCGTATGAATCCTAACCTACAGCTCATTGTCAAGGCCGAATTGGAGAAGCTCCTCGAAGCGGGGTTCATTAAACCCGTAGAGATATCCGATTGGGTATCCCGCATGGTATTGGTTAAAAAAAAAAACGGGAAGCTACGGGTGTGCATTGACTATAGGAAACTCAACCATCACACCCAAAAAGACCACTTCCCCTTGCCATTTATCAACACCATCTTGGAGGAGGTAGGTGGTCATGATCTTTATACGTTTATGGATGGCTACTCGGGCTACAATCAAATCTCCATTGCCCCAGAGGACTATCACAAGACCACCCCTCATCACCCTCAAACCAATGGGCACACCGAACGGATCAACCAAACCCTCGTAAACATCTTGAGGAAAACAGTCACCGATTCCAAGAGGGATTGGGACACGAAACTCCCCGCCGCGTTATGGGCTTACGGAACCACGTTCAAAGTGACCACCCATGCTACTCCCTTCTCATTGGTGTATGGCATTGAAGCCATTTTACCCATCGAGTTCGAGATCCCCTCTCTGCGAGTGGCCGTGACCGAACGATGGTCCATGGCCACGTCCTTAGCCGATCGGTTAGAACGATTAGAGGAGCTCGACGAGATGCGCCGGTGGAGCGCCCAAAACATGGAAGCCATCCAACGAAGGAAGAAGATTGCCTTTGACAAACGGAACAAGGTCCGGTCATTGAGACCGGGAATGCTAGTCCTCCTTCAAGACGCGAGGAGATTGGATTTTCCAGGGAAATTCGATGCTTTGTGGTTGGGACCCTATCTCGTGAAGGAGGTCTTCCCCAACAACTCCGTTCAACTTCAAACCCTAAATGGCGAGGATTTCCCCACGCGAACATCGCGCAACCGATGCAAAGAGTACAAGGTGTGATTTGTTCACGACCTTAACAAGTGGAGCTCCACATTTTGGTACTGCCATGGGTCATTCGAACACAAAAAAGGTAGATATTGACCGTGTGCCCATGAACAAGAGTGGGTTCTCTGCCTCTTCGAGTTGTCCCAGATGGCCGCCATGTGTGAGCCGCAAAAACGGCTCACGGTGATGAATGGACCTCACGTCGGGTCCATTAAGGCTAATGAGTGGTGAAAATGGGTTATCCCATGGACTAGCTCGTGGTTTTTTGATTAAAATGGCCAAGTGGCCTTTCCCCTCACTAAAAGAGGAGCCATGTATGGGCAATCGCGGAATTTATATAGTTAGCCAAAAAGGAAGAAAAAAAAAGGGAATAAACCAGAAAATAAAAGCAAAGAGAGAAGGGAAAAAAGACAAAAGAAAATTAGAAAAGAATTAAAATGAGTAGTGGTGGAGAAGAATTTACCTCCTATCGAGTTGTAGACCGTATTCGGTCACGATGAAAAAATCACTAAACCAAAAAAATGGGAGAAGAAGGAGGATGGTGAGGAGAAAAGAATAAAGAATGGGGCGTTAAAAGCCCTTAAAAAAAAACAGTCAAAAGGGTCCAAAAAGAAGTGAAAAAGAATCCTCATCAATCACTAAGTAAATTAGGAATTACCCCAAGCAAGGGGAATTCAATTTAGGTAGGTTAAATTAGATTTTTGCACCTTTGAAAATTAGCTAATAGCTCACTTATTGAGATCATGCACACACATGTGGCATGGAGTCAAAGTTTAGATTTAGATATTCCTTGGTTAGTGGGACACCCACTTGTGTTGAATGCAAGGGTGGCTAGTGATTTATTAGCTTTTTAGTTACTATTGTTTAGTGTGACCATTAATGTGCCCACCCAAAATGGCGGCTGTGAATGACGAAGGGAAAGACCTTGGGAACAAAGAAGGGAGCAAGGGCCTTGGGGTTACCCCCTTGGAGGGCGCTCATTCGAAGTGTGGGAGGTGGGAGTGAGAGAGGTGTGTGGAAGGAAAGAGAGAGGTAGGGTTCAGAATTCCCCCTCCTGTGGGCTGGAATTTGATTCAATCGTTGGGAAAGTAAGAGAGTAGATAGATTAGAACGTTGGCTTTCCAACAAGCTCAAGAACGTGCGGATCGGAGCTGTGACGACGAAGATACGGGCGGCGGAGTGAGGACGATCAGCTGGAGGATCGGTGGCGGATCTCATACGGCCTCAGGTTTTCCCTCGTCAGTAGCGGAGTTCTTGTCCAATCAAGCTAAGATTTCAGGAGTAGATAGATTAGAACGTTGGCTTTCCAACAAGCACAAGAAAGTTTGGATCGGAGCTGTGACGACGAAGATACGGGCGGCGGAGTGAGGACGACCAGCTGGAGGATCGGTGGCGGATCTCATACGGCCTCAGGTTTTCCCTCGTCAGTAGTGGAGTTCTTGTCCAATCAAGCTAAGATTTTAGGAGTAGATAGATTAGAACGTTGGCTTTTTAACAAGCTCAAGAACGTGCAGATCGGAGCTGTGACAACGAAGATACGGGCTGCGGAGTGAAGAGCACCAACAAGAGGAGCAAGATCACGAGCTGAACAAGAGGAGCAAGATCACGAGCTGAACAAGAGGACCAAGATCACGAGCTGAACAAGAGGAGCAAGATCACGAGCTGAACAAAAGGAGCAAGATCACGAGCTGAACAAAAGGAGCAAGATCACGAGCTGACAAAGCAAGTCGAAGGCTAAGGATGGAGGGTGAACCGAATTAAATCAGGGAGCCCCTTTTCTTTTCTCCCTCGAACCTCTTCAATTCCATGTGTATGACTTGAACCCTAATTTTCTAAATACAAAAACCACGCGGAAGCGCTGCCAATTTTTTGGTAGAATTAGGGTTTGCTATATTTTCAACTAAATAACCGATTAGAGTGCCATTAGTAAGTGAACACAGCTGGAGGCTCACTCTTAGTAAGGCTGGGGTGGATTCTTGTGTGAATGAATGTGATACATGCGTAGGAATGTGGTGCATGATCTTGAATAAAGTCATATGTTGAAGGTGCACTGCTGGTCGCTGGCTGGGAGGTCCAGGGTCGAGTCAAATAATCAATTGAAGGCTGCTGTTATGTTAAGCAAGAATAACTAATACGAATACGAAAAACAAACGTAAAAAACGGAGTCATAATCACGAAGATAATGAAGAATTAAACTTTTAACATAAAAAGAGGAGCCTGTCTGCTGGTTGCTGCTGTTAGGGTCGCACTTGGGCCTGGAATTGGTGGTTAAGGTGCTAATCAAGTTCACCAGGCAAAATTGAACGTAATGGAGCTTTAAAACATTGGAAACAAAGCTTTGAGGCGGAATTTACGCTTGTCTAAAGGTTGGATTCAACCTAAGGCTGAATTCAGCCATCACATCACTAATTATTAACGAACCCTCTTAAGTGACCACGCCTTGGGTCATCATGCTTGTATGAATGGTTAAAGTATGTTTGCACAAGGGGCTGCATCCCATATGTAGGGTCTTGTGTTCAAGATAAGCCACCCATTAGGGGCGGTTTATTTGGCTCACACCTTCCTTCCCCCTGCGCTTGACTAACCACTAAGGTAAGTACAACTTGGAATGGAATGAGGTGTTTGAATCATGTGTTGCAAGTAATGGTGTGCGTAACCAATTGAACCACCGTGGAGGGGAGTTGGAGTCGTGGACGCATCCAAGACGTAGGGGCGCTGATTGGAAGGAACGCTGCGTACGGTATGTGCACTATACCCTCTTTTAGGACCGCGAGTAGTAAATAGGACCAACTTGGATGAAGGACCGCATTAGGTCTAGGAAATCTTCATTTCCCACTCGAGCCGTGTGGAACCCTTGCCTTAGAACCGCTAGGGTGGGCCAACCACGAAATTACATGCAACGAATCTATTGCTAACAAGTGGGTTGGCTGGAGTTGCTTAAAGCTAAGTTATCTCCCTCTAAAACACTGTATGCAACCTATGGGTTGGCCTTAGAATCGTTAGAGTGCGATTAGGTCCACGGTCGACTTCAACTAATGGTGACAGGGTGGCTGGAGATGTATGGAGGTATGTCTTCTTGACGGTGATAACATTGTATACACACCTTGTTGCATGCCGTCCCGTGATTGTGTCGTTTCCCTCCTAGTGGATAATGCCTAGTTCAAGGTGGTAAAAGGTGGAAGGGAGAATACCAAAGATACCGAGGAACCCCACCTTTTATCAAATTGAGGTCTAGGTCAGCCCCACAGTAAGGATCTGTACCGTGTGGTGCCAATTGGGGAACAACTTTCCAATGGGGTGATACTCGTGGAGACATTCCTCAATTTGGTTAATCTTTTGTCGTTGCCCTTGAAGGGTAGTCCTTAATAGGATTCTAAGGCGGCCTCATCGAGCTAAAACTCCACCACTAAAATTGGGTCTTGGTCTTGACTCAGTCCATCCTCGTGATAGAATTGGGAGTAGGAGTGTTGGAAACACCCACTCACTGATCGAATTAGGCCGTGCTTCGTGTAGATCCACCCACGACCTCGACAACTTGGACGGTGTAGGAATCTATTCCCACAAGGTTCCGGAAGTTAACCTAAAAATCCGGCACAAACAAAAAAAAAATTAGTGTTAGAACGTTAGAATCATAAGTTTGAACTATAGAATAGACAAATAAGAAATAAGACAACCTAGGGGTACCAATGATCCTTAAAACCGGTTAGGAATTACCATAAATCCAAGGGATTTGGAACCGGAGAGACCGCTCGCGTCCGGAACCTGCCGGAAGCATCCGGAACCGGAGAGAATCCGGATTCGGAATTGATCCGGAGCCGGAAACGCTATTATAACCGTAACGGCCGTCCGTACACCGCAGAAGGTATTTAAGCCAGAAGTTAGGGTTCACTCCCCACACTTCTTGGCTTACTCTTTTTCCTTCGCCCGTGCATTTTAATCCCCCTAGAACGGAAGTGTTTCCATTAGAGAGAGTGTATGGCGAGGTCAGTGCGTGCAGGTGATACCGGAGAGACTGTAAGGAATCTCTGCTGAAATGGCGGAAGGAGAACCTTCCCGGACTACTCGTGGTACGACGACGCAACCGGCGGTTCAACGGGTGGTCCTGATCATACCGACAGACCCGGAGGAGAAAGCTGTCCTCGAACACTACCTCACCAACATGGGCTGCCGAGGGCTTCTCGACGTAGCGTGGGGCGCGAAGGATCCGAAACTGGTGGCGGAACTGCTCGGGACACCGGACAATCAATACGATGGCACAATCCGAGCTCACCCCGAAACCTGGGGTATTCCGGAGTGGCAGCGTACCTACTCCTTCAGCGGCGGAACCGTCAAGACAGCGGAGCGGTACGAAGACATACTTGGGGACGAATTCACAAGGAAAGCCGACCCCAAAGAAGGCTACAGCACCGACGACATCCGGCATCAAGACGCGTAAATTGTGGTAAGATTCTTGAACCCGGTCTTTCACCCGGAGAAACCTAAACGGGTGGTGTCTAAATGGGCCACCACCATATTAGGTTCGATGAGAGAGAAATTTAGTGTAGATTGGGCCTCGCTTATGAGCAAGATGATCAACCGGATGGTTAAGGGGCTCCAAAAGTCGAAGAGGGCCGACACCCCTCTCCCCTCGTACCTCACTCACCTCTACGCACAACACGATGTGCTTACCCCGGACGAGCAAGACGCATACGAGCTGCTGCTGGAGATCCAGAACTATGGAGGTCCAGAACCAGGAGACGATAACGAGGAACCGGAGGACGTGGAGACTTCCTTGCCCGAGACAGTTTCCCAAAACCGGAAGCGGAGCAGATCTGTACCGCGGGAGTCGACACCGGGACCATCTACATCAATTCAGCCAACGGATGAGCAACCTCCGCAAGGCCCCAGGTCCGCACCACGTGAAGGTTGCATTCCTCCGGCGGAGCCCCCGCACCTTGTTGGACTCGACGGGCCCGACCTACTGGAGCTCATCCAGCATGCAGGATGGCGTGCGGCGATCGTGTGCCAATCCGAAGCGCAATTACGAGAAGTCTTGGACGGCATCAGGAGAGAGTTGGAGGTAGAGAGGGTCGTGGAGATACCGACAGCGATCCAAGAACTACAGAAGAACACACTCCGACTCCAAGCCTTAGAGATCCAGCAGGCTGCCATCATCCGGAGTCAAGACAAGTTTGCTGCGACGTGCGACGAAACATTTGCGGCGTTGACGGAGTCCCGAAAGAAGCTGAAGGAAGCGGAAGATCGAGCAGACGCTTCCGCACAGGCTTTGACAGAGGTACGCGCCGCGTTAGCCTTTCCGGTTCACACGGTCAACCGGAGTCTTCTCTTCACAGATCAGCTGGAGAACGAAGGAAGACTGAACCGGATCCAGATCATACGGTTCTTGCACGACCACGGCAAGAAGATGGAGAAGACATGGACTCGAATGCAGGAACTGGTGGCCAACCTACCCACTCAGGGATCGGAGAACCGAAGCACTCAAGCACCGGAGGACATTGCAGTTCGAGTCCGTATCCGGACGTCTCCAGACGAATCCGGACCCCCAAGCGTACACCCGGAGGTTTCCGGGAAGCAGACGGATATCCCAACTCCGGCGGAGCCTGCTGCACCCATGACCGGCAGTCCTTCCGGCAACCCAAGCCCCGGTGCTGGAAAGCACTGGACGGAGTTACTACCGGAGGTAAGCCAGGGTGAAACCCCTTCTCCCCTCCGGCCTGCACCTACTCCTCCCTCATCAGATCGCCGGAAGTCTACTCCACCACTCGCTAGGCGTTTGGCGACGGATCCTCTTAGTCCCGGAGCCGAATTCCAAGGCTTTGCTGAAGCTCCGGAGACCATTGTGGTGGATTCCACCTCCGAACCCCCTCCACCGGCAGCATCACAGCCTCCAACTTCCGGAGCCGGATCACAAGACCTTCCGGCATCTTCTACTCCCCAGCGAAGGAGGGCCGACAAAGCGAAGGCAGAGGCATCTACGAGACGTACCAGTCCAAGATTCAAGAACGTTGGATCACCCCCTTAGATAGGTTAGATTTAGGAAGTAGTAGTAGCTTAGGGATCGGAATTACGTAGCGATTAACGATGGGGCCCAGAGTTGCACCCGGCTACTCAATCCGGAAACTAAGCCTTCCGGAAACTTAGGACCTTTCCGGAATTTTGCGTACTTTTCGGATGTCCGGAAATCGGACCCGGGAAAATAGGATCTGAGATTCTCTTTTCCGGATTTTTCGGGATAAGATCCTTAACTTTAGGGATAAGATCCTCCGGATTTCTTGCAGATAGGATAAGCCTTAATTTAGGAACTATTCTTGTACTTAGTAGATGGGTTTGAAAAACTCAGGACCTTGTTTTCTTTTCCTCTACGTTGAATACATTTCAGAACTTTTCTAGAATTGCTACCTAGTATTTGTGAAGAGAGTATTTTACGTGTGAGGTTCAAGGTCCGTTGCGGTAGAAAGTTTTGTGCAAGTTTCTTCAAAGAGAAGGATGTGTTGTTGTGCTAAGGAGTGAACCGGTTTGGATATTCAGTAGGGGAGTGTCCGGAACAATTGAAGGAGGTTGCAGAGGTGTTCCTGGTCACCTTCAGAGTCCGGAAGAACCAGGAGGGGAAGAGATATATTGCAGAGGTGTTCCTGGTAGTCTCTAGGGCACGGAACAGTCCGTGTGAACCCGAATTTCGGTCCAAAACCGGAGTTTACCCCCACGATAGGAAAAACCTGCTATGTGATTCTAGAAGAAGTCCTCCCAAGTAGAACTCTATCCCTATCTTTGTAGAGCTACAAAACTGCTACCGGAACGTCGTTGTAGTCCGGCCGTACCTTTGTGTGACCGCATCCGGAAGGCCTTCCGGATGTCGTGAGAGTTACGTCTAGGACCAACACCCTATCACAGGTTAGTGGATTAGAGGAAGAGTGATTGTCCGGTCACTATAAACTTCGAGGCAGTGGGTGTCTAGCCACTTAAAGTTACAAGGCAGTGGGGAATCCGGCCACTTACACAATAGGATCAGTGGTCTTCCGGTCACTCGTTTAAACCTTCTGGAATCCACTCTGAGGGGAAACAGAGGTAAAACAAACTACCCTCCACGTTCCCGGAAATCCTTTCCGGAAATAACTATGAAACCTTCCGGAATCTAGATCCGGAAAGTTTTGCTTGGGTCTTGGAATCCGAAAAGATCCGGACCATCACTGACTAGATTGACTAACCTAGGTGATGAATAAACTTGTGATTTTGGGGCTAATTTGAAAGGATAACTAGATCTCTGTGGGAACGAAACCGGAGTGGTTTACTTTGGAAGCAATTAGTGGCGATTGAGTGCATTCCGGAGGAATACTGACTCTGCAACTACGACAAACGAGAAGCCTTTTGGAGGACATGACTACCATCCACAACCCACTGGACCCTATTTTTGGACCCTAGAGTAGATGTCCCGTGCCACAAGGTCCTAAAGACCTTCTCTCACACCACCGTGGGAACCGGCGAGTGAAAGAAGGAGTAGGTCTAGGGAACTCACCGAGGACACAACAGAGGGATTCTTGGAGGTACAACTAGAGGCTCTACCAGCCCCCTTCCTTCCCTTTCCTCCATCTTTTCCTTCAACTTCATTCAATCCGGTGAACACCACCAACACCACTAGCCCACGAAGCACCCCCTCAGCCTCTACCATGGCCTCTGGAGGACCACCCCCGGTCCGGCCTCCCATTAATCCCTTGGTTCAGCCAAGGGGTTTACCAATCTTAGTACCCGAGGGCTTGCAAGCGGTGCCCATGTCACCCAATTTGCCCACCTTTAGAGGAACCAAGTATGAAGACCCTTCCGCACACGTGGAACGTTTTCTAGAGCTCCTCACGACGTGCCTCATCACCAACACCGGTTATTTCCTAGTGGGGTTGTGGGAAGCCGTCTCACCGATTTCCGGAAGTTAACCGTAAAAAAACGGTTAAAATAAAAAAATGAGTGGTAAAAGATGAGTAAAAGTAAGTAATGTAGTACGGAATTAGAAATTAGAAGATAAGAAAATGGTTGGACTGGTTAAGTCCTTAAAAGCTCTATCAAAGTGCGTAATCCGGACGGCTGGTCACGGCCGGATCCGGTCATGAGCTGAGCTACCCAGAAGAACCTAGAACCGGGAGAAAGAATCCGTAGATACCCAATACAAAAACCGTCATAATGGGGATGGTGACATCAGAGCCGTTAAAATAAACTGAGATAGTGACGTCACTACCGTTGGAGAATCCCGTACCTTAGGGCCGTTGTTAAAAGAGCAACCGACGGAACTTCCAAAATCAGTTATCTTCTTCTTCCTCTTCTTACCTTCCACCGCATTTTTTCGATTCTTTTTTCTCCTGCTTCCTTCTGCTGGTTTCTAAAACCGGTTGCTCGTCAAGCATCCGGCAGTAGTGGAGAGTCCTTGCGAGGTCAGTGCGTGCAGGTTCGACGGGAAGAGCACCATGGCCGGTGAACGGGCAGGGAAACAGGAGAAGGTGAACAGCACTGCCACCGGAGGACCACCCATCGTGAGGGTGATACCGGAGTACCCCACGGCGGACCGTGATCTTCATACGTTGTTCCACTTCCTAGACATCATGGGGTGCTCCGGTCTGATAGCCGCAATATGGGGAACGAAAGACGAGAAGGTCGTGACGGAGCTGATCGGAGCTCCGGATAACCAGTACGACGGGAGTATACGAGCACACCCGGAGAAGTGGACGCGGGCAGACTGGAAGCGGACGTATGCTTTTGCCGATGGGGTCATCAAGGTGGCGGAGCGGAAGGACGAGCTCACGGATAAAGAGTTTCGGGGGCCAGCTGATCCAAAAGAAGGGTATTCCATCAACGACCTAGCTGACCCAAGAGCCCGGATTGTAATAGGGTTTCTAAACCCTATTTTTCACCCGGAGAAACCCAAGCGCTTGGTACTGAAGTGGGCGGCGACATTCTTGGAAGCCATGCGTGAGAAGATCACGGTCGATTGGGGCTCTCTCATGCAAGACTTGGTGGAGCGACTGGTCAAGAATCTTCACCCAAACCGAAAGGCAGGGTCCCCGCTGCCGGCGTACCTGACTCACCTCTACCACCGGCACGAGTTACTTAAACCGGAGGAGCATGACGAGTACGAGGCCCTGCTCACCATTCAAAGGTACGGAGGGGTTGAGGCTGATGATAAGGAGGAGGAGGATGAAGACACGGAGACCGCTCCGGCGCAAACACCCCAGTCGTGGAAGAAGAGTCGTTCGGTCCAACCGAAATCCCCACCGGCGCGTTCCCCATCCGCCCGTCTAGACCACGCTCCGGAAGCTGAAGATGGTGTTGGGGCGGGACCTTCGAAGCGGCCAGGGCGATGTCCAACTCCGGATCTGCCAACACCCACCGGAAGTAACAAGGATGACATCATGGAGCTACTCCAACATGTCGCATGGAGAGCCACCCGGATCAACCAACACCTGAATGACAGCACCGCCCTAATATACGCCGTTATGGGGGAGCTCCGGATTGAGAATTCGGAGGAGATCCTGCCTCGATTGAAGACCCTTGGGGAGAGCGATTTCCGGCTGGAGCAGATGGAAGCACAACAACGAACTCTTCTTCAAGCCCGGTCAAAAATGCAACAGGAACTGTCAAAGGCGGACGCAGCCTTGGAGGAGGCCCAAGTACTCCGGAAGGTAGCGGAAGACAAGGGGGTTGCCTCAGCTCAAGCCTTGGGTGAAGTCCGAGTAGCTCTAAGTTTTCCTGTTGACACTGTCAACCGGAGCCTTCTCTTCACCGAGTATCTGGAGAAGGAAGGTGAGGAGAACCGGGGCCAGATCATCCGTTTTCTTCTCGATCACGGCCGGAAGATGGAGAAGGCATGGGGACAGATGCAACTACTAGCGAACAACGCAGCCAGTTCTGTCATTCCGGAGAAGCCGGTGGCGGCCAACCCCACCATCGACCTCACATCTTCCCCGGAGGCGACCGGACCATCACAGCAGGCACCGGAACCCTCCGGGAAGGGTTAGGAACCTATGGCGGAGCCGGTGGCAACTCCGGAAACGAATCCTCCCGGACCACAGGGCAGGGCCCCTCCCAACAGTCTAATGACGTCCAGGAAGACCCCTCTTCCTTCAGCACTGTTCCAGGAGCAGTCTCTCGGCTTCCGGATTCCTCTCTCCACCAAAGCGAAGCTATTTTGTGAGCAGAAAGTGGTGAGCGGTGAGCGGTGAGCAGATAAATATTAGATTTAGGTAGTAATTTCTTGAGAACTTGATAATACTGGTATGATTTTTTTTTAAATGGCTATAAATATAAAAAAGTGAACTATTTGCAAACTTGTCTTATCTTTTAAAGTGAAAAATGTATTACCCTATAACCGTGGAAATGGAATTGTTTAGGGACTGCATCTTTACATTTAGAAGGAGAAGAGGATTTTGGGATGATTTGAAAATCATTTTTTAGCCACGTTTTGAATTGAAAATGTTCAAAGTATGCATTTATTCAATCAGTAAAGACTATCCCTAAATTTTAGCATCCTGATATTTTCACAAGAATTGTTTCAAAGTGTTATCTTCTTCACTTTTATACTCATTACTTTCACTTTGTACTGAAATGCAAGGAATAATAATTCACAAAGGATTTTATTAGGGTTTAGGGTGAGCCTCATATTAAGATTTATGGACTATTTCTGGAGTCAAGTATGGTAATCAAAGAGCCATAGTAGAAATTTATAGTGTTCAAAGAAGGCCTAGCATCCTAGATAATCCGTTATAGGATTCCATACAATGGTAAGATGAAAGTGTAGAAGAAGTAACCATGGTAAGATGAAACTGTTGAAGAAGTACGTATTGCAATATGTACTGGTGGCCCTTTTAGTCACACCAGTGTTTCAATTGAATATGCAATGACAAATACAGTATATCCAAATGTCAAACCGTTACAACAGTTTGGCACTTGGGTAGAAGAACTTCCAACATGCGCTTGATTTCATTGTAGCTAAAACTCGGAGCGTGGATAAATTGATCTACCTCAGGAAGAAGATGACATAGTTGAGTAAAAACATAGTACATATGTTTGCAATTTACCCATTGACCACGCTTCCCTAGGGACTTCATTTCCATATCTTTGAGAAATGGACAATCGCAGCTCGGAAATTGTCCAATACTGATTAGATATGACGATGCCTTGGATCCTTGGCTAGATTCAAATGTAATAATTGAACCCAACCCTGGAGAAGGAAGCATGGTGACCTTTTGAACTTTACCGTTAACTGAAAGGGCGGACGCATAGCTGTTGGAGTGTTTCATAGATGGGGCCTTGGAGTTGCGTCGAATGTTCTTCCCGAACCTGCGCTTCGGGTAATCGTTAAGGGAAACTGGTGCAGGGTACTCCTCAAAATTGATAAGTCCGGTAAAATCACCAAACAATTCATGTGGTGCTAGTATAGGGCGTTCTGCCAATCGAAATCCGGCATGCTCTAGAGCATAGACTTCTTGTCGAGTAAGGTTGGTACCAAGCTTGACGGGCCAAACCTCGGGCACATGTGGTTTAGCCACAACCCACTTGTGCCTTGTGCCCTTCACACAACGTTCAATATCGTCGTTGCAAAAGAAAAACTGCATCTGCTCCACCTTGTTCTTCTTGTAATGGGTCATCATTCCCGTGTAAGTCGGGGCTGCTGTAGACTTGTTGTATTGGACAATCTTGGCGACGCATTTTTTCTTTGTTATGGCTTGTTGTGCAAAGCAAGCTTTTGCTTAAATCCTTGGAAGCCGCGCTATGTGCCACTCCTTCTCATTACAAGACGTCTCAAGGACCACCTTTGTATGTTGAGGAATTGGTGTGGCCGTTGTCGTCTCTTCATCTCGGGGAATCTTGGCAACTGGATCGGACTCACAATCACGTATATGACCAACAGAACTGCCTCCATCGCAGCGTGATTTCTTTGCCGGCCGAGACATGTTGATCTTGTCTGGGCGATGAGAGTCATACTCTGATCCAATGGGGATGTCTGTCCTTTGTTTCAAGGATATGAAGACCTCTTCACCTTCAAAATGGGGCTTTCTCTTACAAAATTCTGAAGCACCTGGCATTACCTCTAAGGCCGCATGGAGTTTCTTTGGATCTCCCGTAGTCTTGGCATTGCGTTGGGCAAGGCGTAGACGAAGATCGTCTCTATTTGGGCTCGTGCCTGCTCTGTCGCCTTTGGAGAACTGATAGTATGCAAGCACTTGCGTGAATGCTCTAACGTAGTCGTCTACTGTCGCTATATATAAATCATCTCCCCTCTTTCCCGATTGTTGAAGCCATTTGTTGTGCACTGTCTCCGCAAGGTTACAAGAGGGCATTTCCACAAGTTCTTCTTCACTTAGATTCTGCCACATGTAGCAAAGTATTAGAGAATAGATGACTTATCAAATTATAAGTAAGATAGGACATCAAATCATAAGCAAGAAGGTAAATTAATCTGTAAGTAAGATAGAAATTTGCATAGACTAGAAATATACACTTACAAGCTCCATAAATCCACCCCATTGGCGGTATCGAAAGTGCCAAAAAGCAAGCCATAGGTCCAGACAAACAAGGCCTTCCTCGGTTGTACCGCCTGATGATAACCACCAAGATCTGATGGCAAGGTATTTAGACTGCGCGTCTTCCAAAGAATTCGCATTCTTGTATTGCTTACATAGACGACGATGTTGCTCTTGTAGATCGGGTCGAATATCCGCCTTTGTGTGCTTTTCAAGAGATTGCGTCCAGTGAAATAAGCATGTGCGTTCTCGGTCGTCCATTTGAATCTTTGCATCGCCAGAACCGTAAATGATTCTCACCGCATTCCAATTAGCTTGGGCACTGTCCGCCATAAATCCCTGGAAATTGGGCTCGGAAATGCCATGTCGTCCTGCAACGGCATTCAAGTTTTTCCAAAATACAATCTGGGCCTGAACGTCCTCAGATTGCATGTCACAAACTGCTATTGTCATGACACGACAATAGGAAGCATCGTAGACATGACAAGCCATTGTGGTCCAGCCCTTCACACGCTTGACATGGTCAAACATCATCCAAGCATTGTGTAAATCTCCGCCAGTTTGCATCCGCATGACAAGATCAACACCACTGTCGGGTCCAACTTCAGACATTTTAAAAACAAATACCTTGTCAGACGCTTCTCCTTGTCCTAGAAACATGTTGTTTTGCAAATACGCCCATTTGCTCGATCCTCTAAGCTTTGTTATGCTGTCCATGACTCCGTAACGTCTCAGATAGCGGAAGGTTGAGACCTTGTTTCGCAGATTTGGAGATGTTAAGTTCTTGCTCTTCTCAAGAACATGCACCAATTCCTCCTTCGACAGACTCTGTTCAGTGGCACCTTCTGGATTTAGCAACAATTCAGCAACAAATTCCTTCCCGGCCTCCAATACTATAGCAGATGTTGTAGCGGACGGATTTTTTTCAACTTGCTCGCTGAGGAGGGTCGTCAATTGTTCCTCAGCCTCTCCGTCAACACCAATCTTTACGGGATGTGAGTGAATACCAATATGAACACAAGCACGAGACATCGGAGGGGGACTTAAGACATAGTAGATCTTGGCAGAGCAGACGTTTATACATGAACGAGGAGTCTGACACACTTTGCAAACAATAGTAGAGCCTTTTGGAGGTTTGGAATCAGGGACAAATGTTAAGTACGATGCTCCATCCCACTCTGTCTCATTGGTTGGAGTAGGTCTATGAACTCTATCAAGGTAGTTACATTGGTCATTGATGCACTTCAAGTGACCTAGGCATGAGGACATTCTAAAAGAGAGACCGAAGTCATTCATAATGTGGGTTGTGACTGTACGAGTCCATGCATGACCTTCATGATGCTTGTCCATGCCCTGCAGTGACCTGGTTTGTGACTGCAAAGACAACACTAAAACTGGAGGCAGAACAAAAATGACATCCCCATCAAAGCTTGGAGGCAAGCAATCCACAGTAGAAATCGGGACCTCTGAAAAATCAACCCTGGATAATATAGACTTTGACCCCTTTCTGGCACCTAGTTTCCGTATACAGTCTACTATAGATGACGAAGGTGATGTTGAGGGTGGAAGAGGAGGTTTCACACGAACAAGTCGACTGTCATGAGAGGATTGACAAACTTGTGAATCTAAATGTACGAGAGATGGAGTACTATCTGGTTTCTCTTGATCAGCGAGAATTGAGGTGTCCGTGTCCGAGTCATCACTCAAAATGTGAATAATTTCACAACCAGGCTCAACTTTAACTTTGCGAGGGACGCTTGTTTGCTGATTGCTAGTTATAGAAACTCGAGATCCCAAAATTTGGGTGGATAAACTGTCAGTAGTTCGTCTATCACCATACACTCTAAAAGTTCCTGGCTTGAGTAGCCAGGATTTTCCTTTGTCGGAATTGATGGCATCCTGACCTATGGTGTGAGTGACAACACCAGACTCTGGATCACATACTTCTTCATCAACATAAACTGAATCCTCTAACAACTGAAACCTAGAAGAAAGTCTACTCGTTGTTACTGAGCAATGACCATCATATGCTACACGGAATGTAATTGGGATTTCTTCGCCCTGACCATGAATCACAACGGTACCTCCACTACCTAAATCAACAGAGGCCATTACATAGAACTTTAGAAGCAACACAATGGAATGAGAGATTTACATTAAGAGATGTATTTTGATATATACTCTAAAACAACCAGGGATTTCAGTCTGACAGATTTTGGATGAAAAGTATGATAACGATTAATTGATAATGAAGGCAAGTCTAGATCCGATTTAAGCGAAATGTAGAATGAATAGTTCACGGAAACGGACAAATTTCAAAATGGTGGCGTTGTGGACATGAACTATATCCAGGATGTACCTGAACGTAGGATGGAGAAAATACCAATTTGAAATAAAACTAAAAAATGAATTTTTAGTGCAATGCTATGAGGAGAAGGCAAACAATAGAAAATACAGTAAAGCACTTATGATATAATTAAGTATAGGTGGTTGACATACTGCGCTCCAAATTTGAAATCATTGTGTACAAAGTAGTTGTAGTGGATCTAATATAGGTTTGAACAGATCATTGAAGTTATGTTATTCAGTAAAGTAGTAAATGAGTAGCAAAAATTAGATAAATTCCAGCGGATGACAGATAGGTAGCTATGATTAGCACTGTCTAGTAGTACTTGATTCAATATAGTAGCTATGGGTATTAAATTAATAAATTGTGGTGTCGACATTTGATTTTGGTTGATTTCAATGAGCATCATCTTCAAATGAATCAATTCCAATTTTGTTAAATCGTATAGGTTAGGAGAATTGGCATTTCTCAAATGTCTAGGATTTGTCGCAACGATTGTCTTGTTCAATTGAGTGAGAGGAAGAAGAAACTAAGGAGGAGAGGTATTCTCTTTTCGAGTCGTAAGCAGCTGCAGAGATCTAGGATGGGAAAGCGCAAGGCATGTATTGGTCAGGTAGACATATCTGAAACAGCGAAGGTGTTGTCATTTAACTCTACCAAGCGTGGTAGTGCTTGCGAACTTCCGAACATTGAAGACACTGAAGGCGAGTCGTCGTCTCCGATGTTGGTAAGGGCTTTGTCGCTGAGATTTGCATGAAGGTCCTATTGCATGTGTGCGCAAAAGTTGGCTCTCAGTATTGCATCAATTATATATCATGCAAACTTAGTATACACTTTGTGAAGCCCAACTTCTTTAACTTTGTTAAATAAACTTTTTTGGGTTTGTCAGGCAGAAGTTGCTGGAGAACACTGTAACAACATGCCGCAGACTACAACATCTCCACAGTCAACCCCTTCGAGAAGAGAGGTGGGCGTTTGTAATCTTGTCCCAGACAAAATCAGTTTCAATTCTCATTCGGTTATAATAGAACATTGCCCTAATATCGGTTCTCCAATCCCATGAAGTTAAGTAATGAAGAATACATTGATCATTTTTACTTATTATCAACAAGTTATTGTGTCACAAGTTCAAAATTAGATGCATCATGATATAGCGCAATATTTGCATGTGCCTTAATTAACCCCTAAAGGACCAAAGTCTCCTTTGGGGGGATTTTTGATTTTGGGCAGGTTCCTAAAATTCGAAAAAAAATCCTTTTTCTCTGAAATTTTTATTCTAGATTGCCTCTGATAAGAGCTTCGTGGACATATTTTTATTTTATTTTTTGGATTTGTGGTTTGAAAGTTAGTACCACTTAAAGCCAAAAGTGGGGAGACCGGGCACCTCCAAAAATTTTGACAAAAGTTTCTATTGACATTGAGATTTTTCACACATATAAAGAATATTTCCTTTTTTGGAAATTTTCAAAAAAAATCTTGTCTTTAGTGTAAAAAGGCATTATATTCCAAGTCAAACATTTTCACACATTGTCGGGCAACGGGGGAAAAAAACTTTATCTTTTCTACATAAAACCTAGAGATCTTCATATTTTTCACTTTTTATTTTTTCAACAACAATATGTGGTGAAAACCTTCTTTTTGACCGTTTGGATTATCATTTAAATACATACGTAGTTCACAAAAAAATAAAACGTGAAATGACAATTTTTGAACCTCCACTCCTTGCACACTTGTTTTGAATATGCTACACCCCTTTTTTACCTCTAAAAATTGGTGTGCTGGGAAATAACATCATGTTTAAGATAATGGTATAGGATTTAGACCTTGTACAATGCAAAAATTTGATACAAAGTGAAGTCAAAGTCTGCTGATCTACTCAAAGCAGGGAAGAACTTGAACCATTGTTTTGACTTCAAACACTAAAATCTATCAATCCGTGCGGTGGATTGCAACCAAAATTTTATGGCATGTTTATATAGATGTCTTTTTAAAAATCTTACGGTTGAAAATCCAAAATTCACTTTAAGATGTGATTTTCATGTCTCTTTTTGAAAGTGGCAGTTTTGGACTGGTTTTAGAGCGAAAGTGGTCGTGGTCCTTTAGGGGTTAAAACATGGATCAGCGGTCACCTACGTGACAGAAAATTATGGATGGAAAGCAGACTTTGATTGGATGATCCAACAGAAGGTCGTCGAGTTCCAAACCCTATAGCAATCCATCTGTGGTTATCCGAGCAAGGTCGTCATTTCCTCATCGCTTGCATACAAACCTACGTTACCTGAACTCCAAGCGAAGGAGCATTGTTTAGGGCTAGTAGGTTTCGTTGAAGGTTTTTGTGTTTAAACCAACCCTTACTGTGGGTGTGGCAGGGATCAGAACTGGGGAGCAAGGAGATGGCTGCATCGATCTCACCAACAACAAGCATTGAGGTATGTTTACTTGTTTCGCAAGAGTCATATTTCAATTAGAACTTCTTGTCGGTTTAGGGTCTGACGCATTGAGGAGAGCGTCGTTATAGGGTTTCAGGCATAAACGATAGTGCGGTGTAGCATCCCTAGGTCTCAGTTACACATAGACTTCAGTACTATTCTTGTGCTGAGAGCGTTCACAGCGAGGCTTTGAGGGCGATTTGAGTTCACAGCGAGGCTCTGAGGCTTTATACGTCTCAGCAGTTTAGGACCGGATTCGAGTATAACTTGCATTCCTCGTATGCGAGGCCTCCCTCCGCAGCTTGTAGGACCGTGTGCATGTATCAACTTTAATTCGGTAAAATTTGTTTCTGCGAGACTTTAACATGCCAGTCGTAAACAAGATATGAACAAAGACTAAATCAAGAAATCAACAACATGTGGTCATCGACATTCGGCAGTGTAGGTCTTGATCGTTTCGCATCAGTTATGGACAGGATTGGAGTATGACCTGCAGGCCTCGTATGCGAGGCCTCCCTCGGCAGTCACTTGGACAATACACATCTTGAAATTGATACCTCGGAGAGCAGTGACATTATAACCTGATAATTGTACGAAATACAAGTACAAGCCTCTGTATTGCACTTCTTGACAATGCTTTCGGCTTCACAACTTATTACCTCGCTCCTATCTCGTAGCTGAAGCGAGCTGGCAGAATTAAATCTCAAACTGCGGAGATTCTGGACTAATGAAAGTAGCGCGCGAGCTCCTTTGTGTCTGTTAAGTTAGAGCTTGAGAATCTCCACTGCATTTTAGACATCACTGTAAAAAAATAATGCCATGAACCAAGCGGTCATGATCACCTGAACCGGAATCTTGAAGGTCTCTACAATCTCCGATCAGGGACTCTGCACGTACTTTCTCTAAGCCAATTCATAGCTACTATAGTTGCAGGGAGCCCAACACTGTAGCCTGTCTATGTTGAATTTCAGGTGTGAGCACTCAATCATTGTACTTAGTTGCTAGCTTCGCTGTAGAACTGTTGTCGATATTTATTCAATGATTATCCCTGTTCCAGCTATTCGGCAGTGAAGGACCGGATTAGTGTCGGATTATGGTGGCCTCGTATACGAGGCCTCCCTTGGCAGCTCGAAGGACGATGTGCAAATGTTCTTCGTAGGTGCGCAAGTCTCGATCATGAACGTGAAAGCTGTAGTGAAGGACCGGAATTGTTACGCATCCTGCAGCCCTCGTACACGAGGCCTCCCTCGGTAGCTTGTAGGACCTTGTTATGAAAATCTTCGAAAGTGCGCAAGTCCCGATCATGAACGTGAAATCTGCAGTGAAGGACCAGATTCGTGTCATATCCTCGAGGCCTCGTATACGAGGCCTCCCTTGGCAGCTTGAAGGACGATGTGCAAATGTTCTTCGTAAGTGCGCAAGTCTCGATTATGAACGTGAAATTTGCAGTTAAGGACCGGATTCGTGTTGTATCCTCGAGGCCACGTATACGAGGCCCCCCTTGGCAGCTTGAAGGACAATGTGCATATGTTCTTTGTAAGTGCGCAAGTTCCGATCATGAACGTGAAAGCTGCAGTGAAGGACCGGAATTGTTACGTATGCTGCAGCCCTCGTACACGAGGCCTCCCTCAGTAGCTTGTTGGACCTTGTTCTAAAAATCTTCGTGAGTGCGCAAGTCCCGATCATGAACGTGAAATCTGCGGTGATGGACCGGAATTGTTACGTATCCTGCAGCCCTCGTATACGAGGCCTCCCTCGGTAGCTTGTAGGACCTTGTTCTGAAAATCTTCGTTACTGCCGCAATCCCAATTATGATTGTTTCTCGGCAGTGTAGGACCGGATTCGAGCAAAATCTCCAGGCCTCGTATACGAGGCTTCCATTGGCAGCTTTTGAGAGCTTTAAGTTCTCGCATTCTTTTTTGGCTTGTAGTACCGGGTTCGCGTAAAATCTATTGGCCTCGTATGCGAGGCCTCCCTCGGCTGCTTTTAACAGCTTGTGCATTTGCTCGAGTTAAGTCAGAAGAACATGTAACGTATCAGTGTTGGACAAGATGTGTTGTAATCCTGAAGGCCTCGTATGCGAGGCCTACCTCATAAACTTTCAAGTTCATGTGCATACGCTTTGGAATATTGCAGATAGATGTTAATGAACGTCCTTCACAAAACTTGCATGCATGGTGTCAATGAGCAATATCTGATTTCAACATTTATTGTGTGCATAAGGTAGTTCCTTTTCATGTGCAGTTATTTGTGGAAATCTCTGTTACTTCATACGTGACAATTAAATACTTTTATGTTCATTTTGCTAAATCTCTAATTGCTTTCCTTCATTTATATTTCCTTGCTGTAGAAAAACACACGGGATGAAATGGTGGAAAGTTCACCTCCATTACCTTCAGCACCAAATGATGAGGTATTCTTTCAAAAGCCCAAAATTATGCACTTCACTAAAAGTGACCATAGGATAGTGACACTGCCAAGTTTACATTTCATTCATATTGTAATGTTGTATAGCTGTTCTGTATGCATGAAAAATGCCTTTTGTATGAGGAAGGTGGCATAATAGAACATGCTGGTGTTAAGTGTAGACCCTAAAACCATCTAAATTTCTAGACCGATAGTGTTCGAAGGTGTAAAACATTATTAAGTAAGTGCTACATAATATTATAGGGTGCGTGCCAATACAATACAAATCAAGACATTTTCCCTTCTCAAATTCGAGGAGCTTTATTGCTGCACTAGTCAATTTATTTGTGGATTCGTCATTGCAAATCTATACAAGTCTCATAAACACGGGTTGATAGTGTACTATATTATTATGCTGCACTCTTACTTTTGGTTCTCTTCTCTGTCCACTATGTCACAAGTAGAGAATGTAGTGTTTTTAACAATGGCTTTTTGTTCACGTTCAAGGTTCAATTTTGAACAGAGATTTTTAACTTGAAGGAACAATTTCTCTAATTTCTATTGTTTTTGCTTGAACTAGGAGGAATAGGAATTCACTCCGGACCGCGAGGATCTAGATGAGGGCCCCGATATTCAGGTTCGCCACGTTTATAATCTCATGCAAGCATATTTTCTCCCATTGAAATGATATCTCCTAAGTATTTTGATTTCGTTTTGTAGAACGTTCCAATGACGGACTCTGAGGATTTGTCTTCAAAGTGCCCAGATGGATTGATAAGTTCTCTTGAGGGCAAAAGAGCTAGACGACTTCATCAGAAGTCGAATTTTGTGACAGTCCTAGAGAGCATGCGCGTTACGAAGGCTCCCTTTCACGTGCCCCTCTGCAGGATGATTGCTCTACCTCGAGTGCGGCCAATTCAAGAAATTGACGTCTGTGCTTTGTAGAAACGCTTTGAGGGAGGCTATATTGATGGAGATCGTGCATTCTACATCTCCATCTATGATGACCGCGAGCTGACACACGATGTTACCCCTCACATCATATCAACGTGGGATGCACATTGGATTGCAGCAAATGAGAAGTTTGAGGAGATGTTGAAGTCTAATCCAGAGTTTGCTGCATTTAGTGGCAAAATGTCTTTTGTGTGGGACGGAAATCACAGGTACAACGCGTGGTGGCGTTTTATTTCAGAACAGCATTGCGACGACCCACATTGGCATTATGCTGTTCAATGCATTGTATTAAACCCGACCGGACAAATATCAGTGCTACTCAACTGCATGCACGACGTGAATTGGTAAATTCTCTAACATTTATCCTTTAAGCCATGCATAATTTGACGTCTTCTATGACATTAACGTCTTTATTGAACTAATTCAATACGTATGATTTTACAGGTCAACCCAAAACGATTTTGTGAAGACCAGCCTACCAGCAAAACTTCAGCGCATTCCGTATTATGGTGGGCTCAGATTGGAAGATTTCAAGGATCTTTTGACATCGGAGGAATTCAAGACGTGCTTGAAAGTGCGGCAGTCCCGTGCAGCATGGTTTCCGTTAACAGTTGATGTTTTTATATCGTTCTTATATCGGGTATTGATGGCACTTCATACACATTCATATTTACGGGCATTGAAACCAATTTTTAGTTTTTTCCTAAAACAAACTAAGTTTGTTATGATTGCAGCAAGATATTGCTCGCGCATCTGATGAGGCGGCAACTGATTATGAGAAGAAGACCACGCCGGAGGATAGAACACCATATTCGTTATATTGGGAGATTTAGTGACTCCCAAATTAACACATGTAGATCATAAGAGCTAAAGTGCACATCTAAACTCTACAATATGGAGGGATATGAGTTTCCATTAAATTAGGAGGTAATGTTTTCTACAAAAACCCGTAGAAAAATAAGTAACACGGATAACATTACATTACGAATCTAATTATAATATTGAAAAGGAGAACACATTAGTTGACACTTCTTTTATACCACATGTGTTCATTGAATATGAATAGCTAAATATTCACACTTGATCCTACTAACTCGGATTAACACCATGCTCCAATTTAGCTAAAAGTGAGCTAAATGACGGACAAATATCCACTAGTCTTGTAAGAGAATTAGCTTAACACATTTTGATGAGCCCTTTTTGATTTAAAAGAATTTCAATTCTCCTTCTGGAATTCACATTGGCCAAAAAAATATATAACGAGTTTCAAATGATGTCCCCATCACTTAGAGGTGCAATGAACTCAAAAAGGAAACTCCACACACTTTAGCTCCACTTGACCTAAAGTGCGCACCATTACTAAGTACACTGAACTAAAAAGAATGGAGAGCTAAAGTGTCAATAAGAAGATTTGCTCACACTTTAGCTCCACTAGAGCTAAAGTGCGACCCAACATTTACTTTCTATCATTCACCATAAAGGCAATTACTAGTATTATTGGTTTCAAGACTAGAAGCAATTTACCACATTGTTATTATAAAAAGAAAATAAAACATACTGCAAATTATCACCGATACACAAAAAGAATGGAGAGAATATTTCATAGCAATCATTGGCATCACATATTATAGTCATACAGAGTGTAAATTAATGAAATACAAATATCTATAATCCCAGCACCAATGGATCTAACCATACTACATGAAGTATTACGCATTAAAATCTAAAATCTAGGAAAAGGAAATCCATTTATCTAAGTCTATTACGATTCGGACCTAGCAAGTGCTTCCAAGGAGGCCTTGATAATTGCTACTTGCCCCTTCGGAATTTTTGTAGTTGAATCTTGCACATGACCTCCATCCCTCTTTGAAGACCTAGGTTTCCATGCTGTCAAGATATAATCGGTACTCTCCCACGTTATGGCTATCCCCTTTTCAATTGTCCAAAGAAGGTTGCAATCTGTGTCCCAATCTTTATAGAACTTCATAACATCCCGATCGCGCGATATAGGGCGGAAGAATTGGATACGCACGGTGTTTGGCATATCCGGGTTAGAATTAGGATCTGAAACTGCTTGAGCAATCCAAAATGGGCGCTCGTCCCCATTACAAGGACGCAATGCAACAAAATAGCCAGCAAAAAGATCACGACCAACTCTAAAAGAAGAAGTGGACGATCGCGCCTTTGGCCAACAAAATGCTCATCTTCACGGTACTCCTCACGAACCTCACCCTCCGCTGAGAACTCATCTTCAATGGCATGGGCAATTCGCGTCGTCGGCCAAAAGCCGTCTACCAATGATATCGGCGTATCCATTGGAATAATCAGAGCAGCTCTAACATCACGCCAATAATACGAAAGTGGCTCAAAACGCTGTCGTGATGTAAATAACTACAGTATGTAAAAAAATAATGTAGATACAAAAAGTGTGGTCGTAGAGTGACCTACAGTTTAATTCAATGTGGGAACAATTGGAGCTTGTTAGCCTAGCTTGGATGTACTGCATCTCTTGTCTCTAGCTCAGGGGTAGGTAGATGGCCAGTTGGCTGCTTATTTTCCTGCTCTCACTAGCAAGTGCCAAGCCGCAGCCGCCCGAACAGTTCAACGAGTTCAATGAGACTCGAACTCGGAATCAGTCGGCGGATAACAAACGGGCTCTAACAGCCAACCAAGTCTGCAACTTGGCGATTATCATCGAGCCCGCAATAGTCTTATACTGCTACAGATAAGTCGTTTGTTTCTTAATCTGACTTTACTGTAGACCATCTTTTAGATGGAAAGGCATCTATGGCTACTTAAATTTGCTTAGCCGTTTCCAATTAAAGAAATGTCATTGAATTAATGTTAGGGAAGGCAAGCTTCTTGATGAAGTTATCGAAAAACATATAAAGGGCAGATGGTTGCCGTGCCTTATGCATTACTTCAGGTTATTATTAGTTTGGATTGTTTCTTCTTAGTTTCTATAGGTTGATAGTATGGCTTCTCAAGACCCCGATGATTGGGAATTCCCTTTAGCTCACTCACCGGATGATCTAATTCAACTTTCTCAACCATCGACATCAAGGCGGCGTGAGCGAGAGGAAGCAGGGCCTTCTGAGCGTCGTGTTCAACCACGTACCGCTTTTGATCCTCAACAAGTTCCTTTGACAAGTTTAAGAAGTTTACAACCGGAGGCAAGAACTTTAGTAATCGTCTTGGAGGTTGGAGATGTGCTTATCGAAGGCCATCAAGTGGTGTTTGAAGGGTGTTTTCAAAACACTAACGAAGGTCAAATGGTAACCCGCTTGTCCAATGACCTTGGTCACCGTCTTTGGCTTCAAGGCCCGCTCAGACACTTGGGTAGTGAAAGGCGATCAAGTTACATTGCTGCTGTTCTTCGTGAGATTCTTGACTTTTTACATGTTTAATCCATCTAGGGGCTGAAGTTGAGACCATTTGTTGTTATTTTTCTTAATATATTTGTAGTTAGTTGTTGTTGTTGAAGAAACCCGGTCTTTAGATTGATGACCAGGTAGTTAGTGTTTAAAAATACAAAGAATAGAAGGGATAGAGGGATGATAAGAGTTGATAAGGGGGAGAATTTGAGCAACCAATGGGGTTTAAGATGCCCATGTGGCCTTTGAATGGGCTGAGGTTAGTTGTGATTGGCTCCTTTCCCCGTTTTGGGGGTTGGGTTCTTCCTTACCAAGGAGGGGCTGGACTGCGGGGGCTCTCTCTGGTTGTTTTTGTTTTAGTTTGCGTTGGATTTTGAGTATGTTGTAGCCCTTGTTGTTAGCTCTCTATGAAGCTATCACTCGGTCTTAGAGCTAAAAGTATGAGTGAACGGCGCCTTGTCGAACACAAGGGGGTCTGCTGCCCCATGTTTTCATGAGCAGTAGGTTTGAAGCCTTGTAGCGAGTTGTACAAAGTATATCTAAATGACATCTTTGGTGAGTGTTTGTATACTGCAAATAGCTTTCCAGAGAGCTATTTTATGCTCTATTTCGAGCTTTTGTGAAGTCATAGCACTAGTTTGAAAGAAGAGGGGTCAGCTGATTTGAGTTTTTGTAAGAAGTAACTTTGATTGCACATAGCGGCTGGCCAGATGGGTTTTTGGAGGTGAAATTTGGTGTGTGTGTGGTGTATTTTAGTGGCTTTTCAAGTAGCTATAGCACGACTCATTCCGAGTTTGTATGAAACCGTAGTGGTATTTTGAATTAGAAGGTTAATCAAGAGTTTAAAAGAGAGTTTGAGTTCGGTTTGTACTTAATGAGACGTTAGAGAAATGATTTCAAAGGGAGTAAGGGTATATAGGAGAAGGGTATGAAGTGGTTAGGGTATGTAAGGGTAAGGGTATGTGGGATTGTGGTTAATTAGGGAATTAATTATCTTAATCAAGGTTAATTGTGTTAAGTAAGATTAACTAGTCTAATTGTAATTAATTAGCTTAACTAAGATTAAGTGGATTAATTAAGGTTAATCATATTATTTAAATATAATTATCTTAACTATTAATTAATTATTATTAAGCAAAATTAGTTAATTTAATCAGAGTTTAATTAAGGCTTGATTTAGATTAAGGATAATTAATGTTTCGAGTTAAGTTTTTGGGAGACAAGTTCTACAAGACATCTGCATCATGTCTTATTACATGTACATCGAGTTTTATTATACAAGTTGAAGATTGAAGGCCTTTCTCGTATGCTAAATGAGGACTTATGAGTTTATATGGGCTTGAACACAAAATTATATGTTCCATATTCTCCCTTTCCCTCTCTAAACTAAGTGCAGCCAAGAACCCTGCGTTTTCCTGAAGCAAAGACTCTCTATACGACATTTGGAGCGAATAACGAGAGAGGGGGTCTTTATGGTGCATGTCCAGCTGTGAAGACCAAGATTGGAGATGTTGAAGTGGAACAAAACTTCTTTGTGCAGAACAATGGTACGTATCCGATTATTTTGGGACAACCATATATCACTGCTACAAGGATGGGAACTAAGGTATTGGATGATGGCTCACACTATGCTAAAATTCGAAGTTATGATGGAAAGAAAGCAGTGCAGTTTCTCACTGTGAAGCCAAATCACGAGAGACATAGAGCCCAACTTAGAGAAGCACCCATGATCGATGACTCTGAAAACTTTCAGGGTTTCTAGATTGCACACGTGGAAGATGGGGGTCCGCGGGTGCAAGGGGTTTCTCAACAGTTTCATTCCCCAATGTAAATAGTAGAGGTCGTGTGGTTTTAAATGTTACAGAAGATAGCCTTGTAACTTTTGTGAGGATTGAAGATTTGGATTCAGTAGGAAAGAAGGCAGTTAAGAAAATTGGAGAAAAATTCAAAAAAGTGGGTGTGGTATTGGATGACGAGAATATTGTTGGAGTGATAGAAGAAGAAGGATTTTCTGATGACATTGTTACGATTTTAGAAGGTGTACTTGACCAAAAGCCAACGCCTAGTAATGTTGTCGTTGAGGTTCATTCAAGGGAACTCTTTGACGAGCTTTTAGAATCAGCAACAACTATTGGATTGGTTGAGAGTCATGGTGCATACTTTGAAGCTGATGTTAACACCAAGTACAAGACAGTGGCAAAGAAAGTGAAGCCCGTAGCAACACAATTGCCACCTGACACTGATGATCACATTAAACAGGCGGAGAAGGAACCAGGACTTAGAGAATCAAGGAGGATTGGGCACAAATTCACTAATGAGACAATTGGCAAACTAGAGATTGGAGGGGGTGAATTCTTGAATGAACCAGAGAAGAAGAGATTCCGAGACATGCTCTCCAAACATGGCAAAGCCTTTGCGTCATCACCAGATGAAATTGGATGTGTGCAACCTAATGTAATTGCACCAATGGTTATTTTTACAGTGCCACATGTCCCATGGGATTTGAAGCCAATACCAGTGCCAAGGGCTTTGTTGCCAAAGTTGGTGAATCTACTGAAGGAAAAAGTACGAATGGGCATACTTGAACCTTCTATGGCTCCATACTCCAACCGTTGATTTACAGTGCCAAAGAAATCAGGGGCATTAAGATTCATACAAGACATGCAGCCGGCTAATAAGGTTACTATCAGAAACAAAGGGTCTGGACCGGTCGTGGATGAAGTGGCTGAAGCATTTGCAGGACATGCCATCTATTCTATTGGAGACTTATATTCAGGTTATGATCAATTCCAACTTGCAAATGAAAGTAGGGATTTGACAACCATGAAGACTCCATTGGGACTTGTAAGGATGTGCACATTGCCTCAAGGTGCCACAAACTCAGTGGCTCACATGCAAAATGCCATGAACCGCATTTTAAAAGACTTTGTACCTGAGAAGACAATACCTTTTGTTGATGACATACCGATCAAGGGCTGCAAGGAAGAGGCAAGAGACTTATCTAAGGATGAAGATGGTTGCAGGAGATTTGTAATAGACCATATTACAGATGTGGAGATGATTCTGGGAAGGCTTGAAGAGGTGGATTTAACATTGTCCATTGACAAGTCTAAGTTTGGTGTCGGAGAAATTGTGGTAGTTGGGCACTTATGCGGAAGATATGGGAGAAAACCTAACCCTGAGAAAGTAGATGCTATTGCTAGAATGAAAGCATGCAGTAGCATTACCGAAGTAATGAGGTTTTTAGGCGCATGTGTGTTTTATCAGATTTGGGTACCACATTTTGCTCATGTGGCTGATCCACTATACAAACTCTTGAGAAAGGGAGTGAAGTTTAGATGGGGGCATGATCAAGAGCTTGCAATGGAAGGATTAAAGGACATTTTGAAGTCTTCACCAATTCTAAGACAAGTTGAATATGATAGTGGTAGACCAGTAATTGTGACAGTCGATACTAGCCCAATTGCTACAGGTTGGGCTATTGGCCAAGACGATCTAGAAGGAAGAAAATTTGCAATAAGATTTGGAGCAAGGATTCTTACAGAGCGTCATAGAGCATATCCACAAGTAAAGAGGGAGCTTTTAGGGGCACTAACGGCACTAAAAGCAGACATAAACTACTTGATAGGTGCAAATGTCATCTTGGAGACTGACTGTTTGCCATTAATTGGTATGGTTGCCAATTGTTCTACTCCAGACATTGCTATGCTACGGTGGATAGCCTACATTCGATCACTAAATCCTGTGTTAGTTCATATTACTGGCAAGAAAAACTCAGTAGCTGATATGCTATCCAGAGCCAGGTATATGTGTGAAGACGAGATGAAGGCACAAGAAATTGGTGAGGAAGATGACGATGAAGATTATGGCTATGTTTTGGCAGTTGATGGAGCAGACGCAAGTGGTGACATTTATCTATTCAAAGAAGAGCGATATCAAGATAAATTAAAAGACATTGGCATCTATTTGAGCACTTTGAGAAGGCAACAAGGCTGGTCAGACAAAACGTTTAAAGATATTAGACACCAGGCCTATAATTATCTTCTGAGGGATGGTTTATTGTGGAAAAGGCCAAAAAGAGAAGATGGAGTGCCTTTGAGAGTAGTTGACGATTTAGAGTTGAAGAGTCAGGTTCTTAAAGAGTTTCACGATACTCTTTGGGCGGGGCATAGAGGAGTTTGGGCCACATATTACAAGATCAAGGAACGATACTGGTGGAAGGGCTTGTATAAAGATGTGGAGGAATTTGTTGGTTCTTGCACTGAGTGTCAATTGCAATCAAAAATTAGACACAGAGATGAGTTACATCCTACTTATCCACTTGCAGTACATTTTCAGTGGGTAATTGACTTAGTTGCAATGCCATTGGGATTATGGGGCATGAAATACCTTGTTTTGGCTAGAGAAGAGCTCTCAAACTTTGTTGAAGGAAGGGCTTTGAGGACCAAATCTACAGAAGGAGTTTGTAGATTTATACTTGAAGACATTTTCAGCAGATATGGTAGTATCGGCAGGGTGAGAGCAGATCGTGGTGAGTTAAATGCTGCCGAAGCTGTCGAGTTCTTCAAAAGATATGGAGTAAAGTTAAGACTTACAACAGCTTACAATCCTGAGGCAAATGGTAAGAGTGAGAGAGGGCATCCTCCCATCATTAACGCTCTGGTCAAAGCATGTAAAGGGAGACCAAAACAGTGGCCTAAACTATTACCATTTGCATTATGGGCTGATAGAACCACTCATAGCACAGTTACAGGCTATATGCCAACAGAGCTGATGTTAGGCCAAAAACCCATCATGCCAACAGAGACTTCAATACCGACATGGACGTTTTTAGATTGGAATGATGGAATATCAAGGGAGAGGCTATTGGAGCTCCGGATAGAGCAACTTGAGCAGTTACCTGAAAATCAAAGAGCAGCATTAGAAAGGCTAAAAGCAGCAAGGCTCAAAAACAAAGAAAGATTTGACAAAACTCACAGGTTAAGAACAAAACCAATTCAAGCTGGGGATTGGGTGTTGGTGTTTGACAGTAGCTTGGAACATCAGCACAGCACTGTCAGAAAATTTGCACGAAGGTGGTTTGGACCTTATGTGGTACTAGAAGTCCATGAAAATGGTACATATATACTTCGTGAGTTGGATGGCACTCATCTGAGAATACCGGTGGCAGGAAAAAGAATCAAAGCATTCAAGAGGCGTCACGGTGAGCTTAGCTTTGAAGACAAGGAAATGTCAGAAACAAGTGATGAAGATCAGCTAGAGGATGCTGATGAAGAAATCAATACTGATCAAGATGACAACATTGGAGAGCCAAACTAGATTGGCACATCACGGAGGATGTGCAGGTTTGAAGGGGGTGTATGTCGTGATGTAAATAATTACAGTATGTAAAAAAATAATGTAGATACAAAAAGTGTGGTCGTAGAGTGACCTACAGTTTAATTCAATGTGGGAACAATTGGAGCTTGTTAGCCTAGCTTGGATGTACTGCATCTCTTGTCTCTAGCTCAGGGGTAGGTAGATGGCCAGTTGGCTGCTTATTTTCCTGCTCTCACTAGCAAGTGCCAAGCCGCAGCCGCCCGAACAGTTCAACGAGTTCAATGAGACTCGAACTCGGAATCAGTCGGCGGATAACAAACGGGCTCTAACAGCCAACCAAGTCTGCAACTTGGCGATTATCATCGAGCCCGCAATAGTCTTATACTGCTACAGATAAGTCGTTTGTTTCTTAATCTGACTTTACTGTAGACCATCTTTTAGATGGAAAGGCATCTATGGCTACTTAAATTTGCTTAGCCGTTTCCAATTAAAGAAATGTCATTGAATTAATGTTAGGGAAGGCAAGCTTCTTGATGAAGTTATCGAAAAACATATAAAGGGCAGATGGTTGCCGTGCCTTATGCATTACTTCAGGTTATTATTAGTTTGGATTGTTTCTTCTTAGTTTCTATAGGTTGATAGTATGGCTTCTCAAGACCCCGATGATTGGGAATTCCCTTTAGCTCACTCACCGGATGATCTAATTCAACTTTCTCAACCATCGACATCAAGGCGGCGTGAGCGAGAGGAAGCAGGGCCTTCTGAGCGTCGTGTTCAACCACGTACCGCTTTTGATCCTCAACAAGTTCCTTTGACAAGTTTAAGAAGTTTACAACCGGAGGCAAGAACTTTAGTAATCGTCTTGGAGGTTGGAGATGTGCTTATCGAAGGCCATCAAGTGGTGTTTGAAGGGTGTTTTCAAAACACTAACGAAGGTCAAATGGTAACCCGCTTGTCCAATGACCTTGGTCACCGTCTTTGGCTTCAAGGCCCGCTCAGACACTTGGGTAGTGAAAGGCGATCAAGTTACATTGCTGCTGTTCTTCGTGAGATTCTTGACTTTTTACATGTTTAATCCATCTAGGGGCTGAAGTTGAGACCATTTGTTGTTATTTTTCTTAATATATTTGTAGTTAGTTGTTGTTGTTGAAGAAACCCGGTCTTTAGATTGATGACCAGGTAGTTAGTGTTTAAAAATACAAAGAATAGAAGGGATAGAGGGATGATAAGAGTTGATAAGGGGGAGAATTTGAGCAACCAATGGGGTTTAAGATGCCCATGTGGCCTTTGAATGGGCTGAGGTTAGTTGTGATTGGCTCCTTTCCCCGTTTTGGGGGTTGGGTTCTTCCTTACCAAGGAGGGGCTGGACTGCGGGGGCTCTCTCTGGTTGTTTTTGTTTTAGTTTGCGTTGGATTTTGAGTATGTTGTAGCCCTTGTTGTTAGCTCTCTATGAAGCTATCACTCGGTCTTAGAGCTAAAAGTATGAGTGAACGGCGCCTTGTCGAACACAAGGGGGTCTGCTGCCCCATGTTTTCATGAGCAGTAGGTTTGAAGCCTTGTAGCGAGTTGTACAAAGTATATCTAAATGACATCTTTGGTGAGTGTTTGTATACTGCAAATAGCTTTCCAGAGAGCTATTTTATGCTCTATTTCGAGCTTTTGTGAAGTCATAGCACTAGTTTGAAAGAAGAGGGGTCAGCTGATTTGAGTTTTTGTAAGAAGTAACTTTGATTGCACATAGCGGCTGGCCAGATGGGTTTTTGGAGGTGAAATTTGGTGTGTGTGTGGTGTATTTTAGTGGCTTTTCAAGTAGCTATAGCACGACTCATTCCGAGTTTGTATGAAACCGTAGTGGTATTTTGAATTAGAAGGTTAATCAAGAGTTTAAAAGAGAGTTTGAGTTCGGTTTGTACTTAATGAGACGTTAGAGAAATGATTTCAAAGGGAGTAAGGGTATATAGGAGAAGGGTATGAAGTGGTTAGGGTATGTAAGGGTAAGGGTATGTGGGATTGTGGTTAATTAGGGAATTAATTATCTTAATCAAGGTTAATTGTGTTAAGTAAGATTAACTAGTCTAATTGTAATTAATTAGCTTAACTAAGATTAAGTGGATTAATTAAGGTTAATCATATTATTTAAATATAATTATCTTAACTATTAATTAATTATTATTAAGCAAAATTAGTTAATTTAATCAGAGTTTAATTAAGGCTTGATTTAGATTAAGGATAATTAATGTTTCGAGTTAAGTTTTTGGGAGACAAGTTCTACAAGACATCTGCATCATGTCTTATTACATGTACATCGAGTTTTATTATACAAGTTGAAGATTGAAGGCCTTTCTCGTATGCTAAATGAGGACTTATGAGTTTATATGGGCTTGAACACAAAATTATATGTTCCATATTCTCCCTTTCCCTCTCTAAACTAAGTGCAGCCAAGAACCCTGCGTTTTCCTGAAGCAAAGACTCTCTACACGACAACGCGATCGGGCTTCAACAGACTCCCGAGATGATTGCTCCCAGTGATCGATGAATCCTGAAAGTCCCTTCACCACCTCATGGAGATGCCGCATCATAGAAGGCTTCAATGCATCAGGTTCTCCGGGAGGCCATAAAGATCTTCCTTCACAATCCTCCTTCCACAATTTGATGCCACTACCTTCTCCTCCCTTAGGAAGCCAATCCTCATCATGACAAAGGATTTTATACTTCATTACCGGACAACCACTTGAATCCACATAAAACTTGAACTGATGAGCCTTCGTATGACCCTCCAAAGCTTCATCACCGTCCGCAATCATACCCCCAATGAACTTCTTAAAGTCAGGAACCTCTTGGATGAGATGCGGGATTGTGGGAACACTCTCATTTTTCATAAACGACCTCATGAGCAAAGGAATGGTTGGAAAACTCTCCTTCCTCAGTGTCATACTCCAACGTCCAAATAATGCATCTATATCATCATGTGTATGCCCAACTAGCATAAAATTAACATACACCTCGCAGAAGATGCGTTTTGCAAAAGGAGAGGCCAAAAACAGAAAACAAATCTATTTTTGTTATCACCAACTGCATTGTCCATTTGTACATTCAGTATTGGTGGCAAAGGCCTCCCTGGAACTAGGATATCTGGAATCGGCCCTAATGGATCCAAACACATCTCCGCACCCCGTAATACCGCCGCATACAATGGATGAGAACTAGATTCTGGAAAGAGTTGCCGGGACGATGACTTCGGAGGCTCCTCCAGGTCACGCAATAGTTTTGCAAACGACCCGACCGTGTAATTGGCATCATGGGAGTATAAATCAAGGCCGTAATGGGCGTAACGCTGGTCCACATGACCATGGGCAAGCATACTTGTGATTGCAAGAGGCAACTTCATAAGCCCATCTAGGTGCTTTGTTTTATGTGAAAAAACCGGGGAGGCGGTCTTTGAGTGATCCATCTTATCATGCATGATGGTAAGAACCTTCTGGGGTGACGACTTTGATCGAAATCGGTTCAGGTAGTACAAGTCCCGATGTGAGAAAGCAGAATCAATGTGAACCTCCATCTTCTTTTGCCATAGCAGTGATGCTTGTGTTCCAGGTTGAGTAAGCTTCTTCTGATCCTGGTATTTGTCACAAGTAGAACAACGGGCAAAGTTGTCTCCACCTTTCTTGGCATAGTACTCAGGGAAGCTCACATGCCGAATCTTACTCAAGCTTGAGGTTGAGATTGGCGGCAATCCACAATCAGCGAGATGATCATCAAGAAGCGGTATCTGATCCTTCCACTTAAAACTTGCAGGGAGGACCTTTGCCACAGCCTTCTCGCCAGATGGGAGAACACGAGACTTGTGAGGCATGTGGTCCGCATGTCTATCGAGAATGGCTCCAAGAGCGGCAGTAGCCACAACCGTATGACCTCTAGGCTTACGCAAACCGGTATTCCCGTGGTGTTGAGCGGCATGACCAGCGGCAGCGTCCTTCGCATTCCGATAGAAAGTACTCGAACTTACACCCATGATTTTCATCCAGGCATGGGCACAAACGTCCACACCCTCTAGGGTCACAACCTTCCTACCCGCAGCGTCTCTATGAAACTGCCTGTGAACGTCGAGTTTGATATGATTTCTGAACTGCACGATGGTCTCACTGTACAAGCGCGTCCAAAGGACTCTTATTTTATCTCTAGGGTAGTGTTGAACACAGTTTTGACTGCAACAACTATTGCTCGCAACAACGTTAATGGAAAGAGGGGTCATGAGAAATTCAGCATTCCTGGACACTGTTGGACGTGTATTCCTTGAGGAATTGTCGTACGAACGGGAGCTCCCACCTAGAGGTCTGTTACGCTCAACCAACCAGACATTGTAAATGTCCCGAAGGCAATGATGGAAGAGACTCACACCGTTTAAGAAGACTTGTTGAACAGGCCAGGTCTTAAACGAGTACCTCCACTCATCAGGAGCTTCGTCTAAAACAAAAGTACTGGACACCTGTACTACAGCATTCGAATCCCCAAGAGGACCAGAGGAACCTAGAAGTGCACTGGACCGGACATTGCGAACCAACCCCTCCGCAACGCGAACACCCGAACCATTGTGAAGCGAAACAGTCAGCCCGACCCAGAGACGGCGAGGAATAACATCAAACTCAGGAAGGTGTGGATTCACGGGAGCGTCAACATGAACATCGTCGCCCTCCGAAGACGACATCCTGCATTCCAATGAGATACATAATAAAAAACCCTGACAAATAAAAATGGGTAAACGCCTTGTAGGAATAGACATTTATGAAGAAGCATAGGAGGAGGGTAATTGATCTCGAATCGAGGTAAGGTCTGGCGCTTGAAAAAAAAAGTATGATTCAAGTGAGCTGACATGGCAGACCATGAAAATTTAGCTCGACTCGAGGTAAACTCATGCGGTATAAGATGACAAGTATAAAATTTCATGCAATTAGCTATAAGCCGAATATGAAATTATTTCACCCTTGACAAAGACAACTAAGCCCGACCCGACCTAAATTTATGACTACCAGACTGATTGTTATTTTAACTCGAGTCGAGTTAAACAGAAATAGGACATCAGGTATGTCAGTTTAGCTCGAGTCGAGCTAAACTTTCCTTCAAAAGAAGGTAAGACAATTTAGCTCGACTCGAGCTAAACTATCGATAATAATATTTATCGACAGTTTAGCTCGACTCGAGCTAAACTATCGATAATAATATTTATCGACAGTTTAGCTCGAGTCGAGCTAAATTGTACTAGGAAAGAAGGTATGACAGTTTAGCTCGACTCGAGCTAAACTGTCAATACAATATTGTAAGACAGTTTAGCTCGACTCGAGCTAAACTGTCCTTCCGTGATTTTCGGCGTCTTTTTAGGGATTCATATGGTAAAACTCTTCAGCATATGAATCTGACTCTCTGTGTACTACAACCCAAATCTTCCCGTTAGTCGTCACGAAACTCGCAGTGATGCTTCAAAATCACAGTAGCAACTGGAACCACCGCAAATAACCCTACACACTGTCACATCCTAATTGCTAGAGACTGTGCACAGAGAATGCAAGAAGTATACATTGTGTACCTTATGAAGAAGACAACTGGTGCGTTGTTGCCTCGCGCAAGCGCCCTGCTCAACCGTGCGTAACCTGTGGATGTTACCCTCCTCAACCCCTGACAGTTCTTCTCCCTCCAAGCCTCTCCACAACAACTTTGCACAGCAACCAAAGTGAGAAAGGAAAGAAATGAAGAAAGTTTTCGAGGATCGGCGAGGTCACTCACGGACACACGACCGTTTCAGAATTGGCGGGAGGAAACTTTAGAATTGGCGGGGGGGCTTTTCCACAGCCCCTAAAAAGGTGCAAATTCGAAATCTTAGCGGGAAACAGAATCAACTATTTCCTGGCTGACTAAAATAAGGAAGAGTACATACCTCAAATATACTCGCACATGCGAGTTATATATAAGGTTTTAGGCTAACGCTCAGGGTTTGGGTTAGGGTTAGGTTTAGGGTTTAGGGTTAGGATTTTGGGGTTTAGGGTTTGGTATTTAAGTTCAAGTTTTAGGGTTCAGGGTTTAGGGTCCTTGGTTTAGGTGTTATCTTCTGATGTCATTTCATTTCAATATAATAATACTTTGAACATTCAAGATATTGACAATTCAACTAAGGTATAGGGAAATGTCGAGAAGATATTGAGATGATTAGAAATAATTTGTATTACAATCCAAATAGGACTTATCTATTATGTTGAAATCAAAGACCTTAACAAACAAGTAGCATTTTTAAAAAAAACATATTTTATGTGCACGTGTATTTTTAGCAAAAATTAATGTATTCAAACATGCTTTGGACATCATTTCTTTGGGGTTTTAAAAATGTGCATCATGTTACTATTTTGTCATCAATCTAGAATGTGCATTCTTTGGCAAAAATCCCAAGTGTCTCCATGGTCTGGATTTGGAATTGAAATTGGTTACTAATATTTTGAATTAAAATATTTTATATTTGAGTTTGCATTGCATTATCATGAGTTTAGGGTGTGGCAATCTAAGCATGACATGAAAGATGGAAGAATTCTTGACCATACACAATTTATTTCATGTTTTGACGTGAAATTAAAGACTTTGTCATTTGTAACACAGAGAGAGTGGAACAATATTAAAAGATTTCAACAAGGAACGGAGAGACCTCCTCATGACAAAAAAAGGATAATCAAAATATAAAATATAACTAATACAAAGTGTATCACTTAATGCATCAGGCATAATTTAATGTTCGTAATGTAAGTAATTTTGAATTTATTGATACATGCAAAAATGGAATAATTAGTTTTTGAGCACGTTCTAGTGGTTGCAAATTATTTTTGAAATTCTCAAAATTTTGTAGAAGGATGATAAAAGTCATGAGGCATAATTATATTTTCTCAATGAACGTCTTCAATAAAAGTTATGCGAGCCAAAAGAGAAACTTCTCGATTGCCGGCACATCGAGCAACCTAAAAAACGTTTTGCTATGACTCAGTATGGAATGTGATATTTTGAATACATAGAAGTAATATTAGAACGAATGATATTGTGGATAAACATGTTATTCTTCTAGTGAAAAATAAGATTACATCCCAATTCATACATTTTCACACATTGTCACATATTATTGATTTAGGGTACCAAGAATACTTAGACTTCATATCCACTAAAGACTAGGGGATCGTCATATTTTTTTGCTTTTTAATATTACTATTGGAGATTTAGATCCACATATTTTGAAAACCCTTTTAAAATTCAAAAGATTACTATTTCACTTGTGAAATACTTAACCATAAAGAGAAGTACGGAGTTCAAAATGATTGTTTGTAGAAGTGGATATACACATTGCACATACATCAGCTCTATTTTTAGCAAAGGTGTTCACCATCACTTTGTGCAATGAACCAAAAGGAGTGTGTGCACACACTTTAGCTCCAGTAGCGCTAACGTGTGCCTCATCACTGAGTGCAGTGAACTAAAAAGAAAATATGCACAGTTTAGCTCTACTAGCGCTAAATTGTGCACCATCACTAAATGGAGTAGATTAGAAAGCAAAAATGCACTATGTAGCTCCAGTATACAGAAGATGGCTTCTAGAGAAGTGGACACTAAATAGGAATCCATACAGTAATTGTAAAATGAACAATAAGTGTAGTGTCAAAACTATACATCACCCAATGTCAACTACTACTTTAAATGTCAATCCTAGTAAATAGTGGAACATAAAGTTTTTTACTTGTGGACAATTAGTTTAGGAAACCATAATCATGGTTTGATTACATCTTGAGCATCATAGTAAGGAAGGGTTGAGTGCATGTAGAAAAGCAAGAATTTGCAAGAAAGAGCTTGGGAATAATCGGACGCAGGTATGGAGCAAACGAAAAATATCAAAAATTGGACAAAGAATGTAAAATATGGAGGGAAAATGAAACTGCAAGTAGAAGATTGGAAACATAAGAACATTCTTCTGGAAACGAAAATGAGAAAAGAAAGGAATATTGGAAAAGGAAAAAACTTAAACATACAATAAATATAGAAATACAAGTAAAATACTCATTAGATATCCATCACATATTATAACACCATACTCATTTTATTGGGAGATTTCCAGGATTTTGAAAGTTATGAACCGTTTTTCCAATACATTTTTTTGGTGCACATTCAGCTCGACTCAAGCTGAATATGTACCCATATTGTAGATATTGGACAAATTGCATTGTGCAAATTTACTAAATATTTGCATATTTAGGTCATTCTCAAGCTTCAAATATTATTTTGGGAGGCTCCCAATCTCCCAATATAATGAATATGGTGTTTTATGCATTCAATGTGCATTACATATTCAGTAAATATTCATTAAATACTTATTGAATATTCAACTACACATTAATTTTACATTAGAAATTTATGCACTATTCATTATCTATTCATTAACAGTGCATTAAATACTCTATAAATAATCATTAAATATACAAATATTAATTAAACTATCCTAAAATTTACTTTTAAAACTTCAAACATTCATTAAGTAAAATTTAAATATTCTTTAATTGTGCATAGAAGTTTTAGATATACAAATATACATGAAGTATCCTATAAAAAATCATTACAAAGTCATTAGTTATTGGCTAATTATTTGATTACACATTAAATATTCATTTGGATAATATTAAAAAATATTTAAAAAATGCAAGAGATGGGAATGAGAATAGTTGTGGATAAGACGATAAGAAATTGAGGTTGAAGATGAGACGAAGAATAAATGCATGGCGTTCGGTAGGCATAACATATTGAGCTTATACAATTTATCAAGTATCAAAATTGTGTGCTAGGGAAGAGTTTTGATAGAGGGCTATTACAAAATGAACTGTAGTAGGTGAACAAATGAGGGATAATATTCATGACAATGGTGGCTAAAACTAGTTGCCAACTTGTTGACTAATCATACTACTAAAATCATAATCCACGCAGTGAACCACGTAGTCAACCGTGCGGTGAACTACATAAACAATGCAGTCAAACGCGCAGTTAATTGCGTAGTCAACCGTGCAGTGAACCATGTTACCTTTTTATTATTTATAGTTTGTATTATAAAAACTACATTCTAATGGTTGGACATATGCATTGCAAAGCAAGCGCCAATTGCTAGGAACGGTGCAGCCAACCGCACAGTGAATCTTGTTACCTTTTCTTTAATATAGTTTGTAATATAAAACCACGCAATGAAGTTGGAGTTGTGATCTTGGAGGTTGGCATACAAAGTTGGAGGTACAAAATTGCATATTCGAGTTGTGGAGATTGAAATTACAAGTTTTGAGGTGAGATTGCAAGTTTTGAGATTGTAATTGCAAATTGAGTTTGTGGGTGTATAAAATTGAGATTGTAATTGCAAGTTGAGTTTGTGGGTGTGTGAAATGTGCATTTGTGTGTTGCAATTTGTGCTTACCCAAAATAAATTTGAAAATCTTAATTACAAATTTGACGTTCATAACGTTTTTGAAATTCCATGTTAAAATGCAAAAAAATCTAAAACGTAATTAATTTTTTTCTATTCTATTCTATTACATTATTAAAATTCATGCATAGGTTTCAAAGATATATTTATATTTTATGTAGATTGTTGTTACCTTTCTTTTTTTAATATTTTGTGATTTAAAAACTACATGAAAATGGTTGAACTAATGCGTTGCAACGCAAGCGCCAATTGCTAGTAGTGTACTAGAAATAGAGAATCTCCACCGGGGCCGAGGGACCGGGATGCGAGAATAAACACGGTAAAGCCCACTCCGTGAGGCCTAGGCCGGTGTATCGGCCCACTGGAGTGGCGGCGCCGGTGCTTCTAAACAATAAAAATTAGAGCTAAAGTGTGCACCATCAGGAAATGTAGGAAACTAAAAAGAAAATATGCACACTTTAGCTCCAATAGAGCTAAAGTGTGCACCGACATTTATTTTATAATTATACAATTGCAAGATGTGGTCTTAACATACTTAATGTCAGTTCGATTCTCAAAGTATATAATATCAAACTCATAAATAATCAAAACGTGAATTCAAAGTAATAGAATCTTAAAATCGTAGCTTTAAAACTCTCTTAAGTGTGCTTCACCTAATAATTGGTGTAGGAGGAACTTATATACATCGATGGTAATGAATTTACTCCTTCTGTAATGCAGAAATTGAAATCCAGTCAAGTGAAAGCCAGCTGATCCACTGAAAGCATGACAGAAAACTAAACACTATAATCCTATTTGTAACAGTAAAGACTATAACCGTTCACTTCTGTCCAATCCAAGTTTGTGTATTATTGAGAAAATGCCAATTTAGAAGTTTTAATTGAGATCATACGAATGAAATTGGAAATAATCACATTTCTTTTGCTATTCTGAGTTTATGTGAGTTTCTAGGAGTTTCTGTGAGTGTGTGTGAGTTTCTAGGAGTTTCTGTGAGTGTGTGTGAGTTTCTGCGAGTTTCTGTGAGCACGTACAGTCTGAAACGGCGGTGCTCGGAGGATTGACGTGAAGAAGGAACAAGACTTGCAGCTTTTTCAGTCGGATTTCATAGTTTTAAAGGTAACTGCACTCATTCAGTCTTGCATTTCTTTTGATGTTTGTGTAGTTTTGCTTTAGATATGATGTATTGAAACAATATGATAGCATTGCTTTTGATGTATGTGTGAGAAGGTAGATGAGATTGTGTATTCAATGTGGTGGTTTGAATGTGGTAGTTTGAATGTGGTGGTTTGTGGTGGTTTGTGGTTTTTTGTCGTGGTTTGTGCTAGTTTAAATGTGCTGGTTTGTGCTAGTTTAGATGTGCACATTGAATTCAATGTCGTGGTTTCAATTGCTAAATTCAATGTGCTGAATTCAATGTGTTAATTTCAATGTGCTCATTTGAAAGTGCTGATTTCATTGTGAATGATTTCAATGTGTTGGTTTCCATGTGCTACTTTGTTTGATTTTGTGTGTGTGGGTTTGTTATTGTTGTTGCAGGACTTCTAGTTCCAGCAGAAATTGTCTGGGATTCAGGTTCATAATCAATGGCTGAAAGGTAAAATCCATGCTCTCACCCAGGAGCCCTAAACCCTACGCCTTCAATATCATATAACCAAAGACGGATCCGTACAAACTGCAATAAATAAGCTCTTCAATGAACACAGTTTAGCTCGAGTCGAGCTAAACTGGGACATCGATATTGCACTACTGTCCACACTTTAGCTCGACTCGGGCTAAAGTGGGCTTCCACTATGCAAAATGGGCCACACTTTAGCTCGACTCGAGCTAAAGTGGGGCCACCGTTGAGCAATATGGCCCACACTTTAGCTCGAGTCGAGCTAAAGTGAGATCCCCCGTGTGCTCTTGTGGCTGCATTAACCTCGACTCGAGATAAAGTGCGCTCTCCAGTGCTCTTTAGGCTACATTTAAACTCGACTCGAGGTAAACTATGGCCAATGAAGCACACTGGAGAGGGCACTTTAGCTCGACTCGAGCTAAAGTGTGGTCAATAGTGCACAATGGACGCCCTCTAAAGTTTGAGTCGAACGGAAATGTTCGACTTAATACGTCTATGGTTGCGCCAAAGCCGGCTACAGGAACAGTAATCATAATGACTACTTTCAAACTCTCGGTGTGAAAAATGTCATGGCCTTCCAGTAAAGCCAACACACTTTACCTCGAATCGAGCTAAAGTGTATGACAATAAACTTAAACAACTCAAACACAACAACACTCGGACTTTAAACACTCCAAAGGTATAGTAAACCAATGATATCGACGACCCAACTCATGTCCACTTCTCGTTAAATTCTCACATGTGTGCAAGAACTTCAGTCACGCTTCAACCACTTGAGAACCTCAAAGAGTGAGGTTCGTGAGTGATTTAAGGGTGAACTGAAGCTCTTTCACAGTTCTGAGAGTTAAACAAGAAGTAGCCATGATTTGAAAATAGATGTATAGGAAATTCGTTTGAATGAATATTGTAAGTGTCAGAACTGTTCAGCTATGCAATCCATGCATGAGCACTTTAGCTCGAGTCGAGCTAAAGATGAAGCTAAAACTTGAATACAACATTGATACATTGGTGTAATTGCAGTCTCCTAACTCAACTCACGTCTACTTTTCGTTCACCTCTCATAAATCGTGCAAGAGCTCCAGTCCTGCTTCAACCACTTGAGAACCTCAAAGAGTGAGGTTCGTGAGTGATTTGAGTGTGACCTGAAGCTCTTTCATAGTTCTGAGAGTTGAACGAGAAGCAGGCATGAGTTGATTGTAAGCGTCTAAGCGAACGGTCAAATTGACTAGATTTTTTTGCAGAGCATTATTTACATACTTGTATTTAGTTACACATTAGCTCAAGTCGAGCTAGTGTGTGACCTCGCCGTCCTAATCGGATGATTATTAAAACAATCTAATATTTGTGCTCCGTTTCGTGTTTGTGCAGATCTGAGAGGGACATGATGGTGTCTCAGCTGCAGCACTTCTTCCAGCCAAAGCCTGTCGACATTGACGATGACGATGGAGACGACAACAACCACTTAGATTGCTGGGAGCTCAAGGATCCTTCGATGACACTGAAGTGGACGCTGCTGTGGGCCCCCTACACTGAGAATCTAGTGTTTGGTCAGACCTTCGCTGGTGATATCCATGAACCCCAGCACATCGACTTCAAGACCAAAATCATTGATGTAGTCCACGAAGATAACGATATAGTGAAGTTGTCGTGTGAGACAACCACTGAGTCTATCGATCCTTATATGTTCACTATTGTAGTGAACAATACTTCGTCTCCCTTCTGTATCTTCGACTTAGTCAGTTCTCTTAGGGGGTCACAGTTTGATGACATAGTGGCTCAGGTCGACCAGGAAATCTCCCAAAAGAAATGGGAGACTAGTAGTGGTCAGCCGCTGAAAGCAAAGGCTGTAGCGAACAAACTCCGCGTCATTCTTTCCAGAATGAGTACGTTTGCCGCTCTTGAGAAGGCGAAATTAATCGCGTCTAGGCGCCCAATAGAACTTTTGGTAGTTTCTGGTGCCGTAACAGGTAGCCAGAATATAAGTCAAGCATCGGTACCGGTAAGAACTCCAGGTGCAAGAGCAAGTCGAAGCACCCTGCGCAACACGCTGTCAGCGGCTCCCGTCAAGAAGCGCTCAGCTGCCAAGAAGCCGGAGACTTCTTCCAGGAAGAAGACGAAACTCGTTTCAGAGGAAGAGTTGGCCAATTCGATGGCCTCTGCACTGTTGGAACTCCCTTCGGCGCTCGGGTTCGGAGAGGTAACAGACTACACCAACGTCCAACAAATATATCAGAAATTCTGGACGGAGTGTTAGAGCTGTTTTTTCCAAGGAGACAGAGAGATGAAGATCGAGCTTGATGTGATGAGGCTGCATAATGCACCGCCGGAGTGGACGATCCGTGCATTCGAACCTCGCGGTATGGAGGAGTTGAAGCATTACTACCTCTAAATGCCGGACAAGACGCAGAAGCAGACTCTCGGCATCATGCCCAAGCTCGATCATATGCCAACGAAGGTTGAGGAGCTCAGCGACTGCGACTTCTATATCATCAACGGCCAGCACAGCGTTGCTGCATCAAAGTCGATGATAAACGGTACCGTGCCGGAGGTTATGAGAAGGCACTTCCGGACATGGCAGTGTTACATTGTCTGGACGGAGGACCCTGAGAAGCTGAGGAAGATTTCCGCGTATTATAATCGCGTAAATCACTTGGTCCAATTCAAGCCGACGTGGGCAACAAATATCCTTGGCTCTCGCGCGTTGTGGATCCAAGCTGGAAGACCGATGCCGAAGCACTCCGCCGCAGGCATTCACGGGTCCCATAGATCAGGTCGGAGAACGGCAGTGGAGATTGCCAATGACAAGAAGTTTGAGGTAATTAATCTTAACCACGGTCATGGACTTTAGCTCGACTCAAGGTAACTTCTGTGCTTGTCCTTCTTAGTATAGTTCTGTATACAGATTCAAGCACTTAGAGTGTACACTCTCCGATTCCAAGTTAGCTCGACTCGAGTTAACCTGCATTTTTGGGTCTTGCTGGTTTGGTTTTTTTCCCTCTGTGGTTGTACGCTAAATCAACACTGCCAATGTTCTGCATAGCCATTTCTAAACGCGGTTCGTGAGCGCTTCGCAATGATTGACGTCGCCAAAAGCCAGACAGCGCTCAAGAAAGCCGGAAAGGCGAAGGAGCTCTCGATTACGAACGAGGTGAAGATTATCACCTCGTCCGATGAGACCTTCAAGCTCTGGTCGGATGTCATCTCTTCGGCGGCACAAGGCGACCTCATCAACGTGGATTCAACAACGTCGCCCTTGTCGAAGTTTAAGGACGCCAAGTCCTGGGTGCCTGAGAAAGATGGGGTATTGACGCGCGAGTTCTTTAAATTTTTCGGCAATATGACCGAGGCTGATCACGCAACGCTGTGTAAGCATATTCTCAATCGATCAGGGCCATCGCGAAAACTACCTTATCCTAAGGTGGTTGTAAAGCAGCCGCAATCAGTGCTGGAGGATTGCTACAGCGCCCGGGACTGGGCCGATCGAAGGAAGAGGAAGGAGGTCGCTCGGATGGAGCTTCAGTTGATCAGGCCGGAGCTCGCCTTCTTCAACAGCACTAGGGCGTACAGTCGTTCCAACTGGCGAAAGTTCAAGAAGGACTACAACGTCAGCAAGGCCTCAAAGCGTGCCCTCTTGGATTGGGGTCCACCGGATTCGTACTACGCAAACTCAAGGCAGACGCAGTTTCGCAACTGCAAATGTGAAGATCTCTCTCCGTATGCGAAGGAGTTCTTCAGAGTCTTCCTCGATGTGCGGGCGCGGTTCGTTGCACCTGTGGGGGCCTTGCACTTTCGTCCATACAAGGCGGCAACCAACTCGCTCGGTGGATGGCCCTCGGATGCGTGGCGTAACTTGGGCTGCAACGTGAAGCTCGGCATCATCGACTTCCGTAATATCCCTGGGTTCGCAGGGAAGGCGACGTCATCATTGGAGAAGCCCTTCTTCGACGAGTTCATGACAATGTTCGCATCGAAAGGGCAGCCTTCTCTCACCGGTCTTCCAGCGTGGCTCTTCATTTGCGGCGACGAGCAGTCACACCTTCAAGTGACAGCGTTTGCTGAGGGCCCGTCGTTGTGCCATGCGTACGACGTCCTGCAGTCGAAGTATCTTCCCTCCGACAACGAGCGCTTGGGGGGATTCGCGCCGAAGACCAACAACGCTCTCGACCCGGTTCGCCTTCTCTTTCTCTTCAAGAAAGAGCTTGCGAAGATTCCGGCCGTGAAGAAGATCTACGCAGCTCCGGAGCATGTGTTGCACACCAAGCTACGCAAGTACAATGAGCTGGCGTACTCCATGAACATGAACGAGCTGAGAATGGAGTTCTTCATCAAGGTTCTGGAGCTGTTCTGCAAGAAAGGGGATTCTACTGTCCACCTGTTTTGCGGGACGAAATTACTGACTGCGAGTGTGGTGAGTATCCTTGCAGTTTAACTCGACTCGAGCTAAACTGTTGATCCCTCTCTCTGACTGTGAATGTATTGTTTCAGAGAGGTCGTCTCTCATGCTTTGTAGCGTGGCACTTTAGCTCGAGTCGAGGTAAAGTGCCGGCTTATACTTATATGGTTTTTTAGCAGTCGTCAATCGCGTCATATTCTTCCATGTTTTAATGGCTGCGTTTCCATATCAGTGTTCTTCTGTGCTCACTTTAGCTCGAATCGATCTAAAGTGTAACTTGTTTAATCCATTGGTGTGCAGATGTTGGATCTGGAGGCATTCTGCATATCCCACGACACCGATGAGCAGGACCTGGACGACGCCCAGGATGTAGCGTTGTCGTTGGATCGGGCCGATTTCGTTATTGGTTCATATCACATTAGCGCGGAGATCTTCCCCGAGCTTGGAGAGGCTGTTGCCAAGGAGAAGGGAAAAGTGATTATCGATCTCGTCGATGAGACGGAGGAGGAGGATGTGGTCCCGAGCCCTATTGGTGAGTGCCCGAGTACCAGTACGGTCACACCTGATGCCGATTCCCGTGATGACTTCGATACCAACACTCCGTCGGAGCTTCATAGTGGCTCTCAGTCTGAAGCGGGAGAGACAATGGGTACCTCGCGGCAGCGGCTCGATTTCGTGGAGTTCGAATCGCTTGATATCTCCGAGAGGCCTCATTCAGCTCCGACCTTGGGTGGGTCATCCGCTCGCCCCGCAGCCAAGAAGAGGAAAGTCGCCAGCGCGACCGGCCGCTCACCGTTGGCAACTGCGAGCAGTGCTCAGGATGACATCAGGTTTATCACCCTCGAGAAGAAGCTCGAAGAGGAGGCCACCCGCATGAGGTTGATGGGCAGCGGTTGGCGGAGCGTGACGAGGAGCTCAGGGATATGCAGCGGAGGCGTGATGAGGAGATGCAGAGGGACCAGGACCAGAGGCATAACGACATGATGCTGATGATGCAGAGATTCATGACGGCTACTATGCCTCCTGTCGCCACGACACAAACCGTAGTGAATTCTACGATCCCTCAGCCTCCAATCTCAGGTGACGATGAGACTAGGAGTCTGCCTCGCGGTTCGCTTATGCCGTCTCCGGCGGGTTCCTCCCCCGTCTCCATGGGAGCTCAATCGCTGCCTGATCCCCCGTCCCTGCCGACCCGCCCCTCTTCTTCCCCGAAGTCGCCCGCTCGGGACGATTTTGTCGTTGATGTCCCCAGCTCATCGTCAGGTTAGTGTAACGTAGTTGCGAATGTATAGAGCCAAAACATTTTGTAAATGTCCAATTTTGTACTCCAGTATTTTTGTTAATATTACAGTGCTCAGTGATCACTTTAGCTCGACTCGAGCTAAACTGCTTGACATGTGACGACTCTGATATTGTATCAGTGTCCAATGTGCGCATGAGCTGATGGGTTGAAGTTGTTGAATTTTTTCAGATCTTAGTTTTGGTGATGACGCGATTGCTCAACCAGTCGTAGATGAGGTCGTCCAAACTGCAGTCCCAGTCGTAGAGGATGTCGTCCAATCTTCGGCCGTGCTCGTAGACGAGATCAATCGTGATTCTCCTGTCCAGGAGCCCGCTCTTCTTGTCCCGGAACCGTGCCTTAAATGGTTCTGGAGCACTCGAGGGCCCTTGACACCGTCCAAGTTTCATTGGAATCGATGGGGGTCCGAAACGAATTGCTTCAAGACGATGAAGTTCTCGAGGTGCTCCTCTAACACTATCCACACTCTGCGCTTCCCCATGTTGCTTCCCCCCCGTTTGCTCTCTTCGTTCTACATTATGTTGACTTGTCGTTGTTAATGAATCTTTAGTAATATTGTTCGTTCTCCTGGCGTTTCCGAACCAGGTCTGCGAGGCATCAATAAGTGGTGCCAGTAATTTAGAGGAAATACCTAGAGTCTATTCAGATTCCGAGGGCAGATGGTTGAATGTTGTGCTGGACCTAAATGGGATTCTATGCACTTGTAAGCCATCGTGGCAGGCCACGGGATCCAGGGGCTCTATCCCGTCCATTCACTCGGCCTCGCTGCCGGCCGAAGTAGGCCCTAAGCTTGTTCGGGTGCGCCCTGGTTGTGCTGAATTCCTTATGAAGTTGTCTAAGATTGCCACCATCACGATTTGGAGTTCAATGATGGAATCTACAACACGTGAGATATGTCAATATCTTTTTCAGCATAGTTCTGCGTATCCTCTCAGGATCTTTGGTCAGGAGAGTTGCGATAGGGTTCCCGAGTGTAGAGTTGGTAACAGAACAATCTACATGAAGGAATTTGGCACTCAGAAGGACATCTTCTTGAAGACGTTATCGAACCATCTCTTTAATTGGTTGGGCCGTGAGTATACTCCGTCAAATACACTTGTCATTGACGATAGCCCGATTAAGCATGTCCTTAATTTGCCGGAGAACGTCCTTCTTCTTCCGTCATGGTCGCACAACCATGATGGCGCAAGACATGATTCTGTACTGCTGGAGGAATTGCTACCATATCTCTCTGACCTTCATCAATTTTCGGGTGGCCTAGCGCAGTACCGTGCTGAACATCCCTCGGGTCGGGAGATGTTCTATAATGATCAGAAGACGTGTGTTCAGGCTGCGAGTATTTGTAACGCAATTCAAGCCTATCAGAATCTCCGTTCCTAATGTGGTTGGAAGCGCTTAGATCCTTAATACACTTTAGGTCGAATGGAGCTAAAGTGTTTCGTTTGACTGCAGCTCCACTTTGTAAATTTTGTTGGGCCGTGTTTTGTATATATTTTTTGATAATACAAATGGTGATGTTTCTCCACTGAATTTATTGTGCGGATTGGATACCTACTGTCGGTGTAATGTCGTCCTTTTTTTAATGATTGGAATTTTTATCTATTGTTCTGAGGTATGTGAGTGTCACTTTTGTTGAAATTTCTACAGGGCTGTGATTGTCGGGCGTCCGTGGATTCCTTGTTGGGTCCACATGAGTTCGCCCTTTCCCTTCGGAGTAAAGGGCTTTTGTTGCACTCTGCTGCAACCGCGCAATCAACCATGGATTATTCGACCATGGCAGTGGACGACGGAGTTGTTGAAAGCCCTATTGCGCGGGAGCCAATTCATGAAAGGAACAATTCACCTTCGCCGCAGTGGCCTCGTTTAGTTCCGGGGTCTCCGCGCCTAAACTTGGATAATTGTATTCCGGCAAAGCGTATTCTCTATGACGGTTTAAGGGATGCCACTCACCACGGCTCGCTCACGGTGCGTGTTATGCTGACCTCCAAGTTATTGCACTATTGAGTCGTTCTTGCACTATTGAGTCGTTCTTGCCTAGAGAGTCTTGGTTTGTTGTTGAGGTACCTTGCACTCTTGTAGTTTTGCTTCATTTGAGCTTGTTTTTGTGCATTGGATATTGAATGTGCTCTGTGAATTTCACCTTCTGCATTTTAGCTCCATTTGAGCTAAAGTGCACTAGGATGGATCTTGATGATACAGTTTTTTTGTGTTGTCGTGTAGGTGTATTCGACCTAAAGTGTATTTGTTTGGATTGTTTGTGGCGCCTATTGTGCAGGAACCATCTGGTAAATGTCTTCGCCCCCGTATTCTCTCAAGAAATGCTGCTGGAATCACATGCTCTCCTTCCGCTCCCACCCGCCGTCACTCGCTGCCCAAATCAAACACGGACGAGGTGCGAAGGCGGGGTTTGCAGCGTCTTCTTGAGAGTCCATTAATGCAAGAGAATGGCGCAACATGGACTCGGCAACGTCAGAGGGCTTTTCTGAAGACGCGTATAGAGGCTTATGGAGGGACTCCCTAGAATGTTTGATTAGTAATAGGGCGATTGTGATTTACGTCGAGGTAAATGAGTGTTGTGTGTGACTTTTGTTCATGGAGTTTTGAATAAAGCTTGGATTAATAGTATATGCTTCCTTTATCGTTACCACTTTTTTGGACAATAAGCTATTTTGGTCTATCCATGGTAAAAAATACAGTATTCTTGATACATTGTCTTTATGCTTTGCACCTACAAATGTCTATATTTATTGATACTTCAACAACCATATTTCTCCATAGTCATGGAAATTTCCCAATATAACGAATATGGTGTTATAGAAGTGCAGAAGGAGTATGGAGGGTAATGAGCGATGCTGCTGCGAACACCGTGAAGTCAATCAAGAGCAAGGACTTTCAGAAATACCTTGCAGTCGCCAATTCCAAGAACGGCGAGGACTTCTTTGATGAGGTAGAGTTTCTATACTATTGTGTGATGTATTATTGTGTGTTCTCTATTCTATAATTTCATAAATCTATCAATCGTTTACTTCATTCTATAGTTATTTGATTTTGAATTTATCATTTTATGCAGATCAATTTCCATTTCAGTCACTTCAAGAAGACTGAAATGGCCATCGAAAAATTTCAAAAGGTGGCAACCGCGGCGGTGGAGCCTCATTTCAAAGCCAGGTGGTTGCATTTCTGGAACTCTCCTTCAATGGTTCGGTCAGCTTTCCGCTTTCCAGCTACGCAGTTTAAAGATGGCGCTCTTGATTCCTTCCTCAATCGTGCAACATTTTGGGCTCAGGTACACATTGACTTAATTTTCATGTCACTTGGAGTCTATTTTATCTTGAGTTGTAAGTTGGGGGTTTAACTTTTGGAATTTATGATACCAGTTGGAGGACAAATTCATCGCCCATTTTGAAGAAATTTGTGCAACGGGCACAATTTCAGTGAATTGGGATGCTTCATCTGGTATTGAAAAGCCCTCCGAATATGTGGAAAAATGGCGCATGATATTATGGGAGAAAGCATTCATGGTTATTGTGCATCCGGGTTTGAAACCACCCTTTCAGAAGAATACAAAGTTTGATGAGTTGCCCGGAGCTGACCTCGCCATTAAACGGCTTCTATACAGGTTTATCTCTTGTATTCTATACTTTAATATTTTAGTTCAAATATATTTAGATTTTGAGTGGCTTAATTACTCAAAATTTATTTCTACAAGTACATTGTAAGGGAGCTGATACCAAAGAACGCGCTTCAGCAACCACTATGTCCTTCATTTCTTTCAACTTGGATTCAGCCTTCATCAGACTTGTGCATCTTTACAGAGGTTCAGAAGAAGAGGTATTCCACTCAAGTTTTACACGGTGGTGGATGGTACTTGGAATGTTCCGCCAATTTTGTTCCGGATGCCGAGAAGGAGCTATTTCATGGTCATACAGAGGTTTCAGTACTACATGTTTCATCTCCACCAGGGGAGCCGGAGTTTGAAATTGTAGAACTCTTCTCTATCATGCAGTCTCTTTCGGAGGCAGGAGGCCCACCCCAGCTATGGGAGCAGCTACATCAATTCATTTCAAAGGTTAGTATTTATTATCCTTATTTGTTTATAGGATTCCCTCCATTACACTGAACTGCATTTCTTTACACCCATTGGATTTTTTGTCTCCAGGTTGGTGTAGGTAGAACGCGGAAAGTTTCAAATGACAGTTGCAAACACACTGGATTGGATCTAATTGTGGCTGACATTCCAGAGAATTTACCGGTACCTGGGATCTTTCAATCTATTGATGCCATTCCTATATAGAATTCGAGGCCAGATAATTATATTGATACTATTTTTGAGTTTGCTGACACTTATCTTCATGACAACACTGCTTTGCTTCTGCTTCATCCGAATGATAGAGATCTACAACTTGAAATTGATGAATGTGCTTCTACATACAACTTCAAGCTACTCATCAATTGGTGGGCATTGAACGAGTTGCCTTTAGCTTTGCCTCGAGATCCTTCTGCGACAGTAAGTACTCTAAACCATTTTTTGATAATTATTAGCTTTAATCTTAAGCTTCTTTTTGGTGTATATAATCCATAATTATATATATTGTTTCTTTTGCAGGGGACAAGATTCTGTGTTCAGCTATTTGTTCGTGACGCTCCCATGGTCTCGAAATTCTCAATTCGCTCTCCACTTATTGAGCTCGACATCTTGTTCAATCCGGTGAACGTTGCTTCACAGCTCATGCACGGCGACTCACCATGGCGAGGGGCTCGTGAGAAAGCGGTTGATCTCATGAAGACCATTTTTGAATCCTTCACAAAAAGTGGGGATATTGTCTTAGATTGGAATGCCTCTACAGGTAAGCATTCCTTTATATATGCCGTAAACTATTTTTTTTTTATTATTCACTTCTAATTTTTCTTCTCTATTGATATGTACTACCTAGGTCCAACTATTCGGGTGTGTCAATCAATGGGCCTCCATGTCTTGGCCTTTGAAGAAGACTCAGAGATTTTCCAGTCATTGCTCGCACCGCTAATTCCAAAGTCAGCTACGGAATTGGTAGTGGAGAGAAGGAAGAACTTGCAACGTACTCAAGGGGAACCAGCACAGAAGAAGCAAAAAAACAGTGGTATTCCTTCTTGTACGTAAGTTCAACCCAAGTTCAAATTTAATTTGTTGTTTTCTAAATCGTTGTACGTTATCATTATAAACTTTGCACCTCATTGTTGCTCTGTTTCTTTGCAGAGCTTTGCCGCTATTGTCATCTCCAGATTCTACCTTTTCTTTACCTATCTGGGCAAAGAGAACCGCGGAGATACAATCAACTATGAAATCTCCTCCACCAACACGTCAGCGGCAGAGGTATCACAAAGATGTACTCCGTTATGTGGAGGTAGAGGCAGAGGTTGGTAATGGAAGCGAGGGTAGTTCAGATGACACGGAGTAGTTGTTTTGTGTACTCATTGTCAATTTTTCCTTCAGTAAGATCTTATTTGCCATTCCAACTAAAGCCAACCCAAACTGAATACTCTTCTTGTAAACATTCTAATTGTACCCATTCAAGTTTAAATTGAAACATGCCTCTTATTTTGCTATCATCTTCTAAACTATCTAGACACGGAATAATATACCACATGAATCACAACTTTAAACTTATGGCAATTTGGAACTGCGTACGAAATTGTTAGATAGATTAGTCAACTAGTCTTTCATTGAGTAATGCATCAGAATTTAGTAGCATATTCAAGGCAAGGTCGGATTATAAAATATACACTGAACGACGTACACTATATTGTTCGTACCCTAAACCATACATACAAAAAATACATTTGATGTAAAATCCACGATTTTGTTTTATAGTGAGTAAATGAATACATGACTTTGTCAATACTATAAAACTATTGAAAATCTCATTAGAAATACGCATAGAGAACTATGAAGACGTAGTTTTTGTAGGACTAAGTAAAATTGGAAAATATTGATACAATCTTCATTTCGTAAACCCTAAACTCTAGATCCAAAATTCCAATTCTTTTAATCAACGTTCAAGTACACTAGTATATATCATGCAAACACACCAAATCGTGGATTACTCTAATAATGAGAATGCGAAGCCTTTCATCCACGGCTATAGGGTATTTTATGAAACTACAGCAAGACATCCATTTATTTTTATCCATCATACTCATTATAGCACCAAATGATCCACGGCCATACACCCTCTTGTGAGCTAAAAAAATGTCTTCAGCACACAAACTTGTTTTAAAACTCACTTTTTTTTCCTCTAAACCCCATTATTTCTGCTCACTGCTCACCGCTCACCGCTCACTGCTCACAAAATAGCATTCCCCCTCTCCACCGACCTCCGATCGCCGTAAGACTACTTCTCCCCTGTCCCGAGGCTATCCGGATGCTGCCGCCAGCCCCAAGACAACAGAAGGGACTACCACTGGTACAGCAGACAAGGGCACGCAGGCGGCGGCTTCCACCGAACGATCGGAGCCGGAAGCACCAGCTTCCGGAAGTGGAGCTGTACCGGATCCAACTCCGGACAAGGTAGGTGGCAGAAAACAGACCGTGGGAGCATCTCCGAAGCGACGCAGTGGACGGAACAAAAGGACTCCGTAGTTAGTTTTATTAGAAGGTTAGTTAGTTCCGGGCATCAGACTTGTCGCAGCAATTAACGATGGGGCTCCAAATTGCACCCGGCTACCGAGTTGTCTGTCAAAACCGGAAACTTAGAATTATGGCCAGCGGAAAGATCAGATCTGAGAGCCACAATTTTCGGATCTCAGGTTTGAAATCCCGGACCTTTTGGGATAAGATTAGTTTTTCCGGATTTTTCGCAGATAAGGTAGTGTGAAGATCAGGTTGATTTCCTAGTTTTTAGTATAATGAGTTTTCTCAACTCAGGATCTTGTTTTCCTTATGTTTGAATATATTCCGGAGCTATCACTAGATTTGTTACCTAGTTTTGTGCGACATATGGTGTTCTCTTGTAAGGAGCAAGGTCCGTTGTTGTAGTACGTCTTACGCAGATTTCTGTGAAGAGATGGATGTTTTGATGAACTAAGGAGTGAGCCGGTTTAGATTTCCAATAGGGGAGTGTCCGGAATAACTGGAGGAGATTGCAGAGGCGTTCCTGGTAGTCTCCAGAATCCGGAAGAACCAGGAGAAGAAGAGATATATTGCAGAGGTGTAGCTGGTAGTCTCTAGGGCATGGAATATACCGTGTGAACCCGAATTCCAGTCCCCAAAACCGGAGTTTACCCCCACGATAGGAAAAACCTGCTATGTGAGTCTAGAAGGAGTCCTCCCAAGTAAAACAATATCACTATCTTCAGAGTGCTACGAGAGTGCTATTGGAACGTCGTTGTAGTCCGGACTTATCTTTGTGTCACCGCATCCGGAAGGCCTTCCGGATGTCGTGAGAGTTAAGTCTAGAATCAACACCACATCACCGGTTAGTAGAAAAGGAGGAGAGTGATTGTCTGGGCACTATAAAATCCGGGGCAGTGGATGTCTAGCCACTTAAAGTTACAAGGCAGTGGGGAATCCGGCCACTTACACAAAATAGGATCAGTGGCCTTCCGGTCACTTGCTTAAACCTTCCGGAAGCCGCTCTGAAGGGAAACAGAGGTAAATCAAACTACCCACCTGGTTTTTTCGGAAATCATTTCCGGAAACAACTGTACATAAATGCCATATTTAACTATTTCTGGACTATGAGGTGAATTTTGGACTAAGGACTAAAAGATAGATCCGGAGATGTGCCTCATAAAAGATAGTGAAGCATAAAAGTCGAGGAGTTTAGAGTACTATTCAAGCATTAAATGCATGACCAATGACACTTATGAAGGAAGAAATGGCTAGAGCGACCAAATTTGAATTTAGACAATACGTGAGTCCGCAGCATGCAGCCGGATATCTCCGGGTAAATATCAAGGTAGAATTCAGAAGAAGAACCGAGTCCGGAGAACAGTATTGATTGACATATTGTACATCACAAATGTGTGGTTGGGAAAAATGTGGTAGGGAAAAGTGGGACAGAGCTGCGGACAGAAAATACTCGCAATTGATAGAACATGCAACCGGATATCTCCGGATGAAATTAGAGTAAGAGTCCAATACTAAACTGTTTCATTATAAAAAAGTGTCATACAATAAATGAGGGGTGGCTGTTGCTAAGAGGCGCGTGTAATCTATGGAAAATCGATTCAACTATTCTAATTTAAGTGCTTTACAGATGCCCTCTACCCGTCCAGTAGGTGTCTCCCATAAGTTAGATAATGAACTATAGCCTTTCTAGGATTCTTGAATGGATCTAGATCTGCAACAACAACACATTTGGGCCACAAATAATGCCTTGTTCGAGGATTAAATGAAGCCTTCTTGAAGATGTGAAGAAACCTAACATAGCTGGGCCTTCGAGTCTGTTTGATGGCATAGCAAAAAAGAATATCTGATAAGATGTCTGGGGGCAATAACACTTGGGCCGCCTCCATGAGCCTATCTGGACTCATAGGAGACCAGATCCCGACATTGAAATATCGCAGTAGTATTCGAATAACATCTACCGTGTCATCAAAGGAAGGCAGCTGCGTGGAGCGGGATTGGCCGAGTCAAGGACCTCGTCCGAGCAGAGAGGACCGCGGAGAGATATGATTATGACCTGCAAATAAGAAGGCAAGACCATCGAATTAGAAATAGAGCATTGGAATGAGGAGAAAATATGGTAGGAGGAGTTCAAGTGACACGAATTCGACCGGAGATCTCCGGGTGACCCTCCCAGACCAACGTTCGGCAGTCGAAATGGTCAGGAGAATACTTAGAAGTGATTGCAGATATTGGAAGGTGAAGCTTGGGGGCGAGACACTAACAATAACAAATAAAAAGAAGGACCTCAACAAATAACGTTACTGACAACAACATTTATCTTCAAAATTGAATGGTCGAAATCCCACAGACATCCTTGACTTAACATTTACAAAGCATAGAGTTTATAATATCCAGTATAATTCATTGTTCTAAGGAGCCAAAATTATGCCCTTCACCATGGACCGGGCCTCTTTGGAATTTTTGTCTACTGGATCACTGGCAAACATCAATGGATGACGTCTAACAAAGTCGGGAACATCTTCATTTGACGCTAGCAGTCCGGAGAGCCATGGGAGAAAAATGGTGGACAACCAGGTTTCTTTCGAATTCCCAGTCCATGATGGCGGATGAACTGCGCTGAATGTATCGTTAAGGACGTTCTTTAGTGGAGTATCGTCTACAAGCAAGACATCCTTGGGAGACCTGGGCCACGCCTTGGTGTTATAAATTGTCAGGTCCTTAAGGACAATTGGCTTCGATGGGTGGGATGGGAGCGTATATGATGATTTTGTGCAATGGGCCTGTGTCAGGATTGTGACGCCTTCCGGAATAACAGCACCTTTCTCGCGCAACTCCTTGATAATATCCACAATATTCTTTTCCACCACACTGCTCCAGAATGAGACAGTAGCCTTCTCTCCCACAAAGTTCAGGAGTTCAGTGGAACCAGGCCTTACTTTGATGTCTCTCGGTTGTCCCTGTTTGAATTCCCCCCTGTGCACAAGAACTCCATTTAAGTCAAACACGACATGATAAACCCGATTGGATGTTACCTGATCCTTGGTTGGAGGCTCTCGGACGATCGTAGTAGGCTTCGTCGAACCTGAACCCAAAATACGAGTACGTAGACTGAGATGAGGAAGTTGTTCAGCAAAGTGAAATTTCAATTATACATATAGAAGTGTTCTGCACTCACAATCCAGAATTCCTTGATGGAAGAATGAGCACTATATAGATGATGGCACATAAGTATGAATGTACATATTAGGCACCTGGGACAGTAGGTGGAGTATCCCTAGAAGTCTGAGCTACACCAGCGACTTGAGCACTCTGTGCGGGGTTTCTGCCACCGACATCCTTCGACTGTGTTGATCCTGCGGACCCCTGAATACCAGTAACGAAGTGGTAAGAATAAGGTCAGCATCGAGTGAACTGTCCTTAGAACAATGAAGAAGGTTTGATGGACAAGTAACTATTCACCTTATCTTTCTGGGCCCTTGTCCGAATTGTAGGTGGAGGAGGAGGAGCTTTCGCCGTAGGATTCTTCGCGATTGCTTTTTTCTTCTCTTTTTGAGCCAGCTGCCCGTGGCTCCGCGGAGGGCTGCGTAGAGGGCTCATAGCATGTAATTCACGCAATTTCTGCTGCGCCGACGCCTCATCCATTGTTTGATCGGTGTCACGCAACGTCAAGTCTTCGGCACTCTTGCACACAACCTCTGGACGCGTCCTCGGAAGGTCGGCCAGCGGGAGATCTCCGGGTGCTCTTTGGAAAACGTCAAAGTCCAGGTGATCGGACATTGCCGTGTCATCGTCCCGATTAGACGAAGAAGAACGTGGCATGCCGGAATGCCAACTGGTTTCCTTTTCAGAAGTACCGAGTCTAGCGTCCGGAGTAGAGTTGCTTCTTGAACTAGGCGAGGCTTGCCTGATAGGAAGAGGTGGTTCATCAACGTCTACCTGTATGGGGTGGATTGGGGTGCCCGAACCGACGATCCGCGCGACAATGGCCAAGGACTGGAGTCCAATGTTGGGTGCCGCTGATGAACTCGGTTGATACCGCACATCAACTTCAATCATCGTGGCATCAGGAGTCTGCGTCACATTGACGAAGTCAGTGTGAAGAACATTAGGATGCAATACAAATGAGAACGGTATGATACACCCGGAGATCTCCGGTTCAAAGTGGTCCATGTCTACCGGGTGAACTATATCTGAGCAAGGCGATGAGAAATATGAGCCCTAAAATATGCAGGGCATTCTAAAGGTATGAACAGCCGAAGATCTCCGGGTCATGAAGTTTTCTTAGCTGTTATACCTCGCCGCTGTAGTTCATCCTCGACATTGCCCGTGTTAGAACACCAACGCCTGGGGTTGACCCAGTGATGGCAGTCTCCTCTGACTCCTCTACAGCGGCGTCGGGTACGTCGGCTAAGAGATTCAAGTGGTACTTGAATATTTCTTCTGCGCAGGATTCTGCCTTGAGTTTGGCATCTTTGCTGCTCACAATCTCGAGGACCCGGGCGTCGTGAGTCTGCAAGATAAAGCCTGTGTAAGGCAACATCCAAAACATATACCAGAAGACAAACCAGAAATCTATGACGTTGAAGTGCTTGGGAAGGATGTTCTGCTTACCAATCCGAGGTATGTTAAATGTGGTCCACCATGGACATTGACGACCACCATATCCTCTCTAATGAACCCCGTGAACAGCAAATCAAGGACCGAGATCCTCAGCTGTGGGACATCGGTTTGCTTCCAGCGCTGGATGGTTTCTGGATGTTGAGCAGCTGAATAGAAGGCCTGCATTTTGTCTGCGTGGACTTTGTAGAGCCTCTTGAATGACTGAGCAGGCGTCTCGCTCGAGTCGAATTCATATAGGAATACACAATACACTGCCTCCTCGACCCCGATTACTGGGGTCGGAAACCAATCACCTGGGTGGGGGAAGTAGTAGACCACATGCGTCGCCCACAATTTCACCTTGCCCCTGGACTCTCTCTGCCGAAGACTGATGTACCTCTTCAATTCAACGAATCCCGCGACATCGGTAATAAGGACGGACTGTGATCTGACCCTCGTCCTCCTGTCCTTCGTGTCCACTTCCAGATGGTCGAAAATGGTTCTGAAGTCCAACGCATCCAGGACCTGTGCACGGCATATGTCATCTTTCATGCGATAGAGGAAAAAGAAGTAAAAGTGAGGGTCATTGACGTTACGCCACTCCTGAATGTCCGGCATGATAAGTACTTCGGCGATCTCGCCCCCTCTCTCTGGCATAACCCTGCAGGTGTATTTGGAGTCGAACAGGGACTTGTCATTCGTGGGTGTGGCCTCGGCAGCATCCTCAACGATGTGTTGACTCCAGATGGACACAAGGACGTCCGGGGTGGGGTCGGTCTCCTTGTTGATCGCCTTCAGTCGACCCTCAAGCCAAGCTTTACCCTTGGCAGAGTGATTAGCGGCGTCCACCCAGGACTCGAGCTGAACCCGTCCAATATCCCACTCTGCCGCAAAGGCGTCCCATTGCTCCTTCGTGTAAGGGACGAAGTCAGCAGCCTTCGAGGGAAGGGGGTGCGACTTGTAATTTAACATGAGTTCATTCTTCATAGCCCGGATTCTCTTCTCCCTGTTCGCCGCGTTTTCGAGTGTCTCGGCCTGCCCTTTCATAGTACCTTGGTTTGCCGCTTTGGAGGACTTCACACAGACCTTCTTCGCGAGCACTAACTCCGCGAGGTAGTCAAGGTCTTCAGCGCGCATTTTATAGAGTGGCTTGAAGTCGTTCTGCACCAAAGGCTTCCGCTTCAGCTTAGCTGGGTCGCCAATCTTCCCGTTCGAGTCTGGTAGGAGTCCAGCGACGAACATCCTATCGATTACGATCCACTTCTGGACCACCGCGTCATCCATCTCGAATAGAAGAGGGACCTTCGCGTCTTTTGGGTGAGTTTTGCCGAGGTGAGTGAAAACCGTCGGCACCACTTGCCGTTGGAACGTCTGCAATAATATATAACTCAATGTGTGAGCACCCGGAGATCTCCGGTAGATTTGATTTGCTTGAAGAATGAGCTCATTGATGAAATCGAAATATATTCAGGTGGAGGATGTAAGCTTACCGAGAATTTGTCAGATTGTGGACGACCATAGAGTTGGGGGGCGGGTTTTCCGAACTCAAACCACTTCACTCTGCACGTTTGCAGCTGCTCGGTAATACTCTGCTCCTTCTGCAGACCCGTCAGATCTTGGTTCAGAGCGTGCGAGAGTTGTAGCAGGGTCATGTCTTTGGGGTTTGGTTTGGTCCAAACCGGGATGATAGAGAAGTGCAATATTTCTTCGAGCGTCCACGTTTATGGCAGTTCGTGTGATAAGATCTTGTGCGCCTCCACAGTATGCTGACCACCAATAATGTAAAAGTGTGTCGTGTCCCTAAGGCAGTCCTCCTTCGTCGGTTTGGTCGCGAAGAACTCCACCTTAGTTCCGTCAGGTTTATTCTTTAGTGGCAAGACTCAAATGTGAATCTCTGGGGCCGTGGCCTTCGAGGACGCACGAACTGCGTTGTTCATTCCTTCGAGCCGTTCTTTCTGGATGCCCCTGTACACTAATCCTCCAGGGGGGGCCCTATGTAGATTATTGAAATGAACGAGCTTCACGACATCCTTCTTTGTGACAGGGTCTTCTACTGTCAAAGGCTTATTCTTGAGTATGTATATGTTCTTGAACGCGTCGTCGAGAACCTTGCCAATTGCTTCAACTTCAGTCCTCTTCATTTTGGCGAGGTCAGCCTGTGTGAAGTTCAGGCACTTTTCGATCGCCAGGCCAGGCTCATCGGCCTTCGCTTTCTTTCCCTTCTCTGCCCGCGACGAGGAACCTAGGGTCGAAGTTTTCAAGGTTGTCTTGCGTTTTCTTCCCGGGGTTGATTCTGGTGTCAGGGACAGAATGGGTGTCGGGTCTGGAACGGGCTTTCGGGACTTCTCTTGTGCTTCTGCCATCCACTTCCACTGCTCATTAACGTACGCCGGGCTCCATGTATCAGTCGTGGGAGCGCTGAATAAGAAGTTATCATTCTGACATGTCTCCGCCATCTCATCCAAAATCTTAGATGTCTCCAGAATAAAGCCGTTTTTTAGAGGCTCGGTGGATGAGTCCACGTTCTCCTGGACGACAAGGAGGCAGACCTCGTCGTCAAGACCCTGCATCTCTAGAACCTCAAGTCCAATGTCGGGGTGTCCCCGTTTCCCAATCCGAAGTTGGGGGACGTATTTCCAAGCTTCTTCAGGGGTTTTCAAGAGCTTCATTCCCCACTGGCTAATGCTCTCTCGGCATTTGTAGACGTAGCCAACATTGTGAATTCCTCTGTAGACAAACTCAGGGAGCCAGAACTCTACAAACGCCCCAAGCTTCCCGGGACGACTTTCAGCCGGAAGTGTGGTTGTCCACGAATCCCTGCAAGATGAGTTCGAAAGAAGACAAACGCAGTTAGAAATCACTGCAATTGACCGGTAACCTGTGGAGAGTCCGTCACTCAAAACCGGTTGCATTCCTAGGGATGGATGATAGAAATCGAGCTTCTAAATCATTTTATTACTGCCCAAGCTAGGGGAGGTCTTCGCACAATTATCAGATCTACAGACACTTGACTGATCTTAAATCGCTTGAAGTATCTTGCATGAGCTTAGCCGGAGATCTCCGGTTCGTCAGGAACGATCTGTAGTCGGCGTGAGGGGGTATCGAAACATGCTTGAAACGTCTCGAGATCTACAGCTCTATGTCGGATTGTGAGCAACAATGGCGTTTGTTTTCGTTTAATTCCATTGCGAAAGTATCCGGAGATCTCCGGCTGATTTGCGGATGTCGTGTGCATCCGTCTAGGAACGATTTGGTATGTTTCGGTCGGAGCCAATTCTGTCCTGAACCGGAGATCTTCGGATGATCACCAGAATGTCGAGTTTCACGATATTTACATCTTCCTACGCGCGTATATGCACTACTTCGTAACATCCGGAGATTTCCGGATATTTTTGAAATTTACTAAATCGTGGGAAAATATGTCAAGATTCATCATTCTTCGACATTATCCGGAGATCTCCGGCTGATTATTGGAACTCCGTATTCCGTTAGGGATGCAACCAGAGATCTCCGGCTGATGCAAGTACGGATTAACATTGCACTAATCGCAACTTACCATCACGCGTATATTCACATTCATTCACAGAGAAGTTTGACATACTACTCTGGAAGTTTTTCATACTCAAAATTCATGTTTCAAATTACAAACACACTGAGACGTATCAAATGCTCACACAATGCTTTCAATAACCGACCTTACACACAGGAAATTGAATCTGCAAATGTTCCGATGGAACACCAAATGTGACGTTTGCACATGGATTACTCTTGTCATTAAATCGGACCGGACTCAAAGGACTCAGTATGGACAAGCACATTCTAACGTTCGTACAATACCATAATCACACGCAAATTCATGAATTAAAACACACTTCTGTTCATGGGACATCAAAAATAAAATCGACTATAGCCTAACAGATATCTGAATTCTAGTACTCATCCTCTGAGGTTTCTCTTCATTATTTAAGTGTACTTTGTTGTCATACACCCGCTAGGAATCAAATGAACAAACTTGAATCACAATAAAATATAGAATCCACACACAGTCGCTCGGACACAGTGGAAACAGTTCAATGTTGTGGACTTACCGGTCTCCTTTCCATGAAGTCTCACTCGACGTTCCAGCTCCAGTCGCCATTTCCCAACCTCCTCGAGGAACTCCTCGGGATCGAAGCAAATTCACAGCTCTGGTTGACATCAACGTTCAACAACTCAGCTTCACAAACTCTACAATTTTTCAGATGCCCTAGAATTTCAGGTCCACATCTGATTGACAAGATTTCCACGAAACAAATTTCAACACTGCTCATTTACGAATAACATGCTCATTTACGGACCTTCTATACTGAATGCACTGAATACCAGAACCCTATACCCTAAGCCCTACAATTCCGCTTCAACGTCTAACAACATCAGAATTACTCGACTCTCTTGAACCCTATTGGCGCTTACCGAACCCTACACCTGCCCCAGTGCCGATTCTAAGCAGTCCTGGGAAACTTCGATATTTGATGACACCAAATTTTAATCTGTGAGACAGTACATACCTCTTCACTCACCGATTCGGCACACCCGTTCCTCGTGATCGTTCGTGAAGATGCCACCCTCAACCGCAACGTCGTTTCAGCTTCGCTCGTGAACCGAGGCGCTCGCTAAATTTAAAAACCTATTTCAGTATCTCTGTTCCAGTCCTGCTCTCCGACCTTCAGCCCATATCTAGAAACAACCTCTGGACGATATGCTCAATGTCCCTGACTTTTATCAACACTCACCTCGCACACCGACAGCCTCTCATAGCGCACAACGGCCTAACCTAATGCGTTGACGCCTATGGCACAAACCACGAAAAAAACCCCTCCTGCCACTTCCGCTCACTACCTACGACATTACAAAGACAACACCCATAAAAAACAAGAAAGGTTTGATGCTTGGAGTTCCCCTAACCCGATAGGGACAAGCTGGACGGCTCAAGGGCTGTGATGGCTCATGATGACAGTGGGTGAACTTAAAAATCAGCTCTAATCACGTACATATACAACGTGTACATTTCACAATCATGAATTGTCAATGTCGTGAGCATGCGTGACAAGACGTATTGATACCCGGATTCCTGGGTATTACATATGGCTACAGTAGATACTCGGGTTCACCGGGTATTAGAGTAATCATCATACTTGAATTTAAAACGTCATAAGTGACTAAGCTTAATCTCCCTCTCCGTTACTCTCCCTCCCTTCTTTCCCTCACTTGTTTTTCTTATTTATGTTTTGCTCTCCCCTCCTTCTCCATCTCCATCTCATTTTTAATCTTGATTCTAGTAATTTTTAGGCTCCCCGTGATTTCAATAATTACACATTCTTAAATTAACCTACTACTCTAAAAATAAATCCCGCACTCTTCCTCGCTTACTCTCCCTCCCTATCCTTTGTTCTCCCTCACTTCCTTACTCTCCCTCTCCATCTCTTTTCTAATTTTGACTTTTTTTTTATTCCCTAAATTCCCCTAGTGGCATATTCTAAAAATATAAAATACTTTAAAATAAATCCCTCCCTTACTCTCCCTCTCTTACTCTCCCTCTCTTACTCTCCCTTTCTGCCTTATTCTCCCTCGCTTACTCTCCCTCCTACTTGTTTTTAATTTATTATACTCCTACTCTCCTCTCCTTCTCCATCTCCATCTCTATTTTCCTTTTGAAGTTTACTTTTTTGGATTTTCCTTCTTTCAATAAATTCACATTCTAAAATTTAATAACTACTCTCAAAAACAATCCCGCACTCTTCCTCGCTTACTCTCCCTCCCTATCCCTTATTCTCCCTCACTTCCTTACTCTCCCTCTCCATCTCTTTTCTAATTTTGATTTTTTTTTTATTCCCTAAATTCCCCTAGTGGCATATTCTAAAAATATAAACTACTTTAAAATAAATCCCTCCCTTACTCTCACTCTCTTACTCTCCTTCTCAATTACTGTCCTTCCCTTACTCTCCCTCTCCCTTGATTTTAATTTATTTTACTTTTAATTACCCCTCCTACTCAATATCCATCCTTGGTTATTAATATTGTACTATTGTAATAGTAAAATTATTTTTTCTATTCTATTCTATTGCATTATTAAATCATGCATAGGTTTCAAAGAGATATATACTTTGTTGTTACTTTTCTTCTTAATTATTTTGTGATATTAAAACTACATTAATGGTTGAACTAATGCGTTGCAAAGCAAGCCCCAACTCCTAGCCATAGTACTAAAATCATAATTTGCGCAATAAACCACGAAGTGAACTATCGCGTAGTCAACCATGCTGTGAACTACAAAAACGCTACTTGAACCGCGGTGTCAACTGTACAGTGAATCATTCCACCTTTCATTTTTTAGTATTTTTAAATATTAAAAATACATAAAAATGGTTGGGCTAATGCATTGCAAAGCAAGCGCCAACAGCTACTCTACTCTAAAATTATATCCATTATCCTCCCTCTCTTCTTTATTCTCCCTCTAACTAAATTATAATGTATCAAAGTCTTAAATAGTTAAAGTTCAATTATTGCTAAATTTTCTTACACACTATTGAATCCAATTTTTTTTAAAGTTATAGTTATTGATAAATTTAAGGTTATAGTTCATAGTATCAATAAATTTTTATTTTATAGATTTAAAGGTGATATAAGCCCTCGACCTTCATGAACCCAGAACCTTCCACGGTGAACCGTAAACCGTGAACCCTTAACCGTGAAGTAGAAACCCTAAACCCTAAACCCTAAATTGTAAATAGTGAACCCTGAACTTTAAACCGTAAACCCTAAACCTAGACCCTAGACCCTAGACCCTAGACCCTAAACCCTAAAACCGTGATGAACAATCTTGCCTTACCACGGAAGCTGTACCCGTTTTCATAGGACCAGGTTGTTGTACTTTTAAAAGCATCTGCTCAATTATACATTTCTGCACGTATCTTCAAAAGTAGACAAATAGCTTCTGTCGAACTAGGAAATTTTAGAGATATTTCACATTGGAAACGAATGTCGACGTTCTACTTGTGTCCTATAGTGTCAGTTGAACAACACTACACTAAAAGTTTCATTTAGTGTAGTGGACACTCCCATATACTAATTGTCAACTACGCAATTAGTGTAGTGACAAAATAGTACACTAAATGTGAACTACTACACTATTTGTGAACTTTTGTAAACTTGATTGGAATATTAACTATTTTACTCGTGCATGTTTAGTGTATTGAAAGTAGAAGAGAATTATGTGTTCTCCTAGGTGAAGAAGAGAAAAAATAAAACTCACAAACAAAAAATTGGAAAAACAACAATTGCGAAAAAATAATATTTAGGAAAAAACAACAATTTGGGAAAACAACAAATAGGTAAAACAACATTTTTGCGAAAACAACATTTAGGAAAAAACATTTAGGAAAAAACAACATTTTTGAAAAAAACAAGAACTATGAAAAAACATCAATTCGGGGAAAAAAGACAACTTACCATTTGAAAAGGTAAACTTTTGCAAAAATAAGCTTTCCCAAATGTGAACATTTGAAAAAGTAAAGATTTGAAAATGTGAACTTTTGAAATAATTTACTTTTGAAAAAGTGAACTTTTGAAAACGTGAACTATTTCAAAAGTTCACTATTTCAAAGTAAACTTGGAAGAAAGTAAATTTTTGAAAAAGTTAAGTTTTGAAAAAATAAGGTTTTGAAAACGTTTTTGTATGGTAAAGTAAGTTTTTGAAAAAGTAAATGTTTGGTAAAAGTAATTGTATGGTAAAGTAAAGTTTTGAAAAAGTAAATGTTTGGTAAAAGAAATTGTATGTTAAAGTAAAGTTTTGAAAAAGTTAATGTTTGGAAAAGTAAATTTTGTAAAAGTTAACTTTTTAAGAAGTAAAACTTGAAAAAGTAATATCTTGTAAAAGTAAGCTTAAAAAATATAAATTTCCATGAAGTGTACTCCGATAAAGTTATCATTGATAAAGTAAATTTTGATCGAATTAACTATTTAGAATGTACACTTGTTTGCAATTAGTACACTATTTGTCAACTTGTTTGCAATTAAAGTACAAAGGTAAGTACACTATTCGTGCCATTACACTAAATGAAACTTTTAGTGTAGTGGGCAGCAGTGGGCCGACTGTTTTCCATGCGTAGGGTATAATTTCATTTACGATGGTGAGTACAAGAAGAATAATACGATTACATTATACTTAGTCCATGACGTGATACGGCCCTTGTAATCACAAAAGACACACCATGGGGCATACTTCATCTTCCGTTTTCTAATTTGCAGCACTCTGGAAACTAGATGGTTTCCTTATAATACGGTCATCCCATGAGTACGAGCCTTTTATTTATCATGAGTGGAATGTGGCCTCGGTCGTAGGCACGTCGAAGAATGCGCACTATCATGATGGTGTACTGCAGTTACTATGATAGAGTATGCATGTCCAAGATTCGTTTCAAATTTGAGCGCCTGAATATTCCCACCAGGAGGTGATGAGGAGGTTGATAAGAGTATCCTTCAACTCAGCTCTCATCCTTTTTTGCTCTAGAGGTTTCGGATACTGTGGGAGCTGAGCCAGTTAGTGAGAGTGTTTGAGTGCGCGACATCGTGCTAGAATTCTGCAGGGAAACAATTAGACAGTAGGTATTCCAGGAGTGTTAGGATTGTATCATCGTATAATTTCATATCGGCATTCAATTTGATAGGATTGGTGTAGATTGTGTTTCTCTCTGCCCTCAAAGTCGACCGGAAGCTGTCGTGTAGTGATTCAGTAACTAAATCGTCTCCTAATTAAGAAATAGATCCGGAGCGCCTAATATAATTCGACTCGAGAAGTAGGATGACGTGACTGATCAGGGTGTGAATCCGAACAGTTCTCAGGGATTGGCGACTGAATCTTTTTGCCACACCCACGAATATTCCGTACGGCCAATGTTTCGATAACGACATTGATGCGAACCAGAGATCTCCGGCTGTTCTAGTCGTGACATTCTGGATTCTGCCATGCTCACTTGCTGGCCACGGCAACTATCCCAAAAACATCTGGCTGTCCCATTTTACGAGCCCAGGGTTCCCGGAGATCTCCGGCTATTCAAGGGCGAGATGATCATTGAAAGATATCACGGCAGCGTGGTTCGGATGAACCGGAGATCTCCGGTAAGATTCGAATAGAACTTCTAGCTTCACCCTTCACATCCTCACTTACAAGAGGAATCGACGTTGCTGATCAATATCGAGTCAACCGGAGATCTCCGGCTAGACACACCCTACGATTTTGACCAGGGTTTTTTAGTTCTAATCCACGTCCACTTATTCATGTTCTAAGGCCATCGGCCACCAGCCGAACATCGACCGACGGAGGCCGGAAGAATGTCTGACTCTGATTGGTGGGAGAGTGACTCGGACGATCTTGCCATGGTCGCAGCTCAGTGCCCCGATTTCGGTCGAGCGGATTCTATGGAAGAAGATGATCCATCCGAGGAGTCTACTGGAAGGTTGGAGGTTTTGTGGTCAGGATTGTCCGTGAACCTCTTGAGGCTAGGCTCAGGCGAAATTGGAGAAGCATCAATTGTCGAGGTTCACCCAGTTGGTCAATGGCTTGGAGTTGACATACCAGTCGGTTCCAGTGAGTTCGTATTACTCAGACCAACGGCCATAACGTCCTTGGCGGAAGAATTTCCACTCATTCCGTTGCAACGCGGATATTGTTCACTTGTTCAAACACTTCGGCCAACGGTCCTGTGGAGAAGGGCGGATGTGAAGATTCCAACCGGAGATCTCCGGTTCGACGAGTCCCCTTTCGTTCCACGTGAGAGATGGGTTGGACTTGAAGTGCAGCGATTGGACGGGAATCTATTAGTACTCTGCTCTGGTAGAATCATGGCGTCGTTAGCAGGGGATCACTTCCGAAGTGGATGCTTGGGAGAAGATAACATTGGTGTAACTGTCCTCGACGTTTTTGTGGGGGACACGGAGAGAATTATGAGTCATGAATCGTGGCCCATTGTTGAATGTTGTTTTCCTTCCGGGAGGTCTTTAAAAAGCACAATAGATCATTTTGCATCCCTGCCTTTACAATCTGATTCTGGTGCTTATTTGGGGGGTTGTGCAAAGGAGCCTTACCGCTTTATTTTCCGACAGCAAGACCTCAACAAGAAAGAATCCTTGTACACCAAGAGGACTATGGATGACGAAATTCGCAAAGTCAGCTCGGAAAGGTGTTGTCCCAGACGATGCTGCCAATATTTTCAACAATCCCAGGCTCTTTCTGTTAGACAGAAATTCTATGACAAATCCTTTGAAGACCGAAAGGAGTATGCGATCTCGGTAGGCGGGCAGTTTCACTCAATTGACGGGGACCGGAAGAGAAAGTACGTCACTCTATTAGGAACGGAGGTCTGCTCCGTTGCATGGTACACAATCCATGGAATTCGGAAGTCCACGTTTCACTCGTACATCGCACATTTCAGTAGAGGAATCATCAATGCAACTCACAATAACAAGGGCATCAAGCGCCCACGGCTTGCCACTATACAAGCAATGGGGTCAATGACGTCGATTATTAATGACAACGCGGATCAGATGCCTCACCAAATGCGTAGTGTCGGGAATGGTCGAATTGACACTCTCAAGTATCTTCCTGCGGGAAACAATTGGAAGCAAATTCAAGCCAGCGTCAATGCTATACGTTATTTCTCCCTGCATAATGATTTGGATTAGAACTCTCTTTCTTCAGTCGACCGAAGTCCTAGTTAGTGAATCGGAGATCTCCGGCTGTGTCATCGTTGACATGAAATGACCTTCATTTGCTATTCTCTATATTTTGCACTGTCTGCTGGATTGTCCTTTTGAAATACTCTTCTCACTTGAAATTTTTTTCATCTTGCAGACAAACGGCTCCTACGGTCTTCCTCCTGTAAGCCAGTCCACAGTGAGTAGGGTAAGAAAGGAATTCTTCGGGAATGTTGCTATTTAGCCATCTGGAAGCACGTTTGCAAAATGCAGTACTTGCGATGAATTCAATCAGTTCTTACTGACGACTCCAAAGAGAACGCCCGCTTACGAGCTATTCTATAGCAACAAGCAGGCTCACTTGAATCACGAGCAATCATGCCAGAAGCTCTACGCGACATGGAGAGAGGAGTCGAAGGCGAAGCCGCTGACCTTTCTTTGTGTCATTCACGACAAGATGGACACTGCGAAGACTGCCCTTCCTCGCATGTGGAGGACTACGAAGGCGACATCTGGTCTCGGACAGCTTCCCATGAATGTCACTGGAATGGTGGCTCACGGTCATGTCGACGGAGCGTATGCTCACTATGCTCCTACTTTATGGCCTGGAGATTCGAACGCCACCATCTCCTCTCTAGCAAAACTTTTTCGGCGGCTTGAGGGAGCACCTTTACATGAGACGCGCGCGCTCTTCGAGCACCCACCTCCAAACTCGATGTTTGCGGCACTCATGAGGGGAAAGAGCAGGTGCGTGGACGCTTTAGAGCCCGTGGAGCCGAGTGCTTTTAAGGGACCGAAACCTTTGCCACCGAAATTGTTCCTACAGCTTGACAACTCAGCGAAGGATAACAAGAACCAATACTTGATGGCATTCTTATCACTGCTAACTGCTCGAGGTGTTTTCAAGGAGATACAAGTTGGCTTTTTGGTAGTCGGACATACGCATGAAGATATTGATGCTTACTTTAGTCATCTTTCGAAAGAACTGAAGAAAAGCAATACATATATTCTAGCGGATTTGATGAAGGCATTCATGAAGTCACAGAAACTAGCCTTCATGCCGGAAGTTATCCAAGAGGTCGCCGACTTCAAATCGTATGTCGATGGCTATCTATGGAGCGGGGCGGGACGTCTGGTCGGACTTAGTGATATGCATCTTTTCAAGTTCTTCGTTGACAATGACGGTGTTCCGATCATGAAGTTCAAGAAATCTGCCGTTGACGCAGAGTGGTTACCCATGAACAGAGAGCTGATAAAACTTTGGAAGGTAGATGACTTCGGACGTCCCATGCTTCCAACAGGATCTCCCAAGCCCATTCCATTCAAGCCTATATGGGGTAATGAGGAACAGAGCCCTGTTGGAAACCAAGATGTTGCCAGAGACAAGGCCAGGAAAGCGACGGAGAACAAAAACTTTATAAAGACAGGGCTTTGGAAGTACGTTGACTACTGGGCGTCCGGAATGACTAAGTGCGTAGGGTACGCGGACTCCATTCGCCCATACCTGCAGTACTGGAAGGATGTCATCGACGAGCTAGACAAGCCACTTCCCCAGACGCCTTCCAAACTCGAAGAGGGATTCTGGCCTGCCCATGATTGGAGAGGCCCTCATGAGGGAGGTGAAAATCTTCTAGGACTGCTTCCACAACCAGAGGATGTCACTCCCGAAGATGAGGTTCTTGAGCCTTACTGCGGACCCGCTAATGAAGCCCCCAAGTCCACATTTAATCCTTGGCGTGACATTCGTCATGGCTCCTGGGTTTTAGTAAGACCTAGTGATCCTGACATCTATCTTGTCTGGCAGGGAAGAGCAGTTTCGGAGGTCGTCAGTGAAGATGGTAATGTCAACTACGGGAAATTCCTCGTTAAGTATTGGGAGCCTGATAACAAGCAGAAGAATCTGAAGAGGAAGTACCAAGACTGTTGGGAAGCCACTTGGGTTGCGGACGAGGAGAAACCTGTTTGGTGTCATGTGAGTTCCGTGTTGTTTGCGACCTGGTCAAGCAAAGTTAACCAACTTACGAGGTCCATTCCACGGAAAATGAAAGAAGCAGCGCTTGTGAACTTAGAGAAAGCGAATGCCGCTGATCCCTGATACGTTTATCAGTCCCTCAACCTATAATTCAGTTCTGTGAAACTCTCTTTGTGAAAAATCTCGAAGAGTTGCTACGTTCACACCGAAGAGCACCGGAGATCTCCGGCCGTGTGCGCTTTTATTTATCTGGGCCCGAGTTCGGCATTCTTTCTTTCAGCTCTTGCTAGTCATCGTGAACAGGACCGAAATTGTGCTCTTTCATTCAATGAAATTTCGGTACATTGAGGAGTGACAGAGTTACTGTTGACTCAATTCTGCCAGTGGTATATTTTTTGACCCTCACGTCTTTCTGAAAGCTTACCGGAGATCTTCGGCTATGGAAGTATTATTTTGTGGACCTAAGGATGTTTGTATATTGCCAAGTTTTAGTCGGTGAGATCTAGCCGGAGATCTCCGGATAGGAGATTCACATCCCCATTCTCGTCAATGGGGTTCCAATTTTGAGCTTCCCAATTATGAGCTTACCTAGTTGTTCTGAATAGTATTGAATCATATCCGGAGATCTTCTGTGACTTCGATAATGCATTTCAATTTACGATGGATGTTTCAACAATGTATCAGAGACCTTTTGGTTATTCCCGTGGCTGTTTCCTTCTTAGATTTTTGACATGCTGTAAACCAAAATTAACCCTATCTAATTTCATCCAACCTAAATTGCATGGATGAAACCCTAAACCTAATGGATGGAACCCTAAAACCTAATGGATGAAATCCTAACACCTAATGGATGAAACCCTAAAATCTAATGGATGAAACCCTAAAACCTAATGGATGATCCCTAAAACCTAATGGATGAAACCCTAAAACCTAATGGATGATCCCTAAAACCTAATGGATGAAACCCTAAAACCTAATGGATGAATTTCATTAGATGAGGTTAAGGTTAAAGACTTTAACCATACAAGGTAAAGTATAAGTAACTTGATATGGAAGTAAATAAATAAACAATGAAACTCAAGGGTAGAAGTAAGAAGTCAAAAATACACGATGAACATTCAAGGAGAATAAAAATGTATGAAAAAACGTGCTCCGATCAAGGCAGCACACCCCTTGTTGCTAGAATCCCTATAACTTTGTCGTCGCTGATCGGATGTAAGCGAGCTTAGAGTCCCTAGAATCCTGACTTGAAGATCTACAAGCGTGCCAATTTTCAGCTCCAGAATCATTGTCGTTCGCTCGCAGAGGTCCGTCAAAGTTGGTGAACCGAATCAAGCTAGCAGCAGCACCCTGGACACCAAAACCGCTGTAACTCAGTCCTCTGTGCTCGGATTTGAGCGTGCTGGATGTCCACAAAAAGCCAACTTCAAGGGCTACATTTCTTGAAAAAAATAGACTCCAAAGTCGTCGTGGTCCGCCGGAAATGGCCCTCCAAAGTTGATGCTCTAATTCTGCCAAGGCAGCAGACCTCTTTCTACAAATTATCCTATAACTCCTTTGTCACTGCTCCAAATGGAGCGTGCTTAGTACCTCTCGAAAGCTAACAATAAGATCTAACTACTGCTAAAATATCAAGTCTTAACTCTAAGTATCCATTTAGCTAAACAAGATTAACCGCAGCCTAAAGAATAAGAGGGAAAATAGAAGAAGTTTTGGCATAGCTTCGCCCAAGGCAAAAAAAGAGAGAGGGAGAGTGGCCACCCACGCCTCTTATCCAAGTGGGAGGAGGCCCAAGGGTGGCGGCCACATCCCTACCCTTGAATCTAACAATCCCTAATCAAGATCAAGGGCCCACGATCACCAAAGCCCTAAACTCGATTTTAGGGCTGAACATGCCTATATCTACCAAACTAATAGGATTTGAGCAAAACTAACACCACCAATGTGTTCAAAACACACTTTAATCCCAAGATTGATTATTCACAAGTCCAAATCCGAGTTCTAGATCATTAGAAACCAAGTAGTTTACTTTAATCGTTAAATCTACTTGCTACTAGTTTTTTTTCTTTTTCTTTTTCTTATCTTCTATTTTTTCTCTTTTCACAATAACATAAGTACCATACAATTGAGGTTCTAATATAACTTTTCCACTAACTGAATTAAATACTAAACTACTAACTTGAATTACCTAGAACAACATACTAATTCTAATTCACTAATGGGTTTCTATGTCTCTTTTGCTTTTCGCAAGTCTAATTTCCTATTAATAACTCTAATTTTGCCCTCCACACTAATTTAAGGCTACGTGGAGTCCAGTTAACTAACCTTTACTAATAACACACTAGAAGGCGCTACTAACTACTAATCTAACTACTAATTGAAATAAACAAGACAGTTTTCCACTAACTAATCACTAACTAACATTGTGGCGCTTCTGAGCGCTCACATATGGCGGCCATCTGGGACGACTAACAGGAGAGATACCCAACATTGGGCACACGGTCAAAATTTATTTATTTATTTATTTATTTATTTATTTTTTATTTTTTTTTGTTTTATAGTTTTTATATGTAAGAGAGCTATCATAAAAACTAAAGCTATCTATATTAGAAGAGTTGGGAAGTTTTGCGCCTACGGAAGATGCAGAAATCGTAGCGTACGGTGTGTCATATCTCCGACCTGTGCCGCTAAGTCTGCCTCCGATAGCTCCCTTGGATGACCCAACAACCACCGATGATGGCCCCAGTGTGTCGCCCCCTCTTGTGGTGGAATTGGAGGCCTAAAAGCTCCCCAATATTGATCATCATTAGGACCCTCATAAGTAGCCTCGAAGTATCGGATTGGGCCCTCTGGCTCGGTTCTACCAACCCATAAAAATTGACCTAGCACTCTAGCTTGTCCAGGTAACAAATTGCCTATATAAAGCACTTCATTTCTGGTTGATGCTGAAGGTTCCGGTCTGTCCGCAACTCGCGTCGGCAAAGGTGGAAATAAAGGTGGGTGCGGACTCAAAGGACCCCTTCCCCTCTGACCGAAGTTGGATGGGGCATTCAACCGCCGACGTTGTGCCGAAGGTAGTGGAAGTAAATCGACTTGTGATGGTTGACGCCACCTACTATGAGGGGAAGGAGGTTGGGTCAATGATATTTCTCTATCTGGAAGGTCTGCAAGTGATAGCTCTAGACTCTGGTTACTAGCTAACGGTTGAACACCCTCACTAGTTGAAGGTTGTTCACCGGTATCTGCCTCACCGGCCGAGCCCGAGGATCGGAACCATACGGTATTTGACATATCGACAGAAGCTACGCTTAGAACTAAGAATGAGTAGAGAGAAAATAAGAGAGGATAAGATGAGAGGTGTGGAGGAAGTGGTAAGGATGAGAAGCCATCGCTCTTGCACCAATTTATACTAAGTTTATACTTCTAAATTTACAACCACAGTGCCATTGTGATTTTTCCCTGACACTAGTCGTGGATATTTATCCTAAAAGATAAGGCCATCGTGGATGGACATGGTTGAGCTAGGATTGGCATCCTATAATTGGCTTAACTAATAATGTATGATGCCAAGGTAGGTAGACTTTAACTGACCTTCTAGAACGCGGAAACTCCTAGATTAGACTTCTACATCATCACACCTTGTACTCCTTGCATCGATTACCAGAAGTCCTCGTCGGAAATACTTCTCCGTTCAATGTTTGTAGCTGAACGGAGTTGTTTGGATAAGCCTCCACCACCAAATAAGGACCCATCCAGACTGCATCAAACTTACCAGGAAAATCAAGTTTCCTGGCATCTTGTAACATTACCAACATACCCGGTAAGAGGATGCGTGTTTTGTGCCTTTTATCAAAGGCCAACTTCCTCCTACGCTGGATAGTTTCTATGTGTTGAGCACTTGCCCTGCGAGACTCATCCAGGCTCTCTAGCATCTCCAATCTCTCAATCAAAGATGGCGCCATCGTCATCCTTTCATCAATAGCTACCCGAAGAGATTGAACCTCAAACTCAATAGGAAGAATTGACTCCACCCCATAAACCAAGGAAAATGGAGTGGCTTTTGTGGTCACCTTGTAGGTGGTCCGATATGCCCACAAGGCAGCAGAGAGTTTGGAGTCCCAATCCCTCTTTGAATCGTGGACCGTCTTCCTCAAAATATTCACCAAAGTCTGATTCACCCTCTCTGTATTACCATTGGTTTGGGGGTGATATGGTGTAGTCATTCGGTGGTTGATATCAAACCTCTCGGTCATTGACTCAATCACGGAGTTTAGGAAATGAGTGCCACGATCACTAATGAGGGTTTTGGGGCACCCAAACCTTGTGATGACATTCTCAAACAAAAAATTGGCTGCATGAACCGCGTCATTAGCCTTTACAGCCTTAGCCTTAGCCCATTTGGTGAGGTACTCTGTGGCCACAATGATGTGCTTCATCCCACGAGAAGAATTGGGATGAACTTCTCCAATGTAGTCAATGCCCCACTTTTCAAATGGGGCAAGTGGCAAGGAGATATGTAACGGCATCGCCATGTGCAAATCGTTCTTTGCATACCTCTGACAAGCGTCACAACACTTGGCATAATCATGGGCATCTTGAAACATCGTGGGCCAAAAGTATCCCGCCCTCAAGGCTTTCTGCGTGGTCAATCTCCCAGCAAAGTGTCCCCCGCATGCGCTGTCATGGCATGCTGCTAAGATCTTGGGCACTTCCTTTTCAATCACACAACGTCGCAATAAACCGTCCACTCCTCGACGATACAACCGGTGGCCCACAATGGCAAAGTGACGGCTATTCACCCTCACCTTGCGACGCTCATGATGTGACAGCTCTTCAGGCAGTTGTTGAGTGGCTAAGAACTGGGCAATGTGGTCATACCACTTGGGTCTAGAGGTGACAGTGAACAGCTCTTCATCTACCAATCCATCCTCAATTGGAGTTGAACCCACTGTCTCATTTAACCTGGACAAGTGGTCTGCTTGATTATGGATCTTGCCAGGCTTGTACTCCACCTTGTAGTCAAACTCCTCCAAAAGAAGAACCCAACGAGCAATCCTACCACTCAAATCTGCCTTGTTTACTAGATACTTGATTGCCATATGGTCCACAAAGAAAACCACCGGATTTAGAAGGAGGTAATGGCGGAATTTCTTCACAGAAAACACCATAGCCAAGCACTCACGCTCCGTGGTGGTGTAGTTTTTCTCCGCAGCGTTCAATTGCTTGCTAGCAAAAGCTATGGGAAGATCCTTCTTAGTATCTCCATTTGGTTGGCATAAAGCACTACCCACTGCCACTGCAGAAGCGTCACAATAGACATGGAAGGGCATATTCCAATTGGGAGGCCTCAAAACCGGGTAAGAGCTCAAGGCTTTTTTGAGCCACTGAAGTGCTGTCTCACACTCCTCTGTCCATTCAAACTTCACTAACTTCCTTTGAAGCCGTGTGATGGGGATTGTGCGTGTAGCGTAATCTAGGATCAGCTCCCTATACCAGCCGATATGGCCTAACAACCTTTCCACTCCCTTCACATTCACAGGTGCAGCTAAGTATGTGATAACCGCTACCTTCTCCGGGTCAGGCTCTCTGCCATCTTTGGAAACTACATACCCCAAGGTGATGCCCTTGAGAACTGCTAAGAATAATTTCTCCGGATTGAGAGCTATTCCGGCCTTCTTACACCGTTCGAAGGCTTCTCTCACGCACTCCAAGTGAGATTCAGCATGAGATTGAGTGCTGAAATCATCTATGAATACTGTCATAGACTTGTGAAGCAAGTCTGAGAAAGCATAAGTCATGGCCCTCTGAAAGGCTGATGGGGCGTTACAAAGCCCAAATGGCATCACCAAGAAGATGAAGGTACCCCAAGGGGTGGTGAAGGCTGTCTTGTGTCTATCTTCAGGTGCAATAGACACCTGGTTGTATCCCGAGTAGCCATCCATGAAGGTGTACATCTCATGGCCAGCAACTTCATCCAAGATACTATTGATGAATGGAAGAGGGAAGTGATCCTTCTGAGTGCTTTTGTTTAGCTTCCGGTAATCAATGCATACCCTCAATTTACCATTCTTCTTCTTTACCAAAACCATGGGTGAAACCCAATCTGTAATCTCCACAGGTATAATAAATCCAGCTTGGAGCAGTTTCTCCAGTTCAGCCTTGACTACCAACTGCAACTGGGGGTTCATTCGACGCTCCTTCTGACGTACAGGGATGGCTCCGGGGATTAAAGGAATTCGGTGTTGAGCTATTTCTGGAGGTATACCCTTGAGATCTTTGTATGACCAAGCAAAGATATCTCTATACTCCATCACCATTTCCTTGTACATGGAAACCTCCTTGTTGCTTAGATTGACTCCAACCTTGATGTTCCGAGTCTCTTCTCCATTGCGAGATACATCAAGGTATTTCCAATCAGATTGAAGCACGTGGGGCTGTTCTGCAGGGCCTCTATACCAGTCCTCGGGGATGGGTGGATAACCAATGACTCCTCCACCCACTATCATGCCTGAAGAAGTCTTCTTGAAGTGGAGGGGAGGCCTCAACTGTTCTTCATCGTTGAGGATCTCAATATCCTCCTCGATCGTCCCATCCATATTCATGGTATAGGATTCTTCTGATATAATCACATCCTTGTGGTTTATCTCTACTTCACTGAACATGGCTACCCCCTCAATCCAATTCACTGTTTCCACTACCTCTGATTCTGTGTCAGGGTATTTCTCTAACCATTCTGCAAACTCTTCATCTCCTTGCCAATGATAGAAACTAGGACCTAAACAACATGCAAGGGGTTGTCCACCCAATGTTGTCCTTGGGTTAGGTAGCTGCTGCTTGGACTCAAGTTGATGAAGGTCTTGAGGGACCTCAGAGACATCATTGTCCGATGAGTCACTAGATCCAATAGTAAACTGAGTTTGAGAAGCTCTAATCTTTACTTTGGTTCTGTTGTGAGTTGGACCAAAGGATATGTGAGGCTTGTCCCCACCCCAATTAACTACCGCCTCTGCCGCTCTCAACCAAGGTCGCCCCAAGAGCAAGGGGAAGGACTCTTTCAAAGAGTGAGTCTGGATGACGTGAATTGTTAAGGTGTACACTTCACCCCCTACCATCACTTGACAATCCTTGATTTGGCCTACAGGCCTTGCAGGACTTTGATTAGCCATGCTAATCACAATGGGAGATGGTCCCGTAAAGCTTAGCCCAAGCTTCTCCATGGTTTGCAAGGGCATGATATTCAAGCTACTACCGCCGTCCACTAGTGTGTGTGGTAACACCTTGTCCACAATGATTGCCTCTACCTCCACAGCTTTGACCTCTGCTACCTTGTTAAGTGCATGAGCCCTAGCTGCCACCTTGACCTTGGATTTCCTTCGAGGTCTAGTGGGTAGCTTAGTCTTGAGCAGCTTCCAGATCTCCCGTGACAACTCCAACAATTGGGCTATGGTAATATCCGCCTTCATTCGACTCAAGTCCTCCCACAAATCATAGGAATGGCGTGATGACACCTTTTTGGGTCCTCGAGGTGGCAACCTCTCTGAATCGGGCACTCGGGGTCCTTCCCAATCATCCGCTTCTTCATCTTGTTTATGACTTGGTATTGGAAAGGGGTAATCTTCTAGCAAGGGATGGAAATTCAAAGGAACTCCCTCCTTGACTTGGATTGCCTTGGCGGCTTTCCGTGCTACCTCCTTTATCTCGGAGTATCTAGGAGGACTATTAGTGGTGGAAGAATCCTCCTCCTCTTCTATGACCTCCGGTATAGGCCCCATAGACCTTGTCATGATAGCCAAAGATGGAACCACCATAGAACTACCACCCTTCGAAGTAGAATGGGTAATGAAATTGGACTCTGGCGTCAGATTTTCAATGACCACAGAAGTTGTAAGGGGTGGCGGTCCATATCCTTCTTCGGTGGTCTGACTCACGTATCTCACATCTTGTGAGTGTTGGTTGCCACCTTGGTTCTGATTCAGTGGAATAAATTGGGCCTTGGTTTGCAAACCACCTGGAGCTTGCTGGGTTTGCCTATTGGCATTGTAATCGTAGTATAGGTTTGGAGGCCTAACATCATTTGGATGTGGAGGCTGCCTAGCTCCCCGTTGTTGATCCACAGCCTGTTGTGGATAGTTACCAGGTGGATGTGGTAGCACAATAACCTTGTCAGGTCTTCTACACACATGCGTGGGGTGGTTGCCTCCACAGTTCCCACACACGACATGGTTCTCAATCCAACACTCCCCAGGGGGGTGTTTCTTGCCACAAAAGGAATGGACCTCGTTCCTAGCCCTACCGTGGCTGTTGTAACCTTGGCTGCCACTTTGGTAACCTTGACTCTTGTGAGGTGGCACATACAATTGAGGCGGAGGAGGTGGTGCATAATGCACGTGATGAGCTTGGCAGAACTGTGAGGTGTGCCCGGCCTGGCCACACCTTGTACACCACAAAGTGGATGGATGCTTCCCTGACTCAATGGCTGGAGGAATTGGGTTAGGATTGTGGTTCCTCATCAATGCAGCCATCTGTTCAGTCATCTGGTTCATCTGTTGAACCATACGATCATGGAACCCGCGTTGGGTGTCCTCGATCTCCTTCTTTATTTCTTCTGTCCAGTTCCGCTCTGGAAGGGCCAGTATGGGTGTCTGAATCTGCACTGGTGTCACCACGGGTGGTGCCACTAGTCTAGGCTGTTCCGGGTTTGACCCATATCTCACAGATATAGGAATTCCTCCACGAGCTGGTGGATGAGGTGGTGCAGGATTCTGAGCATAAATAGGAATGAAACTCGGAATCTTCTCCCCTTCACGCCTCCACAACCGCTCTTGCTCCTTGTTAACTTGCTCCACGCGCCTAGCCGCTTCCTTAGCAGTCGTTAAACTTGCTGGCTGAGAGTTTAAGATCTCTCTGATGACCTTCTCATCAGTAAATCCTTGCAAGAAGAAGTGTTTAAGAGTATCATTGTCTAACAATGTACCCACAAATCGGGTCACCACCCACTCAAACCTACGGATGTAGGATGTGATGTCCTCATCCATGCCCTGTCTAATTGATGACAAGGCAGTCAAGGCTGCACTCTGGCCCACCTCTGGCCGAAACTCTTCCAAAAATGCCGCCTGAAGTGCATTCCAATCCGCGAAGGTATTGGCTGCATGGTTGCGGTACCATGCATAGGCACTACCTCTCAAAGTATTGGGAAACCATACCAAATAATAGCCAGGCTCTGAAACCAAGGAGGTCGTGAGAATCTCGATGAACCTCTCCACGTGTGATGAAGGGTCTTCATCCCTTGAACCTGTGAACACGGGGAGGTTGGGTGGAACCGATTGTGAAGCCAACCCTGCAGGAAACACTATGGGTAAACCCCTGGGTTGCACCAAAGGGTTTATAAGCCTAGCCACTGGGCCTTGGTCCCCTCCACTACCTGTGCTCATCGCTTCTGCTCCTTGATCCACCACTAACTCTATAATTGGGACACTACCTCGAGTACCAGGGTCGATGACGTCCAACGCCTCCACGTCTACCTCCTCTATAAAATCTCTTCCTACAGGTTTTCGGGATGTTGCAGATACGCTGGCTTCCTGTTCAACACCACTTCCTTGTTCGTCTAGCCCCACTCTATCCTCAGAAGTCCTCCGGTCTTGGTCAGTCCCTCCACGAGGCCTCCGGGATCTATGGTCTAATCCAGGTAGAAGGTTGGGGATAGAGGATCGGGTGCGCGGTTGCATCTAACGGCCTCACATCCACGTGCACTTTTTAACTACACTTCCTTTTAACTTTTAATTATTTTTTCTTAATTATATTTTATTTTTATTTTGTTTTTTGACAACTAAGACCCTAGCCTACCCTCAAACAGGTAGGGAACGCAAGCCACCCAATCCAGACTACACCTTGATGACAAGCTCCGGCTTGGCAAACCCCAAAGGTCTCATCTGGATTGGGCATACGAGACTGTCACGTTGTGTAGGGCTGACCAAGTAATGGGCGAGACACTACGCCCTGCCTCGGCGGCCAGGACTCCTTGTTCTCAGTTCAGCCCACTCCTGGCATTACCTACTACAAGCAACCTATCAGACTGACCTAAATTGTTCACATATATCCATTCAAGGTTAAGATGTACCTTCCGCAATCCAGCTTCCTGCGCAGTTAGTATACCACCGGCCTATTCGATCACAAGGGTTTCTATTCTAACAAAAGTTAGTTAGGAATAAAACCTGGGCAGTGCTCCTTCCAACACGACCCCAACATGCACCTGTACGTCACCTACATAAGAGCCACACGTCAATGTTCTACGAGATAGACAAATCACCTTCCAAGCAATCCTAAAGCCTATAGAGTTAGACTCCCGGCGGACGCACCATTATGTGAACCAAAATTAACCCTATCTAATTTCATCCAACCTAAATAGCATGGATGAAACCCTAAACCTAATGGATGGAACCCTAAAACCTAATGGATGAAATCCTAACACCTAATGGATGAAACCCTAAACCTAATGGATGGAACCCTAAAACCTAATGGATGAAATCCTAACACCTAATGGATGAAACCCTAAAACCTAATGGATGAAACCCTAAAACCTAATGGATGATCCCTAAAACCTAATGGATGAAACCCTAAAACCTAATGGATGATCCCTAAAACCTAATGGATGAATTTCATTAGATGAGGTTAAGGTTAAAGACTTTAACCATACAAGGTAAAGTATAAGTAACTTGATATGGAAGTAAATAAATAAACAATGAAACTCAAGGGTAGAAGTAAGAAGCCAAAAATACACGATGAACATTCAAGGAGAATAAAAATGTATGAAAAAACGTGCTCCGATCAAGGCAGCACACCCCTTGTTGCTAGAATCTCTATAACTTTGTCGTCGCTGATCGGATGTAAGCGAGCTTAGAGTCCCTAGAATCCTGACTTGAAGATCTACAAGCGTGCCAATTTTCAGCTCCAGAATCGTTGTCGTTCGCTCGCAGAGGTCCGTCAAAGTTGGTGAACCGAATCAAGCTAGCAGCAGCACCCTGGACACCAAAACCGCTGTAACTCAGTCCTCTGTGCTCGGATTTGAGCGTGCTGGATGTCCACAAAAAGCCAACTTCAAGGGCTACATTTCTTGAAAAAAATAGACTCCAAAGTCGTCGTGGTCCGCCGGCAATGGCCCTCCAAAGTTGATGCTCTAATTCTGCCAAGGCAGCAGACCTCTTTCTACAAATTATCCTATAACTCCTTTGTCACTGCTCCAAATGGAGCGTGCTTAGTACCTCTCGAAAGCTAACAATAAGATCTAACTACTGCTAAAATATCAAGTCTTAACTCTAAGTATCCATTTAGCTAAACAAGATTAACCGCAGCCTAAAGAATAAGAGGGAAAATAGAAGAAGTTTTGGCATAGCTTCGCCCAAGGCAAAAAAAGAGAGAGGGAGAGTGGCCACCCACGCCTCTTATCCAAGTGGGAGGAGGCCCAAGGGTGGCGGCCACATCCCTACCCTTGAATCTAACAATCCCTAATCAAGATCAAGGGCCCACGATCACCAAAGCCCTAAACTCGATTTTAGGGCTGAACATGCCTATATCTACCAAACTAATAGGATTTGAGCAAAACTAACACCACCAATGTGTTCAAAACACACTTTAATCCCAAGATTGATTATTCACAAGTCCAAATCCGAGTTCTAGATCATTAGAAACCAAGTAGTTTACTTTAATCGTTAAATCTACTTGCTACTAGTTTTTTTTCTTTTTCTTTTTCTTATCTTCTATTTTTTCTCTTTTCACAATAACATAAGTACCATACAATTGAGGTTCTAATATAACTTTTCCACTAACTGAATTAAATACTAAACTACTAACTTGAATTACCTAGAACAACATACTAATTCTAATTCACTAATGGGTTTCTATGTCTCTTTTGCTTTTCGCAAGTCTAATTTCCTATTAATAACTCTAATTTTGCCCTCCACACTAATTTAAGGCTACGTGGAGTCCAGTTAACTAACCTTTACTAATAACACACTAGAAGGCGCTACTAACTACTAATCTAACTACTAATTGAAATAAACAAGACAGTTTTCCACTAACTAATCACTAACTAACATTGTGGCGCTTCTGAGCGCTCACACATGCCACATCTAAAATGATAATACGCGGTCAATTACACACTTCATATCAGTTGTACGAGGACCTTCTTATGATTGATGTGATGCTAATGGTTGGCGGCGGAGATTGTACTTCGCACATTACGTTAGAACAGCACGCTTGACGCGTCGCCTATCATGTTGGTCATTCGTGTCTGTGGAAGCTGCCTTTTCTTCTATCAGTCTCGGTGTTATGGCGACTTATATCAATGACTCATCCTTTACCTAGGCTCGAGACCTGTAATTAATGGATTGGTAGGGAGGATAGTATAAGAAAGGGTTCGGGTCTGCACCAATTCATATGTTTTGTCTTTCAACTTGTTAGTTTTGTTAGTCGATAGCCAGGGTTGAGAGAGAGGAGATGGCTTTTGCAAGTAGGAAGAGGGAGAGGGAAGAGTCTGATTTGGTTGACTGTAGAGTTTCTCGAAGGATCGTGAGCGACGCTCAGGGTTCGGAGAAGGGTCGACTGCTACGCTTTCAAGTCGGGTACACAGGGGCGATAAGTTCCATTCGGCGTGCTCAGGACGAATTGGAGGAGGACGCTCAGAGCAAGTATGCTCCAGAGGAGGAGGACGGCAGCGACTATGAAGCGGAGGACGAGAACGAGGTCGACTGTGATGAAGATGAGACGGTCTTTGTAGGTCGTTTGGTTGAAGATGAGGAGGAGGACGACCTCTGGTATGTTGACGAGGGGGAATCTTCTTCGGAGGGCGGTTGCAGCCCATTTCAAACTGGTTGAGACACAGGGTCTGATGTTGATTTGGACATGTATGCGCCGGCGCATTGGAAAGATCTTTAGAAGTCTTCAGAGGTAGTGCCAGGATAGATTTTGCTCTTTCATGCAGGAGTTTCACTGAGACTAGTCATTGCTGTCTCGTAGAGTTGATCAAGTATGTGATGGTCTTGTAAACGGACTCCCTTCCGAAAAAACAATTTTGTTTTTGAAAACTAACCAACTGTTTTCTACTTTCCTTGCTTTCGACCGGATATCTCCGGCTGTTTTAACGGCATCCATGAAATGTCAATGTCTTCTGCTCTAAATTCATTTTCTCTAAATTCTTCCCCTAAGTACTCCCTGGGAAGAAAATCGAGTCAGTACAATTTCTGTCGATAATACTGTACCTCGCCTTGAGCAAGGTTCTATCACTGTAATCGATTTGTATGGTCTGACTGAAATCATCCGGAGATATCCGGCTGAATGACTAAGTTTACTACACTGAAATCCTTCTTCCTTATTTCTGGACTTTGCAAAGTCCAGAAATAGTTAAATATGGCATATAACTTCCGGAAACTAGTTCCGGTACATTCTGGATAAATCTCGTAAACCGATTTACGGTTTAAGGATCCGGTTCCTTTACGGAATAGAATAACTAACATGGGGGATCGATAGTTTCGGATAATTTGAAAGGATAAATAGATATGTGTGGGAACAAAACCGGAGTGGTTTACTTTGGAAGTACTTAGTAACGATTGAGTGCATTCCGGAGGAATACTGACCCTGCAAACTATAACATGATTTTGGCGCCGCTGCCGGGGATCTAGTTCCTTCTTTTCAGATTTGTTTTTTTTAGGAGCACTAACTGGAGTATGAGTAATGAAATAAATGTATTCCGGATAGGATTAACAAGAAGGTAGATCTGTATGAGTGCCCACCGGAGTGAAGGCTCTCGACGGTCTGCACGAAAGAAAACAATGACCGGAGGATCCGGAAGTAGGTCTCTCAGTCCGCCTAGACCTTCTTCATAAGAGGCATCACCGGCGGGTGGATTCACTACCACCACCACTGCTGGAATGGCACTCGCACAATCTACGTTCCGGCTCAAGTACCGGAAATTCAAGGGAGATGGACGGGAGGACGTGGACGATTGGTTATGCGAATTCAACGCCACTGCCACGGCCAACCAGGAGGACAACGTTGCAAAACTCTGATTGTTTCAAGGGCTGCTGAAGGGCGAAGCGTTACAGTGGTACCAAGACATTCCGGAACTAACCCGGGCCGACTGGGATCTTCTCACGGCAACCTTCCTCCGGACCTTCCGGGAAGTTGGAGGTGAAGCCCGTACTCTGGGCAAACTCAGCAAAATGAAGATGAAGTCTACCGAATCCGTTCGGAGGTATGGACAAAGGGTATGGAGTCTGATACACAAACTAACTCCGGACATTGCCCAGAGTGTTCAAATTGAATGGTACGTTGCAGGATTTCCGAAAAAGATGGGGTTCCACGTCCGGCAAGCTCGACCAACGTCCTTACAGGAGGCTATGGAAGCCGCACAAAATTACGAAAACTCCAAGCAATCCCTCCGGCAAGCCAGGTCAAGGTCAAAACAAGAAAGTTCCAAGAGAGGGAAACAGATCAGGAAGAACAGGACGGATGCAAGTTCCGGATCCGGATCTAGTAGCTCCAGCAATACGGACACCCAGTCCAGCGAAGAGGAGGATTCAGAGGATCTCAGTCCTTCTCGGAGGGCATCAAGTTCCAAGGGATACTGGAAAGACCGAGACCGTGTTGTCGTGAAGGTCAAGGAAGAGTTACCAAGCGATCGACGGATGATCAAGGATATTCAGACCAGCCTGGCTGCAATCAAAGTTCAATTAGCAGAAAAACACAAGCCAAGGAGGGTGGTGCCGGCACTCCGGAACAACGTCTGGTGCAACTGGTGTGGACAACATGGTCACTACCCGGGTGAGTGCCCACATGTACCCCCCCATCGAGTACAATTTGTGGACGAGGAGGGTACCGTCTTTTACGCCACTACTGAATATGAAGAGGAAGACCCGGCGATGACGCCAGTATATCAGATCAGCCCTGCTTACGGAAGGGGAAGAGGACTTCCAACCATGGTGAAAGCTCGACATTCATCCGTTAGATCGGCGGTGCTAGGACAACCCACCGGAGATACGCCTACACCACCTGGTCAACTACAACGACCGGTCACGATGGAGCGTCAGTACGGGCTCTGCTACAACTGCGGTGAGCCCGGTCATTATTCACCGTATTGCCCGCACAAGGGAGGTCAGGGCGCTCCGCTACAACTTCCATGCCAAAACTGTGGACACTATGGACACGTTGCGCCAGAGTGTCAGTATCCGGCAAGACCTAAACCGGTATACAAGCAAGTGGAGATTCCTCCTAGAGAGCAGACGGCTCTCAACTACGGCCATAAAGATGGAGTGGAAAACCCGAGCACCTGACGGTGTCCGGTGGAGCCATTGACCTTACCTGGAGTAGGTATCAACCAGGTGAATACCCGCAGCTCCACCCGTGACCGAGGTCGTAGGAAGAAAAAGCGTCATACGGCAAAGTTGTCCGGAGTCAGTATCCGAACCCCAGAGGCATCCGGAAGGTCCGGTAGTTCAGATACTGAGATACAACCGGAAGTAGTAGAGTTTGAAAAAGGGGTCGAGATTTCCGCTCTTGTTCCGGATATAAGTAAGGAAGTACGAGAGGAACTGACCAGAATCTCCGGAGAAAGGAAAGTTGCCTTTGTTGATCCCCCGGCCCATGTTATACCGGAATCTAGAATCAGAGTAGACGAATACGACATATTACACGATATCAACGAGCAGAAGGCCAACGTCACCTTTGGTCAACTTTTCCACGATAATGCAAATTATCAGAAGTAGTTGAAGACTGCTTTGATCAAACCAAGAAGGAGAAACATCCGGTTCCCCCCTATCACGGTCAATTTTATGGAGGTAGAAGATTTTGGAGCCCCGGAAATTTCGGTTGAAATTGACGGATGTACGATCCGGAATGTTCCCGTCAACGGAGGATCCGGGGTAAATTTGATGTTAGAAAGCACTGCGACGGATCTAGGGTATGTAACCTTTGAACCAAGAAACCAGACCCTCCGGATGGCAGACCAGTCAAGGGTTGTCCCGGTAGGAAAGCTTTCAGGAATTCCGACAAGTATTTCCGGATTGACTTATGAGTTAAACTACCTTGTCATTCGGGTAGGAGAGGAGAGACCATTTCCACTACTCCTAGGAAGACCGTGGTTGTACTAGGCCGGAGTTAAAGTTAACTGGGCAAAAAGGGCCTTCTTATTTGGAGATCCGGCCGTCTGTATGACCTGGCGGCCGGAGCAGTATCAAGGAGAGACGGCAGACTCGGACGGTTACACCTCCGACTGGACGGATCCGGAGGCATCCGACTCCATCCAATCATATCAAGTTCAGCAGTTCTCCGAACTCACGGAAGAAGACTGCGGATTTCCGGAACCAATTCCGGAACATGAGTTCTTTCGAGTATCAGCTGAGGAGACGACAACACTAGACGAGAAGGTAGGTGACCGATCTTTGGGAGAATCCAATGTCAAATTCTCTGCTGAATGGATCCAGAACCAGATTGCATCCGGAGCTGTTGCCCCAACACTTTCCGAAGCATCGGAAACTAGCCCATCATGGTCAAATTTGCAAACCGGACCAATGATGGATGAGGCGGATTAGATCAAGACCGTGGTGTCTCCAGATGACTACGCACCAGTCGAGGTAGCAAAGGGGAAAACCTTTTTCTTAGGGAAACAATTGTCACATGACGAGAAGGAAGAATACCTCAAACTGTTGACGGAGTTTGATGACGTGTTCGCATGGCTACCTTCCGATCTCATAGGGATACCACCAGAGTTGGGAGAACACTAGATCGATTTAATAGACGGAGCCATACCGATCCGTCAACGACATTACCGGCTGAATCCCAAGTACTCCATGATGGTCAAGGAGGAGTTAGACAAGCTGCTGACAGCGGGATTTATCTACTCGGTCAACAACTTTGAATGGGTGTCACCCATAGTAATCGTTCCCAAGAAGGTAGGCCCGGACGGGAAAACAAAGATCCGAGTCTGTCAAAACTTCCGGAAATTGAATGCTACGACAAAGAAGGATCATTTCCCCTTACCGTTCATCGATATGGTGTTAGATCATGTGGCCGGCCAAGAATGCTTCAGTTTTTTAGATGGGTTTTCCGGATATAACCAAGTTTCCATCCGGGAATCGGATCAGCTCAAGACAACCTTCACCACGGATTGGGGAACCTACGCTTTCAATCGGATGCCCTTCGGATTGTGCAACACACCCAGAACCTTCCAAAGGTTGATGATGGATATCTTCCAAGACTTTCTCAAACATTTTTTAGAGGTATTCATCGATGACTTCGCCATCTTCAGCAAGTGGGTAGAACACCTGACCTACCTCAGAAAGACATTTCAGCGATGCCGGGAGACGAAGCTCAAGCTGCATCCGGGGAAGTGCTTCTTTGGAATGGTGTCCGGACTTTTATTAAGACACACAGTTAGCTGGCAAGGGATAGTTAATGATCTTGGGAAAATTATGGTCATGATAGCGCTTCTAGCTCCCCGAAATCTCAGAGAGTTACGGGGATTCCTGGGCTGTGCCGGCTACTACCGGAGGTTCATCGAAAACTATGCTCGGATTGCCATGCCATTGACGGAGTTATTAAAAAAAGAAATGGAGTACATTTGGACCGGAATTCGTCAAGCAGCCTTCGAGGAACTGAAGACCCGATTGGTGACGGCACCGATCCTGGCACCTCCGGACTGGACCAAGGACTTCCATGTCACTCTAGATGCCTCCGGATGGTGTTTAGGCGCAATTCTTTGGCAACCGGACGAAGAGAAGCGAGAGCGGCCTATTTACTACGCTAGCCGACAGATGAATCCGGCGGAGAAGAACTACACCACCACGGAGAGAGAGGCCCTCGCAGTCATCTACGCATGTAAGAAGTTTCGGCACTATCTTCTCGGATACAAGGTGATATTCCATACCAATCATGACTCCTTAAAGTACCTGGTTAACAAACCAGATCTGTCCAGAAGGCTTGCACGGTGGATCCTCCTTCTCTAGGAATTCAACTACGAAGTGATTGTGAAGTCCGGTAAGTCCAATCTCAACGCGGACTACCTGTCAAGACAGCGAGGGCCGGAAAACCCTCTTGAGTTGCAGGCAGATTTTCCGGATGAATTTCCGAAACTCTTCGACACGAAGAACTTTCCGGAAAAAGAAGAATTTTGGAAATCCGGGGACATCTCCGTTTTCTGGACCGAAGAAGATGAGGACCCGGAGTTGACGCCAATGTGGAAATACCTTAGAACGCAAGAGTATCCTGAAGGTATGTCCCGAGAGGAAAAGAGTGTTTTTTAACACCGGGTGGCCCCATATTCGATGATTGGTGATGTTCTATTCCAGCTTGGGGCGGATGAGAAGCTAAGAAGGTGTTTGGAATCCAAGTTCCGGAAGACGGTGATCCGGAGTCTACATGACGGTCCATCCGGAGGACACTTCGCATCCGGCACTACTGTCGAGAGGATCCGGGCGGCTGGGTACTGGTGGCCACATTTGAACAGGGATGTCCGGATCTTCATTCAGAGTTGCGATCCATGCCAACGAACCGGAAATCCAACCTTCTGGAACCATTGGCCACTGATTCCCATTATGCCAATGGCGCCATTCGAGAAATGGGGAGTAGATTTTATAGGTCCCATTCAACCGTTAGGAAGCCAAAGACATCGCTACATTATCCTTGCGACTGATTATGCGACGAAATGGGTGGAGGCAAGGGCATCCCGGAAGAATGACGCAGAGACGGCAGCCAAGTTCCTATTTGAGCAGATCATCATGAGGTTCGGTCATCCGTTGGAGTTGGTAAGTGATCGAGGGACTCACTTCTTGAATGAGGTAATAGTGGATTTAACCGAAAGATATGATATCAACCACCGGAAGACCACTCCCTATAATCCGAAAGCAAATGGGTTGACGGAGCGGGCCAACGGTATCATAGGCAAGATATTGGCGAAAGTGGTGACCTCCCACAAAACGGATTGGGACCGGAAACTTGCCTCCGCTGTCTACGCATATAACACAACATACAAGGGGACTACCGGTAAGAGCCCATTTTTCCTGGTATATGGTCAGGAGGTGCTTTAGGCAATAGAAACCGAAGTCGAAACCTTCCGGATTCTAGCGAGCCATCAAGGCGTCCGGACGGAAGAAACAACTCAACGGCTTGATGAAATCGACATTTTGGAGGAATGCCGGATGGACGCTGTAGACCGGACAAAGGAAGTACAGGCCAAGCAAAAGGAAGGCTTTGACCGAAAACTTCCAATCCAAACCGAAATTATGGAGGACAGTCTGGTGCTTCTCTTTGACAGCCATCATAAAGATTTTCGAGGTAAACTTCACACTTGTTGGATGGGACCTTTCCGGGTTAGTAGAATTTATCCTAATGGATCGATGCAACTAGAGGATCTGGAGGGTAGACCTCTAGATACTAGAACAAACGGATCGAGGATTAAACTTTACAATGTCGAGAGTAACACCGGAAGCGTTTGCGAGGACACTCATGATTGAAAAAAGGGTTATGTAGGAAGCCGTCCCACTGGTTTCCGGAAGTTAACCGTAAAAAAACCGTTAAAATAAAAAAAATGAGTGGTAAAAGATGAGTAAAAGTAAGTAATGTAGTACGGAATTAGAAATTAGAAGATAAGGAAATGGTCGGACCGGTTAAGTCCTTAAAAGCTCTATCAAAGTACGTAATCCAGACGGCTGGTCACGGCCGGATCCGGTCATGAGCTGAGCTACCCGGAAGAACCTAGAACCGGGAGAAAGAATCCGTAGATACCCGATACAAAAACCGTCATAATGGGGATGGTGACATCAGAGCCGTTAAAATAAACTGAGATAGTGACGTCACTACCATTGGAGAATCCCGTACCTTAGGGCCGTTGTTAAAAGAGCAACCGACGGAACTTCCAAAATCAGTTATCTTCTTCTTCCTCTTCTTACCTTCCACCGCATTTTTTTCGATTCCTTTTTCTCCTGCTTCCTTTTGCTGGTTTCTAAAACCGGTTGCTCGTCAAGCATCCGGCAGTAGTGGAGAGTCCTTGCGAGGTCAGTGCGTGCAAGTTCGACGGGAAGAGCACCATGGCCGGTGAACGGGCAGGGAAACAAGAGAAGGTGAAGAGCATTGCCACCGGAGGACCACCCATCGTGAGGGTGATACCGGAGTACCCACAGCGGGCCGTGATCTTCATACGTTGTTCCACTTCCTGGACATCATGGGGTGCTCCGGTCTGATAGCCGCAGTTTGGGGAACGAAAGACGAGAAGGTCGTGACGGAGCTGATCAGAGCTCCGGATAACCAGTACGACGGGAGTATACGAGCACACCCGGAGAAGTGGACGCGGGCAGACTGGAAGCGGACGTATGCTTTTGCCGATGGGGTCATCAAGGTGGCGGAGCGGAAGGACGAGCTCACGGATAAAGAGTTTCGGGGGCCAGCTGATCCAAAAGAAGGGTATTCCATCAACGACCTAGCTGACCCAAGAGCCCGGATTGTAATAGGGTTTCTAAACCCTATTTTTCACCCGGAGAAACCCAAGCGCTTGGTACTGAAGTGGGCGGCGACATTCTTGGAAGCCATGCGTGAGAAGATCACGGTCGATTGGGGCTCTCTCATGCAAGACTTGGTGGAGCGACTGGTCAAGAATCTTCACCCAAACCGAAAGGCAGGGTCCCCGCTGCCGGCGTACCTGACTCACCTCTACCACCGGCACGAGTTACTTAAACCGGAGGAGCATGACGAGTACGAGGCCCTGCTCACCATTCAAAGGTACGGAGGGGTTGAGGCTGATGATAAGGAGGAGGAGGATGAAGACACGGAGACCGCTCCGGCGCAAACACCCCAGTCGCGGAAGAGGAGTCGTTCGGTCCAACCGAAATCCCCACCGGCGCGTTCCCCATCCGCCCGTCTAGACCACGCTCCGGAAGCTGAAGATGGTGTTGGGGCGGGACCTTCGAAGCGGCCAGGGCGATGTCCAACTTCGGATCTGCCAACACTCACCGGAAGTAACAAGGATGACATCATGGAGCTACTCCAACATGTCGCATGGAGAGCCACCCGGATCAACCAACACCTGAATGACAGCACCGCCCTAATATACGCCGTTATGGGGGAGCTCCGGATTGAGAATTCGGAGGAGATCCTGCCTCGATTGAAGACCCTTGGGGAGAGCGATTTCCGGCTGGAGCAGATGGAAGCACAACAACGAACTCTTCTTCAAGCCCGGTCAAAAATGCAACAGGAACTGTCAAAGGCGGACGCAGCCTTGGAGGAGGCCCAAGTACTCCGGAAGGTAGCGGAAGACAAGGCGGTTGCCTCAGCTCAAGCCCTGGATGAAGTCCGAGTAGCTCTAAGTTTTCCAGTTGACACTGTCAACCGGAGCCTTCTCTTCACCGAGTATCTGGAGAAGGAAGGTGAGGTGAACCGGGGCCAGATCATCCGTTTTCTTCTCGATCACGGCCGGAAGATGGAGAAGGCATGGGGACAGATGCAACTACTAGCGAACAACGCAACCAGTTCTGTCATTCCGGAGAAGCCGGTGGCGGCCAACCCCACCATCGACCTCACATCTTCTCCAGAGGCGACCGGACCATCACAGCAAGCACTAGAACCCTCCGGGAAGGGTTAGGAACCTATGGCGGAGCCGGTGGCAACTTCGGAAACGAATCCTCCCGGACCACAGGGCAGGGCCCCTCCCAACAGTCTAGTGACGTCTAGGAAGACCCCTCTTCCTTCAGCACTGTTCCAGGAGCAGTCTCCCGGCTTCCGGATTCCTCTCTCTCCACCGACCTCCGGTCGCCGTAAGACTACTTCTCCCCTGTCCCAAGGCTATCCGGATGTTGCCGCCAGCCCCAAGACAGCAGAAGGGACTACCACCGGTACAGCAGACAAGGGCACGCAGGCGGCGGCTTCCACCGAACGACCGGAGCCGGAAGCACCAGCTTCCGGAAGTGGAGCTGTACCGGATCCAACTCCGGACAAGGTAGGTGGCAGAAATCAGACCGTGGAAGCATCTCCGATGCGACGGAGTGGACGGAACAAAAGGACTCCGTAGTTAGTTTTATTAGAAGGTTAGTTAGTTCCGGGCATCAGACTTGTCGCAGCGATTAACGATGGGGCTCCAAATTGCACCCGGCTACCGAGTTGTCTGTCAAAACCGGAAACTTAGAATTATGGCCGGCAAAATAATCGGATCTGAGAGCCACAATTTTCGGATCTCAGGTTTGAAATCCCGGACCTTTTGGGATAAGATTAGTTTTTCCAGATTTTTCGCAGATAAGGTAGTGTGAAGATCAGGTTGATTTCCTAGTTTTTAGTATAATGAGTTTTCTCAACTGAGGATCTTGTTTTCCTTATGTTTGAATATATTTCGGAGCTATCACTAGATTTGCTACCTAGTTTTGTGCGACATAAAGTGTTCTCTCGTAAGGAGCAAGGTCTGTTGGTGTAGTACGTCTTACGCAGATTTCTGTGAACAGATGGATGTCAGGGTTGTCTATATGGACGGACAGGGGCCCAAAGACAGCGGACGGACGGACAGTAGGACGGACGGACAGGACGGATAACACTTTTTGGCGGACACTTGCATGTAAAAAAAAATTACAAACCCTAAATCTAATTTTCAACTTACCCCCTGGTAAAACACGTGTGCACGACACGTCAGACGGCATTCCACGTCACATCAAGGGGCGGGCGCGTGCCTTCGGACCGCGCGCGCAGCATTTGGGGCCGGGCGCGTACCAATCAGGATCGGGCGCGTTCATGTAGGGCCGGGCGCGTTCCAATTAGGGCCGGGCGCGTACGATTTAGGGCCGGGCGCGTGCATACAGGTAAGATTAAAATTATTTATTTCAATGTGGTGCTTTCATGAATGGGCACTCTCAACACCAAGTACATAGTTTAAAACCGCGGTGCTATTGTACCATGCTATCACCACACCACTAAAGTCACTTTTAACTTGTAGTACCCTCATGTCCGTCATCTTTTAATCATCTGAGCTTGAGGATTCTTCATTGTGTTTTCGCTTTCGTTTTGATCGGCGAACATTTTGGGGAAGAGAAAGCCCGCGAAGCACCACCGTATTGTTGCCAGGTACCTCATCGCAATCCTCATCGTCTGCATCATCGCCCAATGATGAGAAGTTCTCCACCGCATTTTCCAAGACTGGTGCCACGTACTCCTCAATCTCTGAGGCCAAGTTTCGTAATTGTAGCTCGGCTCCGGTAGTTGATGCGGCGTTCACAAGTCGTTTTACTCGGATATTCTTCCTTTTGTCTGTTACTCCATCCATGTTTTTGGAGCGGTTGCCTTTGGCCCCAATGACTCTCTCTGAGGTTCCACTTCGCCAAGGTCCCGTGAAGAAAGGGAGAGTACCATTGTTCTCGCCCCTCCGTGTCCCTAAATGGTTGCTCATAGTAGAAGACCCAACCCTCGCGGAGGGAAGTTGTGGGGTTAGTATTGCACGCTCCACACCACCATTTGGGCCGAGTGCGCTACGGTGGACGGGTGGCTGAACTATTGTTGAAGAGGTCTTTTTCTTTACACGTAAAAGAGTTCTTCCGATCGATGCGGTACTTTGATCACGGGGCCGCCGAAACAAATCTTGTAGTGGCATGTCTTCCTCTGAGTCCGGTTCTATTGCTTGAGGCAAAACCGGAGAGCTTCTCACAACTTCAATGGACCCCGTGGTGGCCATTGGCTCATGGGATTCATTATTGTTTCCACCATTGCTCACTTCGTTTCCATCGTGAAGAAATGTATCGTTTGCTGCAATGCCAATGCCATGACCGTCGAGTTCAGGGCCATCGCCACAAGAAGGGTCTGAGGCGCTAGAGCCGTTTGAGTTGGGAGACTGATTCTCCAAGATGTTGTCATCTCCATCAAGATTGCCCCCCAATGCCGACCCATCTTCGTCTGCCCTAGCTTTTTAGGCACGGTCTTCACCCGATAATTCTACTATGGTATGGACTGCCGCTCCGTCGACATCATCAAACACAAAAGGATCCACTGGGTCACCGTGGACGTTGTGAAAATGGTCATGTAGTGCATCTCCACCGTGCTCGTTGTTTGCAGAGTTGTCCCTAGGTGGGCTATGATCAAACACAGGGTTGTTGTCACCGGCAAGGTCTTCCCAATCGCCACCCATCCAGTTATAACCCTCATCATCCGACTCCAAATCCTCGTCCTCTGTGTTTGAAGGAAGTCCCCTATCTGGATCAGACTCCTCCGAATGCACATTCTCCTTATACCGAATCGGGTCTGGACGAGCACGTTCTTGGAGCAATCGACTATTCGTGTAGATGTAAACCAAATCTTCCGCTTTCTGCACTTTCAAGCGAGTTCGGCTCTTACTATGCACGAACGAATACATGCTCCAATTACGCTCACATGACGAGGCCGAGCAGGTTTGTGCTAGTATACGCTTCGCAATGATAGGCAATGATTGCCCGCCCACGCGGTTCCACCATTGGTGAGGCAAGAGGTTGCTGTTTTCAATTTCCCCAGCTTCCTCCGGTGAATATGGGCCTCGCAATTCTTCATACTCCCTGATTTCGAGCATTACTGCCGAAAAAGACACTCCGAGTGGACCACAAAGCGTCATAACAACCTTGTTTAGGACCCTTTTCGCCTCACCATTGTTTTGAATTTGCAAGTTATTGGCTAGATAAGGATTCAATAAGCCCCTGCATAATGGAGATCTGTTGTCATCATCTCCCAACGCCGTAGGAATGATCCTTCAAGGCGAGTTGCAATTCCGTCAAGCATGTTGAATGGCGCATTGCGCAGCTTGAACACATGCTCCTTTAGCTTGTTCATGGTCACCCAAGCAATTCCCATTGCCGGAGTGTCACCATCAAAAGTCCGCAATGCCTTTAGTACTGGTGCCACTACAAATTCAAAGTTACTGCACCGATGCCAGAAAGTCTCGTCTAGAACGGTGGCTCGCACCTGCGATGCCTTCGCATGGGCACGGTGCCCGTTTTGCCTATCGAAAAGAGAGGATACGTAGGATATCCATGATGGTTCTATCACAACCATCTCCAGGGGCATTCTTCACTTCCAATAGACGATGGATCATTATGTAATTGCATGCAAACCTTCTTGCTGCTCGCCACAACAGAGACAATTGTGGCAAAAATCGACAAAAAAGGGCCATGGGCACATGGTGGTTCCGGATATACAATGCAATTTGTTTTGCCTTCTGGACGAGGTCTGCAAACATGCCTTCCTTCCCCCAGTCCTCGAGGAGGAGGTCCAAAATATGTGCACAACACCCTTGAGTATATATGTGCGGGTACTCATCGTTGACCTTCTTCATTGCCCCCAACATGTTTGAAGCATTATCGGTGCACACTTGGACCACATTCAATGGTCCAACCTTATGGATAAAACTTTTCAATCGGTTCTCTATATATGCTGTAGATTTCTTCATACCCGTGGTGTCTATAGACCCCAAGAAGATATCACCCATTGGACATACGAGCATGATATTCATGAGAGGGCGACGTGTAACATTGTCCCACCCGTCCGAGCATAGTGTTGCCCCATACTTGGCAATATCTACGCCGGTCTTCTTGTCCACAAGGTCTTTCACTTTTTTTTTTAGAGGCTCAATGTATGTCGTCCTCATGGCATTGTACGATGGCGGTGTATAATCGAAACACGCCTTTGACGTTGCGAGGGTGGCCTTGATGAAGGCCGGATGTCTAACCACGTTGAATGCAACGTTGGCTTCATAAAAAAATTGTGCCCATAATTCGTCCAATTCTTTTCGTTTTTCTATTTGGTAAGCCTCTGGAAAGCTCCGTTGTCGTACAGATCTTGGTGTTGATGATGCTGCTTGGCTTAGAGGATTTGTGGACTGCGTGTTCTCCTCATTTCGAGTTTCCAAGAAACTACCTTGTTGGATGGATTGGCTAGAACAAGGTTCAGTGGAACATATTGCTGGTGCGCTAGGAAGGCCAACGATCTCCGCGTCGGTCATCCTAGTAGGAACAATATTCCCGCATCTTTTAAAACGGGCCTTAACAGCTGCTGGGGCCTTAGTGCACGAAGTCTTCGTCCATTGTGGATACCGATAGTGTGACATGCACCTCCCACGTTTGTATGCGAACGTGTAATTGCACCAAACACATGTCACTTGATCCTTCTTGTTAAATGTGTACCATGGAGCCTACTCCTTCGTTTGAGCCCTTGTTGAGACGACATCACAATAAAATTGGCGCGCAATGTTGTGCCAAAGAGAATCCGCCAAAAGTAATAGGAAATTGTGT
>OZ020525.1:7309925-7463525 GCA_963971425.1 Bryoerythrophyllum caledonicum | reverse complement strand
AATGCTTTTACTTTAAATGTCCTCATTTAAAGTAAGGACATTTAAATACTTGAAGTTCTTAAACAAATTATTTAATTTATGCTTACTATGCTTAAACTAGAAATTGTGATTGAGATATATAATTAGATATATCAATGAAACCTTAGCAAGTTGTATAAGGTATGAAGATGCATATACAACATTTACATTTACATTTATATTTGAATGCATCAAGTTCTTCTTAGTATCATTCCAATTAATTTTGTGTCAATTGCTTAAATAAAAAAGCAATAACACAAGACACATTCTATGGTTAAAAAGAAATTAAAGTCTATAATGACATTTATAATATTTTATTCAATTATTACATGAACAATTGTTGCAATCCTTGTTGATTAAAAAGGCCATAGCCCATGGCCAAATATAAATGATTTTGTGTACATGATTGCCAAAAGTAAATAAAAAAATACACACACCTTGACAATCTTTGAAATCAATAATAGTTAATGACGACACTTTTAATCAAAGAAAGACAATAGATGATATTGGTGAAAATGAATCAACATTATATATATAAGGGGTGGACAAAAGCTTAGGAAAGGTGGGCACAAGGAGGAATGAGGCTTATACATGGTCCACATCTTCATTATGCCATTAGCAATAATTCAACGAGATAAAGGAATTCAAAAAACACAAAATAGTAGAGGGCGAGTTGTATTTGTGTTGAGCATGGATGTGTATGCAAAGAGGATTGATAAGTGTGCAAGGAGGCATGCAAATATATAAGAAGGGCGGGTCACTATAAAAGAAGAGTGGGCAGGTACACAAGGAGGTAGGGCGCATACTCCAAAAGGTTGGATTCGAACTTAAAAGGGTTGGGCGCGTGCCTAAAAGGACCGCACGCATACCTATTTGGGCCGCGCGCGTACCTAATAGGACTGCGCGCGTATGCCAAAAAAAATTAAAATAAAATAAAATTATATATATATATATATATATATATATATATATATATATATATATATATTATTTATTTATTTATTTATTTATTTATTTTTTTGGCGTATGCGCCCAGCCCTTGAACGTACGCGCGCGTACCTAATAGAGCTGCGCGCGTACGCCAAAAAAAAAAATTTATTTTTTTTTTGGCATATGCGCCCAGCCCTTGTACGTACGCGCCCGATCCAGAAGGTGAAGCGCATGCTTACAAGGGCTGAGCTCGTTCCTAGAACAAAGAAAATGGCATGCGCCTATTCCTTGAACGTACACGCCCGATTTTAAAGGTTAGGTGCATGCTTACAAGGGTTTGGCCCATACTTCAAGGGGTTGGGCGCGTATCTAAAGAGGTTCCGCGGGTACCTAAGGAGGTAGGGCGCATACTCTAAAAGGTTGAGTGTAAACTTGAAAGGGTTTGGCGCATGCCTAAAGGGGTTGGGTGCGTACATAAAGGGGTCGGGCACGTCCCGAAAGGGATCGAGGGCGTACCTGAAGGGGTCCGTCGCGTTCCTAAACGGGTCGGGCGCGCACCTCAAGGGGTCGGGCGCGTACGTACAAGGGCTGGGCGCATACGCGTCAAAAAAAAATATTAAGAAATAAATAAATTTGTAGACGTACACGCCCAACCCTTATTTGTGCGTGCCTATTCATTGTTCATACGCGCCCAACCCTTCGTTGTACGCGCCTGATCCCAAAGGTCGGGCGCATGCTTCCAAGAATTAAGCGCATAAAAAAAAAAAAAAAAAATTTAAAAAAATGAATCTTGGCGTTCGCCTGCGGCCCTATTTGGTACGCGCGTAGCCCTTGTTCGTACGCGCCCAGCCCTTCTACGTACGCGCCCGATCCAAAAGGTCGGGGCATGCTTACAAAGGCTGGGCGCGTACAAGAAAAAAATAAATAAATAAATAAAATTTGGCGTACGTGCGCGGTCGTGTTAGGTACGCGAGCAGCCCTCTTAGGTACGCGCCCAGTCCTTGTTTGTACGCGCGCGATCTTCTAGTCGACGTATCAGCCACGTATTTGCTTTCGTGGCAGTGGATAAATTGATTTACCTCTAGTCATGGTCAAACCAACGTTGACCTTTATCGGACGGACAACAACTTCTATCGGACGGACAGCGAGCCGGACGGACGGATGGCCGAACAACCTTGATGATGTACATATCTCTACGTTGTCGCCATTTCGTCGGCGGGTGAAAATTACTCCTCGACTGATGAGTTGCGCTGAAGCGCCTTTGCTAGCCTCCGACGCCTGTCGGCTACTGGCGATCGGCGGATGAACCCAAACACTAAGCTTAAAGTTGTAAATGCGCTTAACTAAGCAAGAACGCGAAATCAAGAAGAACAGGATTAGAATGACCAGAAATAAGAAGATGATAGGGTTTTGTACTCGGATCCGGTGGACCGTCGCAGCCGTTCGACCTTGATAGGAAGAATTTCGGACGGCCGAGACTTGATGCTCGGGTGCTAAGCCTGATCCAGGTATTAATTCCCAAGTGACATGCCATCTCGACGTGTCGTCTCGGATAAAAATATAGAAACTAGGATTTTGGGGCCATGATACCTCGAATTGATGTGACATCATTAATGTCGCCTCGGCCATCATTTGGCCTAGGGTATAGGGTCCTACACCTACGATGTCACTTCGAATGATTTGATTTCATCTTGTCACCTCGTTCCATCTTGAATCTGTAGAATTTGGCGTGCTCTCGTCAACCCTTGAGCGCGTGTCGTTGATCGATTTTGGCGGCTAATTTCAAATTTGAAGTTCGCGCGCGAATCAATATGCATGATGGTGAGGATATGAACTAAACCTCTAGAACTCACGCGTCATTTCTGGACTCGCTCGCCCCCTATTCAATGCTCTGACTTCTCACGCTCACAACTGGTACTGATTCTCTTAGAGGCTAATTTAGAGTCCATATATGTGATCATGCACAAGTCCGTTATCATTGGTCCAGCATGGGTCCTTTTTTAATCTCACTCCTTCACTTGAATATGCTTGGTTATTCACTGTCACGTATTGGGCAGTTAATTATTTTAGATGGCTCATTTGAAATCAAGTACTACTAACTTAGTTCCCACCAAATGTTTTTTTCCTCTTCCAAAGTCTGTCGGCGGATGATAATATTCGCTTGGCGGATGCCTGTCACATCCTTCACATGGTAGACTCTATGTGTAACATTCAGCCGCCGCCGAGCAGCCGACGGCATGGTTTACAAGACAAATTTCCGAGCGACTCTGAAGCTAATTTAGAGATTTGTGTGGTTGTTGATCAGGTTCATCGACTTCGAGACTTCAGAGCCACCCTCGTTGGCGGGCAGCCGACGAAATCATTGTTGCTGCCATTCCCTCATCCATTGTCTTCAATGATTTCATATCACTGATATTAGCATGGATCATTAACCCATGCTGTCGTTCATGAGGAACGAAAAGTCTGGACGATGGAAGCCCCATAGAGGTGTTGTTGTTGCTCTCACTCATTCCGGCCTCTACTTTGCTCATAGGGCGATTGTCGAGAGGGTCGTTCTCAGGGACCCATGGATTATACATGTGAAGGTTATTGAAGTGTCCGATGCACTGGAGATGCCCATTCCATTTCCTATCGATGGCGTTTCCATGTTGCGGGACTGCAAAAGGTCGATTGATCAACTGGGAGGCCGCTGATTTTAGACCTTACGCTGACATCGATGAACTTTCAGAGGAGCCTGCGGAGAATTCTACTCTGTTAGTTCATGACCTGAAGCCCATCCAAGAATTTCTGGACCTTCGCAACAACATGGAGGTGGTTTTACATGATGGCAGCGGCGATCAGAGACATTGTGCATGAGTTGGAGTCATCGACGAATGCTCATCGAAGGGTACGTGGGAGGGATTTCCCATTCCTCATAGCTTCTTTCTGCTTGTCAGAGTTCAATCTGTCAATCCCAAATACGTCGGTCATCCCGCACATTACGAGATTCCCTCCATCGGCGCTCTCGGCGATTTTGTGGGCTACCTAGTCCTATGGAGTGGCTATCGGGTTCAACCCTTTTCACTTCATGTCCGCTCCGATGATGCCCTGGGGATTGAATCTTCATTGATCGATACTGACATTGAAGCATTGGACGACGACAACCGTTCCGATGAGGTATATGAGGACAATAATAATCATGGTACCCGTAGTTATTTGGAGGGATCCGAATCGGAGACTGAAATGGCAGCTGGAAGTGACAATGATATCTCATCGGCGGGCCGCCGACAACATAATTATCACTCTTTTGAGAATCCATCCGCTACCATCGACGGTCTATTTGTTCCGAATTTGTTCCTAGACCAACCACAATGGCGGTACAAGTACTGCCAGCTCCTAGATGACAACTTCGCTTCTATCGGGCATGCCATGATCCAAGTCTACTTGTCACATGAGGCATGCGATTCAGAGATTTTAGGAGACACTGATGTTGGGGTCTTCTTTGTCTCAGAGGACGAGGATCTTCAGATGACAACAATGCGCTGGCGAATAACTCACACGCGCCTTGAAGGTGGTCCACTTCTTTCTGAGTGCCTTACATTCTGCTCAAGGCATAGTCAAGTTGCATGCAAGGATGACGGGCTTGATGGTGTGCCTAAGGATCCTTACAGGAGCGTTCGTCGGAAGCTTTTGCCGAAAGACAATGTGTCGGACTCCAAGTTCCGACGCCTTCAAAGCCGAGTTGAGTGCCGCCTTGCTAGCGCGAGAAGGTGTTGTAAGAAACGATGTTGCCAATTATTTCGTTGGGAAGACAGCCGCAAGATTCGAAGGAAGTACTACGCGTCAAGCTTCGAACAACGACGCAAAATGGCCTATGCTGTTGCAGACCAGCTTCACCAAATTCCTGGATTCCGAAAATTATACATCACCCTTATGGATGTTGATGTTTGTGAAGTCGCTTAGTATAACATTGACGGCGTGTCGAAGTCCCCATACTACAACTACAAATATGATTCAAAGATCGGTCGCATAAATGGCAGCCATGGTAACGCAAGCACTTTGCGGCCTAGGCCTCACACCGTTCAGGCTCGTGGGACCATATCCAGCATTATCAACGACAATGCGGACCACATGCCAAATGAGTTCCGTGTCATCGGAAACAAGAGGGTCGCCGCGTTGAAGGTCCTTCCCGTGGCCATGAATTGGAATCACTTACATGACATGGCCAACTTTGTAAGTATTGTCATTACTTTCCCCTATCTTTGTATTTAGCATGGTCTGTCTTCTCTATCGCTTCAACGAGCAACGTCGACGGCCTGTCGACGAAACTCACTCATTGCCTACTAGGCATACCCATGACACCATCGTCGCTCTGTATTACTGATATCCTTAAAAATGTCTTATCCAGGTAAAAGTCGAATGCAATGATAAGCCGATTTTGCAATCTGCGGTGAGTAACATGAAGAAGAGGTTCTTCAGGAGGGTAGAAGTCAGCTAGGGTTACTCACTTTTGGGAAAAAAAAATATACCCAAATCTATATTTTTTTGGCAAAAAAAAACTTGATTTTGCCCAATTTAATGGAAAAAAAAGGTTTTTCTTAAGAAAAAACTATGTTTCAAGATGGATCTATGCATGATGTATCTGATTGGATAAGAAATCAAAGAAAAAATCAACATTGAGTCCTTTTTTAGGAGCCTTGAAGAAATATCTCGTTTTTTAGCAATAAAAGTGAAAATAAGTTTCCAATCTAGAATTTTCAATTATAATATATGAACACATTATGGCGTGAACGTGTCCTACAACTTTTGAAGTATTTAACTTCCTAGAACTCTCAAAATAAGTATATTTGGAAAATGTCATATACTTGTGACATGTATATACTGATGAAAGATATACCTTGTAAACCGTAAATTTACACTCACGCAAAACACCCAAGACTCACACAAGTTTCCATATGATTCTAAATTCTTCCCGGGATGGTCTGGGGTCTAATGTTTAAGTAATTTTGATCTAATTATCACATAAAAATGTTTTCTATAATAAATTTAAAGCTATAATGCATCATTTTAAAGGTTTATGGGTTAAACAATCTACACTCTTAAAGGATTGAGAATTTTTATGTTACCCCAAGAAAAAGAGTGATTGCGACAAGAGCCTTGCTCTTGTCGTTCTTGTGTATGTGCCCAAACCTCTAACTATGCCTTGCTAGGCGAATGGAATTTATCCATTCCTTAACTCATTGCTTTGTTCGTTTATTAATTCTTCTTTATAATTGAAAAGCTTACTTCATGCAATTTGCTCCATCTTTAATCACGTACGTCCACGGCTAATCTCTTAAGCTCCAAGTGGATTCCACATCAAAACACATTAACTTCAACAATCACACTTGTTAGAAGTTTAGGAATGATTCTTTTTAAGATCTATATTTTAACACATTCACTTTCAATCAAATTTAATTCATTTAATAAATTGATCATTTAATACTGTTAAGTTTAAAGTAATTGCATTCTTCTAAAATATTCTATGATTTTAATGCAATTAATTCTTTAAGATTAATCAATTCACTTCAAATATAAGAACTCTTATCTTGTAATTCAATTTTTATTATAAGAATTCTTAGTCACAAATATTTTTAGTTTTTTTAATATGTTTTATTTTCTTGTAATGTCACTTATTCAATAAGTGCAACATTAAATCTTCTTAAATTGTTTATCAATTTAAGATATTACAATCAATTAAAATTCAACTTCTTAATTATTAAGACTCACTTTCACAAGTCACATGTGCAAAGTTACTTAATCAATTAGAATCAATGCAATTTTACACAACACAATATGTATTAACTTAAAATTTCTTACAACCATCGCAAGAATTGCTAGCTCCAAGCTAGGACTCACAATTGCTTCTTCAATGTGGTGAATTCAAAATGAATTCCTACTCCACTTAAGCTAAAACTATGAAGAGACACTATTTCTTAAAAGGTTTCTTCCTTTTCCTTCCACCCCTTCAAGTTTTGCTTAAACCCTTTCAACTAATTAAAAGGTGTGACTATTCTTTTAAGTCTTTTCTTTAAATCCTTTCATACTAGCATTATTTCCTTTAAGCTATTTTAAGTTTTTCACTTATTTTTAAAGTTTCTCTTAACTTTTATCACTAACTATCTACTTTTTGAACTATTTCAAACCCTTTAAGCTATTTTTTAAAGAAAAAAGCCCTTTTTCATATATTGGCTCTACATACCTATATTGGCCAAACCGTAAGTCAGAACTCAACATTTTGAGGATCCTAGGTTTTAAATCAAGGCAATTATCACATTCCATCAATAGAATTCCAAGATTGATCCCACATTCGCACTATGCAACAAAAGAAGGTTTGTGACTCTTTCCAAAACCATTTGTGACACTATAAATATACCACCTTAGTGGACTTTCACCCAGGAATGTAGAAGTAAAGTCTGTGGGCAGCAACTGCTCCACGTGCACGGAGTGCGACTTCCTGGTCGAGTTTATTGCAAAATATCCTCGCGGCTCAGACGAGTGGCAACTTGTAAGGACTCACGGATGACAAAAACAGGCACCTAAACTACCAATGGGCATGCAGAAATGTTTATTCCGGCTGGTCGGCTTAGTCTATTCAGTACCCGTCTGAGTTCCTTTGCATAATTCATGACAAGATGGATACCTCCAAGACGGCCATTCCTAGAATGCAGAGGATTACCAAGGCCACCGCCGGGCTCGGTCAGATTCTGATTTCATGTACCGACATGCTCACGCATGGACACGGCGACGGTGCCTACGCTCATTACTCGACGTCGTTATGGCCGGGGGACTCGAATTTCACCATCTCTTCTCTCTGCCGTGTTCTAAGAGCATTAGAGAGGCGCCCCGTGCGAGAGTCCAAGGAGCTATTCACCTGTCCACCCTTGAATCCTTTCTTTGATGCTCTACTTCATGGGAAGTCCAGATGTGTATCATGGATTCCAAAATCTAAAGGAGATCCGTTCCCAAATACTCTTCCCGGTAGACCGCAAGTCCCGCTTCCTCGGAAGTTGTTTCTCCAGCTTGATAACTCCGTCAAGGATAACAAGAATGATTCGGTTCCTCATGGCATTTTGTTTGCTTCTTACAGCTAGAAAAATCTTTAAGGAGGTCACTGTGGGATTCTTGATTGTTGGCCACACTCATGAGGATATTGACGCACATTTTAGTTACGTATCGAAACTCATCAAACGGAAGAATACTTACTGTTTGGCTGACCTCATGAAAGCCTTCATGGACTCACAGAAGACTGTCGCGTTCATTCCGGAACTTGTCCAAGAGGTTGCAGATTTTAAGAGTTATATTGCTGGATATCATCATGACGGGAGTAACAAGATTGTGGGACTGGGAGAGATGCACCTGTTCAAGTTTTACATGTAGGGGGAAGGAGATGACGCTCGATGACCGGTCATGAGATACAAGAAGTGTGCGACTGATTCATCCTGGCTTCCTCCAGGTAAGCCAGTCATGGTGGAAATACTCCTATTCCCATCTCTCTTCAACTTTCTCCACCTTCGTCGTCTTTCATCTCCATCGGCAGCACGTCGATGGACCTAAACGTTTTTGCTAAGAGTTCGTGTGCTCATTCAATTTGTGCCACTGATTCTTCCTAGACTCTTACAGGTAAGCCTGTCAAGATGTGGACCGCGGATGACCACAGAAATCCACGCCTACCCAGGGTTGTCTATATAGACGGATAGGGGCCCAAAGACTACGGACGGACGGACAGCCGGACAGACGGACAGGACGGACACCACCCTTACCAAACAGATGCCTAGAATATTCCAAAGAATATGCCCCAAATCTATAAGAATACTACCGAATATACCCGAATATGCCCAAATATTCTAGAATATTCTCTACCGGACGGACAACAGCCTCTATCGGACAGACAGCCGGACGAATGCCGGAACAACCCTGCGCCTACCAGTTGGAGATCCAAAGTCAGTCCCATTTAAGCTTCTTTGGGGGATGTCCGAGTTAACCAGAACAAAAGAAACCTAGAGAAGGAGGTTGCTCGGGCCACTGGAGTCAGCGAGAAGCAATCCTTCATCAAAAACGGAATTGCCAAATATATTGAGTTCTGGAAGACCGGCATGTCCCGAAACAAGCGTTATGTAGCGGATATGGCCCCCTACATTTTGTACTTGGAGCGTATCCATCAACTTATTTCTAGTCCCCTGCCACCAAACTAAGAGTCTCTCCAGGGAGGATTTTGGCCAACTTCAAATTGGATTCGCGATCATGCTCGCGGCTCAACGTCGCCCGATGACGTCATTGGAATTCCGGACATTACTCCCGAGGATGACCCCGATGCATATCCTTTTGTAGCCCTGAATTGAGCCGTCCAAAGCTGTCGTTCAATCCATTTCGAGACGTTTTATTCAATGATTTTGTTCTTTGCCATCCTAGCAACAGTCATTACCTTCCTGTGTGGATGGGCCGAGTTCTTGAATGCGTCAATCTGACACCAGGAGATTGCTACGGGAATTTCAAAGTCAAATGGTGGATGCCCATGTCAGGGAAGAAGGAATCAAATAAGATTGTCGCGAGGGAATTCTGGACCAGGAGATGGCAAAGGGAACCTTGTCTTTCAGAGGTACAAAACTGCAAAATTGTTCTTTACTCGCACCGCTATCCGTCGCACACTAAGAAAGGCCCTCCTAGTTCTGACCGTATTCCGCCTGAGGCAGCAAGCGCTGCGATTGCAACTCTCGAGGCTGTTGTGGACATGACGACTGATTCTTATTTCATCGGCTGCCAGCTGATGGATCGCTGTTTTATCCTTATCATAGGACTCAATTGTTGTCCGATCGCACTGTAGGTACTATTCTTGGTTATTAGATGGCGAGGTCTCTTTCTGGATAGAAGAGAGCGTTCTTGTCGTCTCCCCGCCGACTGTGGCTATATACTTGACACAACATATGCAAACGTTTTGACTACTTCTCAGATATGCAATCATTTTTGTTTGTCAAAGTGTCCTAAACCGCTGGCTTCATTGTTTTGAATGAAGCTCATTTCTTATCTTTTCCAGCCTCCTTGTGCTTACAAACCACCCTCCCCTATCTCACTAGTCGTAGAATTTGAGCCCTTTATTCAAGATATTTTTACGCTCGTGATCGTGGACTATGTCCATGACGCCATCCTCCATCACGGTTTGTTTCACCTTATCCTCGATCACTACATCTCGGCCGCCCGCGGACGATTGCATTTAAATTCCTTCTACTGTATCTCTGCGATACAAAGCACTATTCCTGTTATTATGGAAGACAAAGAGTCTAGGTCGTCAACGCACATTCATGGTCGGCAGCCCCCCGAGAAGAGAAGTCATGCGACATTTTAACAATCCTCAGTAGATTCTGAGTATCCTTCACCCATACAAATTGTATATTTTAGGACAATCTAGTAGGTGTTTAGGGTCGTCACAAGTATCTAATTTGGTCCACAATTGATCGTTTTGTCCACAAATAGTTAAATATCCATTATATGTTACAGTGACCTCAATAAATGAGTCTATGTGACTGACTGTATCATAAAAGTGACAATGCTCTCACCATGAATGATCAAAATAGAAAAAGCTGAATACAAAAGTTGTAGAACATGAAGTAATACATGTGATCTAAAGATAAATGAGTTTCAATTGTTCAATACTTGTTAAAATTCATAAATCCAAAGTTGACTCTGTACATAGGCTCATTATTTGAAGCCATATGTAAAATGTAGTTAAAAACTTGTCCACTTGCCATGAGCAGCCAAAACTACTGCACTTTGATTGGGCATACTAGCATACAATGTTTCACACTCATTTGTAGTAATGGTACAAAAACTCTCCTCCACACGCTCCCATAATTGAAGAAGACTAGTAGGAAGAGTTGAATAGGAATTTAGACGACGTTTGAGAGTAGCCCAAACATGTTCAATGGGATTGAGGTCTAGAAATTGTGTTGGCCACTCTAAAAGTATACTAAATGGTTGCTTCAAAAGCCATTATCGAACTATCTTTGCTTGAAGTATAGGAGCATTATCATATTGAAAAATGACTTTGTCAAGATTGAAGTACCGTAATTCCTCCAAACTGAAGTACAAATCCCTATGTAAGAGTGCAATATAGTCTTTAGCATTCATACGCCCTTCCACCCTTTGTAAATCACTTAGACCTCTTACTATCATGCAACTCCCCAACATTCCCGACCCTCCACCATGCTTCACAGTTTGCTTAACAACACGATTAGGGACACGTTCTCATTAACCCAACACCAAGACCTCACATCAGCGTTAATCTTTGTCTCATCACTAAACCCCACTCTTTTCCAATACTCTTTGTGAATCATTGCAAAACAAAGTCTCTCTTGTACATTCTTTTGTGACAGATAGGGCTTTGAAATCTTCTCTCAAGCCCTCAATCCCACATCTCTCAAAGCATTGCACAGAGTGATGTCACAAAATCCTACTTCTTTGTCCAATCTCAACACCTTTGCTACCTCAGTTTCTATTTCCAGCCCTCCAATAGTGACCAAGTGCACTCCAAGTTGTTTCTCTGAAGGAGTAAGAATCTCTCGGCGGCCTTATTGTTGCAATTCTAGGCTACTACAATGTTCCTCCTCACTCTAATCATTGTGGACTGTGACAAACCCAAAGATTTTGCAACCTCTCTTGTACTTTTGCCTTCGATCAACTGTGCAATAATGTCTAGTATCTACTAAAATAAGAGCCTCTCTTGAAATTGGTTTCATCTTGCTAATGCTACCTCTACAACCTCATTGAATGTCCTATAAGAATGTAGGAAAGAAAAACCATAAAAAATTTCAACAAAAAAAAAGAATTTGCTAGCTTAATCTGGTCATCAAAGGTTACTTGAACCTTGCCTCAACAAATGAGTCTATGAGGGTGCACTCACTCTTTAAACCCCAACTCAAATTCTAGATATTTTTGAGAAAAACCGCCACGTAATGTGAATCTATAGTTCATTGGGCTCTGTACATGATTTTTATTTTTTTAAATGGTACATTCTTCTTCCACATGTGTCTCTCCGAAGTTGAAAGATACATGCATTGGCTCATTTGTTGAGGTCAGTGTAGTTGTAGGTACATCATCAGACATTAACCAAATTTGATTAGACTAATGTGAAGTAGACTCTACTGTGGTGGAATTTTCCACATGCTTAATTACCAGATATTCACATTTCCCACACCATTCTATGAAAAACAATCCAACCATGTGAAACATTAATGTTGTAAAATCATACGGTGTAAAACTCCTCACATGATGAAAAATCTGGTCTGAATAAAGCGTTTGTTTACCTAGACCACATGTTGAATTATTTGAATGAGGATCAAAATGAATACAGCTCAAGAACTTCCTGGAAAGGTCTTCAGAAAATCACCATCGAGCCATAAAAGCCTTTAACCCTTAAAAGCGACGACTTAGGGCGAGTTCCCATGTGTGGCCCGTCCCATCATCTTTGACGGGATCGGGTCACTCTCATGACAAAAATATGAGCCCGAGCCGCTTTACACTATGAGGGGTGTTCAGAATTTGGACGAGCTTGTCAAGTGAACTTGGCAGCCCCGCAATATATAAATGGCTCCCATCTTGCTAATTTGGAACCAAAAAGATATTGTGTCAGTGGGCTTCAGTTCTTGGTTGGATTATTATTCACTTTTCAGTTTCAAAAAGGGTTTGTCAAGTGCAACTTGATTATGATATTTCTTGATTAGTATGCGGGGTGGTGACATGGATGGGCTGAAATTCGGTACTCTCTAAATTTGTATTCTGGGAAGCTACAGTAGTTTGGTCGGGTTGGGTATCACATGGGAACAGGCTCTTATAAAGGACCTAGCATATACATCGTTATGTCTGCTACATTCTATACATATACATATACAGTGGCAACCAGAAATAGTTATACAAGACAAGGTTTTTTAGAAAATCAGCTACCAAATCTACATGAACCTTCATAAAATAGCAAGAACACAACCACAAGCGTGTGTAGTTGCAACAAGCACAAAAACACAAAATTTTCAATGAAAATATGAACTAGAAAAATACATAGTAATTCAAATATTCAACAAGCATGTAAAATTCTTTATTGTCAAATTGATTTTTATTGTATATCAACTTTAGAAACCAAGATTAAAGATCTCTAAACACCTTTACAACTCAATGATTTAACTAAGAAGAACACAAACACTACTATAGTGCGAAGACACCTTGTGCTTGGTAGACAAGAGCTCTTTCAGGCGTAAAGCGTATCAACTTCCAAACAACATCAGGCTCTATATTGTACCAAATTTCTTCGATCTTCTCCTAGAAGTCACTTTTACAAGTGGGTTTCCTCTTAGACCTTTTCAAACGGGGATCTATTTCATTCCAAAGATGTTCTATTGGATTGACGTGAGGGCTTTGTGGTTGATGCGATCGAAACATTTGGAAATGTCCGCGTTCAGCACATACTTGGGCTTGGCTCGAATAGCTAAGAATATTGCTTTGATGGCATCCTGGCAGCTTCGTCCGAGTCTGAATCCATAGGAATTCGGTTCAAAGCGGGCTTCCCATTGAGTTTCGAGGGCCATTTTGGCCAAAGCCTGCTTCGCTCTGTCTTCGATAACACAGATAGAGGTGATTCTAGAGGATCTACCTATATAAAAGGCGTCAATCAGTCCGCCGCTCCCGGTCACGTGACCTTTGGATTTGCCATTTGAATCAAATGTGCCATTTGAATTGATTGTTAACTTTGAAAGAATCTTCCATAGGTGCCCTTTGGAGGAATCACTTTGTTCTTTGGATGTGTACTTTGAAAGAATCCTCCATATGTGCCCTTTGGAGGAATCGTTGAATGTGCCCTTTCATTATAACTTGCATATAATTAAAAAAAATATTAAGTTTTAAAATACTATTATGCACCAAATATTTAAAAAATAAGTGCTACAATACAATTCAAAAATAATGATTTCTACATATTAAATTTATTTGGATGAAATTACAGGGTATATGAAGTAAATATGGGTGTCTAAAGTAAATAATGGATTTATAGTAAATAATAAATACACCCATGATGCTTCTTCACAATATGTATGCATCAAATGGATTATATAATCGCACTTGATTAATTGTGCGTTGATACTCGGCACAAGTGTTTCAAGCGGAAGTGTTTAGAGGCGATTGTCTGGGGTATGTAGCATTGATACCTGTAGTTATCGTTTTTGGTCGGATTGGAAATAAATCCAAAGCACCAAATCAATACAGGTGGATTCGTTCGCGGGGAAAGACTGTTTATATGAATGCCACTATGTTATTGTCACGATTGATTACACACTTGCTTCCTAACTTCTCTTAACCATTACTATCATTCAATTACTCTCTTGCATCACTCTAAACCTAATTATTCTCCAATTCTCTTTCCTTCATGATCTCATAATCATGTCAATTTCTATCTTTTTCACTGTAATCACAATACAGTGTGTTCAATAATACATGATTATCTTCCTTAATCATTTTCAATAACCAATTCTTTCACAGAGATTACAATCTCTTCACATTCACAATTCCATTCTCTAATTTTCTATCTTCACAATTCTCATACAATACTCATAAACTTCACTTCCAATCACACAATCACACTTACTTAACTCCAATTCCATTCATACTTCATCTAATGACAATCCTACAAAAGAAAATAACAAAATTCAAAGAAAAACAAAGAGGTAGCACCAAGCTTGCCTCGGCTTACGACTATCACAGTTTGGCCCCGAATCCATCTTCCACAAAGTCTTTATACAAAAACTGAATCTAACTTCCAGATTCCAAACGTCACATTTGCTTCTTAACCAACTTTTCATGTAACTTCCCAACCTACTACTGAACTACAAAACTAACTTGCTAACTTCCGAAACTAACCAATTCTAATCCGCATGTGAATACAAAAACTAATTACACATTCTACAATACCACGGATTCCTTTTATTACGGAGAGGGTTGGGCTTCTTTTCTTAATAAGCTACAAGAAGTTCCCAATCCAAAACTTAAATTTTTCATCTACGTACAATTGTTTAACTCAAGATTGCCCTTAGTCCGTCGGTTACGACGGGGGTTCTACTAGTGTCCAATAAAGAGAAATGTTTGAGCACGCAACCAATCTACAACGTAATGTGCAGTGTGTTTTGGGTCATTGTCATGTTGGAAAATAACGTGATCATCTTCTAAACCTTGCATTTGTATAGTGCCCATAGATTCCGTCTCTAAAATGTTGCGGTGTATATATTTATCCATCTTCCCTTCAATCAAATGACAATGACATCAATCCAACTCATACAATCCAACTCATACAAACCAACATGTTTCCTCCTCCATGTTTGACTGCAAATTGCACATGCTAATCTAAAAGACGTTCTCCACTCTTTCTCCAATAGTACTGACGCACAACTAAACCAAAAAGTTCAAATTTGGATTCATTAGAAAAAATGATATGAGCCCGGAACCCCTAGAACTTCCAATCTACATGCTTGCACTTCTTTGCCTACTGAAAATGGCTAGCTCGATGTTTCTTTGTCGAAAGTGGCTTCTTGGTCTTAACACATTCTCTCAACCCTTCCCTCCAAAGACTCCTATTAATTGTATTATCACTCAATCACATGCCTTCAAATTGTAACACTCTTCTAATAGCTACCGTTGTACTAGTATTTCCACCAATTAATCTCCTCATAGTGTCACAGTCACCACATTCATCATGAGTTCTAGGTTTATTGGGCAAAGTTTTGTCTGCTAGACTTTCTCTTACGAAAGCTTTGCATTATCTCATAAGAAGTGCTTTGACGAATGCCCAAAACTTGTGAAATCTCGTCATACGAGTTGCCTTGCCGATACATCTCAAGGACTACCATACATTGATTCTCAAACCTTCAAGGAGCCATAGCAAATCACCGAAGGCCTCTCCAAATCTTACAAAAAAAACCCAAAACAAAAAGTTTCACAATTGCACTTGTAATGAGAAGATAGTGGTGTATACATATTACGTGCATATTAAGTTGTACTCACCCCTTCATGTTTTTTGCATGTATAATCTCTACAAGTGGCATATTTTGAGGAAGTCAAAGTTAATTAGGTGCTATGAGGTGTACTAATCAAAGCTAGCCCAATAAATTTCTTACCAACCCACCAACCATGCTATAATCAACACCTATTGGAGAGATGCTTCATTGTCTCGACACTTTTGGTCGCCACTGTACATCTTTTCGCCCACTACATGCCAAAAAGAGTTCACACAATCGCTCGTCCTTAAAGGGTTGAAAGTTGTCATCTTCTCCAACTCTCTTCGACTCCACATAGCAACAAAAAATTGCATCAATGCGCCAACTCCCAAACCCTAAAACTACCAGGCGGTAGCCTCCAATTTGGGGACAGTGCACCGGAAGTATTCAAGAGACACCAGGCTATTTCATCAAGAAAGGATGAAATTAGCGGATTTAACCCTTTAACACTGGAGTGGCCTCTCCAACACTGCTCCAAAGTTTCCGCAGCGCTAAAGGGTTAACCTTGCAGCTCCATGGTGAGATCATTCTTGGTGATGAGCTGCAAACCCCAAGTGTCCACATTCAAGCATGACTGAATATCCGGGTACACTTCGCTGATCTCCTTCTTATGACGCTCACGGTCATAGGGGCACTGGATGCTGAAATCGAACGGCGCCTGGAAGCACACGTCCACCGTCTGCGCACGCGTGCACGGGCCAGATTGCGTGATGTTGTCGCGCCAGTCGATGAACCACGGCAACACGCCGCCGTATGCCTGCGACAGCCCGCTGAACGTGGACTTGGGCGTCACGAACAGATGGTCCGAGAAGCTGAGAATGAGCACCTCCGCGAGCGCGCCCTGGTACACATCCGTGCCGAACTTCTGGGCCCCTTCCGACGAAAGCTGCACTACTTTGACGGCCTCGCCGGTTTTCGTCGGGTGACGGAGGAACGTCTCCGTCAGGTTGTTCTTCACGCCCTCGTACAACGACGCGACAAAGACGGTAGTCTGTCGCTTCGCTGCGGCCCCACTAGCCTCGTCTCCGTCAGTCGCTACCGGGGGGAGAATGGCGTTCTCTAGCGCGCACTGCAGGACGCGCGCGGCGACGCGAGGGAACTCGAGGTCGTACGTTTTCCGGCCGCCGAAGTAACGGAGCTGCACGCCCAGGCGCCGGTCGGATCGATCCCCGAGATAGACGTCCTCCATTCGCTTCACGCGCGACCACACTGGGTCCGACGGGAGCAGCACGTCGCGGAGCAACGACGTGAGCACCATCCGGTCTGGGAAGAGCGCTTCCAGAACGGGTCGGAACGACGGCACCGTGAAGAGCTTGGGGAGGAAGTAGAGCATCCCCGTGAGGTACATGAACGTGACGTTCTTGTAGCTTTCCTGCTCCACGTCGCAGTAGAATCGCGACAGCGGCTGCCCGACCCAGCTCATGACGTCCATGTTGGCGACGGCGTAGTCCTGCACGGCCGGCGTACAATTTCGGACCGCCTCGTCGATGCGGCCATGGAACGCGGCGGAGTCGTTCCAGAACCGATTTTCCCCTCCGCGGTACGGCGTCGCGACGCGGTTGACGTCGAAGCCGCGCCAGGAGGAGCCCTCGAACGGCTCGCACACCAGGTCCGCGGGGATGAAATCTTCGTTTCCCGCCAGAAGAACGACCCGGTTTGTCAGAATCGAGTACATGACCGCGGACGCGATCACCAGGAAGCGGTTACCGACACCAATCTGCTCCGTGTCCACAACCGTGAACTTGCACCCGCTACTCGTATTCCGGTTCATGAAATACGCTGTCACGTTGCCCACGCTGTGCATGCACGTCCGGTGCAGCTTCGAGTACTCCCGGAGCACAGCTCGCCATTCCGGGCTGGGCGTGAACGCAGTGCTCCTGCGCGAGTATCTCTGCGCGAGCTCCATTCGACTCAAGCAAGGATTCGCTCTACTCCACTTCTCTCGCTGGTACCAATCTCCCTCCCCATCCTTCCCTCTTACGAGCGCCGTCGCTGCTTGAATCTCTCCAATGAACGCCTGCACGACGCTGTCGTTTCTAGATTCCGATACCTGCTGCATTGCAGACAAACCTAGCTGATCCGGCGGCCTCGTTCCAGTGATCAACAAGAACGCGAACACGACCACAGCGACTGTCGTCCCCACGACGCGGTAGACTTGCAGTTGGTCGAACCACAAAACCGTCGCAAGTGGGGAAGTACTCATCTTGCCAGACTCAACAAACATATTTCTCACGTTGGTAAATCAAAGTTCCGCACCTCGCCACCCTGCAAACCACACAGAAAGAGCAAACGAGAACGTCGCATTCCTCTCGGATCGTCATCATAGCAGCAAACTTAATATCAATCCAGAAATCTCTTCACATTGCACACTTGAGAACATATTCTGTGCGTGTGACCATCAATCATCACTGCATGAACGACGGGATCACTTTTGCAGACGTCGTATTAGGCAACAGATCCTCAATCAGTACGCACGATGCCGTAGCGGTCTGCCAGCCGTCTCGGGGCGATTTTGATTGGCTCCGAGCAGGCTGAATAAGACGGTATTACACCAGCAATCATTACCTTGCCGAATACAGCGACCTGGTGGAGAATACAACGACCACCTTTGAAAATTATGACGACCCACTAAAAATTCTAACTACAAACTTGCCAGCTGGCAGACCAATATGCTGTGTAGCTGGCAGTGCTCGTCCTAATTCGTAGCGAGTTTGCTATTTCCTAGCTCCCTCGCTCTACCGCGCTCGTACCCGGCGAGTACCGGGGCTCGCACAGCCCGCTACACAGTCCGTAGTCTGCAGTCGAAGTGAGATACTTTACAAGTAGTACCTTGAGCATAATACTGTAAAAAGAAAGGCTAGCTGGAGGTCCGCCAGCCGTTAGTTCATGTGTCTTTAAATGGCACGAGTAAGTGACTTGTCTACTACGGTCTACCGAATAACCGGATGCGTTCAAATAATCCTACCACAATTACTATTTTCGGCCATGGACGTTAGAGATGTTGACCCAGACCTTTAGTTTTGGCTGGCTGCTGTACTGTACAGTCCCCTTCAATAAAGATACGTACTTTTAGCATTCCTAGATATAGTAACTTTCAGTGCTGCCAACTTTGACACCCTCTTGAGGTTTAAAAAATTGTTATTTTACCATGAAATTTTCGGCACAAGATCACTTCTATGTTGATAACATGTGTGCCAAATTTCAAGGCCAGATGATAAATATAGAAAAGGATATTCCAAATTTACCAACATGTGTAGTTGTAAGCCATTCGCTACTGCCAATTTTGACACCCTCTCGAGGGCTCAAAATTTTATATTTTACCATGAAAGTTTTATCACAAGATCATATCTATGCTGATAACATGTTTGTTGAGTTTCAAAGCCATGTGATGAATACAATAATAGATACACAAGATTGTTTCTCATAGTTCCACATGTCGGTAGATTTTGAATATGAGTTTTTCTATTCATCTTCTCGCCTTGAAATTTGGCACTCATAATATGTTCATAGAGGTGATCATGTGTTAAAAATTTCATAGTAAAATAACAAATTTCCTAACCTAGGGAAGGTGCCAAAGTTGAAATGGTACCCTTGGATGTTTCTCACAATTAGCACGTTGGTAGATTTTGATTTTTTTTCTTTATTATCGTGGATATTTTAGACTTGAAATTAAGCATGCATATAATCAACATAGAGATGGTTTCATGCCCAAAATCTCATGGGAAAAAACATAAAACTCAATCCATGGGAGGGTGTCAAATTTGGCAAGAGTGAAATGTTTCTCACAACTACACATGTTGGTAGATTTCAAAAATCTTTTGCTATATAGGTATTCTGGCCTTAAAACTTGGCACACATGTATTCGATATAGAAATGGTTTCATGCCAAAAATTTCATGCGCAAAAACAAAAGATTTAATCCTTGGGAGTGTGTCAAAGTTGGCTAGGAGTGAAATGTTTCTTACAACTCCACTCACAACTACACATGTTGCTAGATTTTAGCAATATGTCTCTTTGTGTGGATGTTTTAGACTTTAAACATGTAATAAACATAGAGACGGTCCCATGCCAAAAATTACATGGGCAAAAACAAAAAATTCAATCCTTGGGAGGGTGTCAAAGTTCGTAGCTATAAAACTTTTCTTAGTGCTACCCATGTTGGTAGATCTTGAATATCTTTTTTTCTATTCGACTTCTGACCTTGAAATTTTGCACACATGTTGTCAACATAGAAATGATCTTGTGCCAAAAATTTAATGGTAAATTTACAATTACTAACCCTCAAGATGGTGTCAAAGTTGGTAGCACTGAAAATTACTTTCCCAAGGAATGCAAAAAAGTACGTATCTTTACTGAAGGGGACTGTACAAGGATTTGCTTATTTACCCTGGTCGAGGGGTGCACCGTGCCTCAGGCTCAGCCGGGTTGGGAGGGGTGGGACAAAACGTGCCCCTATTTTTGTATTGGAGTGGGGCCCTAATTAATCCATGGAGGGGTCTACGAGGGTAATTTGGAGCCGCAGGCCCCCATTTTGTTAAAAAAAAAAAACCAAAAAAAGCCTCTAGAACCCTAAAACGGGCAGGGCCAGAAAAAGGACCCACCCGAGGCTGAGGTTTGGTGCACCTCTCCACCGGGGTCAATAATGTGATCCACTGTACAGTAAGCTCCATTAAGTGAGCTCCCTCGAATAAGTCAGCTCCAGTTTTCCTTGACTATCGAGTCCACCCCTTGTATCTACCGAATGAATAGATAGCTCTCTATTCAACAGCATCTGCGCTCTTCTAAACAGAGCTATCAAGTCCCTTTCAGTCCTGCATTGACTCAGTCGCCGAATCAGTGGTCGTACATTGATCGATGTGCCAATCAAGTCTCTTTCTCTCCTGCAATTGACTCAGTCGCTGAACCTGTCTTTGTACATTGAAGTGCCATTCAAGTCCCTTTCTCTCCTGCAATTGAGTCGCCGAACCAGTCCTTGTACATTGATGTGCCATCCAGATACTGTGTACATTTTATCAGGTCTTGTTTTCAGACCTACTAAGGTAGCGGTTGATATTTCCGTGCAGTTCCAATTGTCGCACCCTACATTCCAGGGCTGTGTGTCAGAAACCAACCAGCCTGGCTTCAGAAAGTGTCCAAGCTTGTTCTAATTCCGCCCATGCTTGGGAAAATTGAGAACTTCTGATTGGTTCGAATTGGTGCACAAGTGCTCTATTTTGAGAATCCAACCTCTCATGAACACCATGACTCTATGAGCGGTTATGGGCCACTCTAGGCCTTTGTTCTTAAAAATTCATAGAAAATTGTAGAAATGCTCAAAAAATGTTTTTTTTTGGGGATGCCTTTGCAATAGCTTTGCGAAGCATCCAAAAATCATAAAAAATTTCTTTCACAAGTCTAAATATGCAAACCTGAAATTCGCACGGGAATATCAACCTCTACCTTAAGTATGGTTTCCCTGGTATTCATTCCAGGAATTTATTGTCGGTAATTTGACACCTGTTTTGCCGTGATGTACGTAATGCTTACCATTTGGATGAAAAAATCAATTCATGTGAATACAAAATTTGGATAGTTACACACTTGGACTAGACCCAAGGTACTGAAAAAAACTTCCGTGACTCCTAAAGGACCAAGTGTCCGTTCAAGGGACAAACGGTTGTTTACCACATCATCTCATATAAGTTTAGAAGATCTTATGTTTACATTCTCAAAAAGTTCACCATGGCCATTTTTTAATCAATGGAGTTAATATTCCTCTAAAATGCCTTGGTCCTTAAGGGATTAATCCCTAAATGAAAAAAGTCCCGAGGTGGGCTTTTGCAAATCTCACGCACGTTTCCATGGTTGCAATCTATATTCACAATTCTTGAAATTTTGTACAAAGATGCAAGAAGACAAGAGGTTCATATGTATATAATTTTTATTCTCATTGGGCTTTGAAAATAAATTATGCCATCTTAAAGAAAAACTTCTCAAGTGCGGGCATGTAGGGCAACTCCAAAAACTTTTACTAGGACACTCTTTTAAATGTGAGGTTTTCAATAGCAGCGAGTAATATTATTTCCTTTCATATTTTCAAAAAAACATTTCTTGTCTTTAGTGGAAAATAGCATATCAACCCAAGTCAAACAATTTCATACATTTTCACACATTGTCGGGCAAGGTACCAAAAATCTTCTTCTTTTCCACATAAAACCTAGGGATCTTCATATTTTTATTTTTTATTTTTTGTGCTACAAGATGTTGTGTAAACCTTCTTGTTTGATCGTTTCAAGTCTCATTCTAAAAAATATTGAATTCAAAACCAAAAAAAACGTGAATCGGCAATTTTTGAACATCTCCTTGCACAATTTTTTTGAATATGCTACACCCCTTCTCTACCTTTAAAAATTGGTGTACAAGGAAATAATATCATGCTTGACATGATGGAATAAAATTTAGACCTTGTGTAGTGCAAAACTTTGACACCAAGTGATGTCAAAGTCTATTGATCCACTTGACCCAAGGAAGAAAATGAACCATTTTCTTACTATAAACACTATAATCTTTCAATCCAAGGGGTCAAAGTTCATGAAATTTTATGAGTATGTTACTTAAAAAGTCTTCACCGAGATCCTTTGGTTCAATGTAGAAATAAATGTTTTTGTTTCCTTCCTTACTCATTGCACTAGAATGAGCAGTTTTGAAGTGGTTTTGGTGTGAAATTGTCAATGAAATTTAGGGGTTAAGTGGGACCCCTGTGGACCCCATTATTTTGGTGGCACAAGCTTATTATGAAAGGTGGATCTTTGTCTAAATGGCATGTGTCATTTTCCCGGCCCTCACATTTTTTGGGCCAAAGGGTTTTTTGGGAATTTTGTTTACGAATCAGTTTTTGGAAGCCCCTCCAAGGGTAGTAAAAATAGGGGCCACACAATCCTTGCTGTAAAATCTTCACTCCACTTGACAGGATTGGCATAAGTTGCCAATATGGCAACTTGTGTCTGCCCAAAAAAAACAAAAAAACCCTACTCCCCCTCCGAGAAAAGCGCGTGAAACTGTTCTATATCGATCCGACCCCTGTATTCATTCTCCATATTCTTGTTTGCTCTTCCACTAATTCATTGGACTAGAGCTAATAATTAACGATAGATTGGAATAATTAGTTGATGAGTGAATATTAATAATCCAATAAATAAGGGATTGAGAAGTCGTTAATTCATTGTGATTCTATACTAGTAATAATTTGCTCAATAATCTGCTCAAATAGAGACAATAAGGAAAACGCAGATTCTCCAAAAAGCATATCAAAACAACTCATAAATGCAACTTGAGAAAAATGATAAATACTCAATCAAAGTAAATGGAGTGAAGTTCGACACCAAGAACAAATATTAAAGATGAAACAAGCAGATCAACAAATCTTTGATCTCAATTTTTTTAATCCACATTATAAGAGTCTAGGGTAGAAGTCAGCTAGGGTTACTCACTTTTGGGCAAAAAAAATATACCCGAAAGTATATTTTTTGGCCAAAAAAACTTAATTTTGCCCAATTTAATGGGAAAAAAAGGTTTTTCTTCAGAAAAAATTATGTTTCAAGATGGATCTATGCATGATGTATCTGATTGGATAAGAAATCAAAGAAAAAACCAACATTGAATCCTATTTTAGGAGCCTTGGAGAAATATCTAATTTTTTAGCAATAAAAGTGAAAATAAGTTTCCGATCTAGAATTTTCAATTATAATATATGAACACATTATGGCGTGAATGTGTTCCAAAACTTTTGGAGTGTTTAACTTCCTAGAACTCTCAAAATAAGTATATTTGGCAAATGCCATATACTTGTGACAAGTATATACTGATGAAAGATATACCTGTAAATTTGGCCAAATCATAAATCAAAACTCAACATTTTTGAGGTTCCTAGACTTTAAATCAAGGCAATTATCACATTCCATCAATAGAATTCCAAGATCGATCCCACATTCGCACTATGCAGCAAAAGAAGGTTATAAATATACCACCTTAGTGGACTTTCACCCTCTAGCAAAACTCTATGTTAATATCCTAGTGGTACACAACACGGATAATTGTGTGAATCATGATTCTCATGCTTTGCAAGCCGGATTCTTGATCTATAAGTTACAAATGGTATACACAACTAGTGCAGAAGAATCACCTGAAAAATAATCATCAACAGATAGGTCTTATGTTCTCCACATCCGCTTCAAATTCTCGTATCCCTTTGCAAATTGTAGATACCGCCTCATTTTGAACCGCAAGAGCACCAATGTAATTCTGGAGCTCCTTGGCGAGCCACGTCTTCACAACTTTATTTGCACTCATGTGCTCCATTCAAATATAAGAGACTTTGTCCTTTTCTCTCTGCACAATATTCAGCTGCTGTTCAAGGGAGAAACTCTCAATAGCCTCAACAGAATCTTCTCTTGAACCAACAAATTTATCCTCTTCATGGTTTTGGATGGAGTGCCCATTCTCTGCAAGTCCACATTCATGTATGACTTTGTTTGGGGAATGCAACCTCTCCCTTGATAAGTTCAACCTTTCTTTGAGCAATGTGATCTCTTGTTCCAGCTCTGTTTGAAGGCGTTGCTCTTTCTCTAGAGATGCATTTGCAGTGAGAAGTTTATCTTGAAGCTCCTTCACTTCCTTCACCAACCGTGGGTTCTTTTGCATGTGCATGTTCTCCTCATTCTCCAGTTTCTGCAAAGATGTGTGAGCACCAAGAAGTTTGTCTTGAAGATCCTACACCTCTTGCTTGTACCGTTTCTCCTCATTTGCCAGCTCTGCTTGTGATTTTACCAGAGATGTAGTGGCACTGAGAAGTTGGTCTTGAAGTCCCTGCACCTGCTCAGCTAACCGTATGTTCTCTTGCTTGCATTTTTTCACCTCAACTTCTCTCTCATTCACCAGTTCTGTTTGAAGGTGCGGCTCTTTCAACAGGGATGCATCAGCACTGAGAAATTGGTCTTGAAGAGCTTTGCACCTCTTGTTGTTACCTTTTCTACACAACTTCCATCTTGTTTACCAGCTCTATTTGAAGGCGCTTCTCCTTCTGCAGAGATGTATTAGCACTGACAAGTTGTTCTTGAACCTCTTGCTTGTATTGTTTCTCCTCATTCGCCAACTCTGCTTGTGATTCCTCCATAGATATAGTAGCAATGAGAAGTTAGTCTTGAAGACCCTACACCTGCTCAATCAATTGTGTGTTCTCTTGCTTGCACCTTTCCTGCTAAACTTCCAGCTCTGTTTGAAGAAGTTGCTCTTTCTACAAAGATGTGTTAGCACTGAGAAGTTGGTCTGGAAGTCCCTTCACTTCCCCAACAAACCGTGAGTTCTCTTGCTTGCACCTTTTTAGCTCACTTGCCATTCCATTCACTAGCTCTTTTTCAAGGCGCCGCTCTTTCTGCAAAGATTTGTTAGCATTGAGAAACTCGTCTTTTTGACCCTGCACCTCTTGCTTGTACTTTTTTGCTCAGCTTCCATCTCGATCACCGGCTCTGTTTGAAGGTGCCGCGCTTTCTGTAGAATTTTGTTAGCACTGAAAAGTTGGTCTGGAAGTCCTTGCACCTTCTCAACCAACCGTGCATTCTATTGCTTGCACCTTTTCTACTCAACTTCTAGCTCTATTTGAAGGAGCCGCTCTTTCTGCAGAGATGTATTTGCATTGAGAAGTTGGTCTTGAAGATCCTAAACCTCTTCTAGCAACCGTGTATTCTCTTGCTTGCACCTTCTCTGCTAAATTTCCATCTCATTCACCAGCTCCTCCAACTTTTTGACATAATAATCTTCACTGAGAACAGGGGATGGAGGCTGAGGCGATGATGATCGCTACATCTTTGCTAAAGCTTTTTGCAGCGTCCATCAACGATGTTACTCAAAATTGGAGACTACCTAGAAACTAAAGTGAACAAAATATAATCTAGCCACCAAAAAGCTACCTCGAGCTTAGCCTTCTCTTCGGACGAGATCCACTTGCTCCTTGTATTTGCAAGCTTCCTCAAATGATGTCTCCAGCTCCTGCTGATGCTATACAAAACAAACACAATGGATTAAGTTGAGGAACATCGGTACAATATTGTTGGTCGCTAATCCCAATAAGGCAAATAAAAAATTTAAACTAGAGACGGATTCTTCCTTCAGTACGCCTGAATCATGAATTACATTTTTTCTTCGTGATACTTAGGTCTTGACCTTGAGATCCTTATTATGAGACGCCGTCTGCAGCTCTTCAAATTGAGCTTGAAGCTCCCGGAGTTGATGCTCAAGCTATACCCACACACCACGATCACATGAGATTATTGAGGAGCTAATCTGAATGTTGTATACTCACATCTTATTTACATGTTATTAGATAGATAAAAAAATCCACAGTACTCCAACAAAGGAAGATGGAATTAAAATTGTCATTTCAACATGACCCAGATGATAATGCAGACTAGAACTTGAACACAAGATTTACAAATAACACCATATTCATTATATTGGGAGATTTCCACGACTTTGAAAGGTATGAATGGTTTTCCCAATAGAAATTGTTTGTGCACATTCAGCTCGACTCGAGCTCAATATGTACCCATATTGTACATATAGGAAAAATTTCATTTTGTAAATTCACTAAACATTTGCATGTTTAGGTCGACTTAAGCTTCATATAATATTTTGGGAGGCTCCCAATCTCCCAATATAATGAATATGGTGTTAAATGGAACATGGCTGTGAACTAACCAGAATATTGTTTGAGTTTTCACTCGCAGCAGAGGACGTAGCTCTACGGTCAGAGCGATCAATAAAGAGGTCTACGTTCAGGTGGCTCTCATTTAAAGTGATCCAAGTGTCTTCATCGACAATATTTTCGAAGTCTGCAGGTATAGACGACCTCTCAAAGCTGCCTGAACTCCTTGAGGAATCCTTATCATCTTCAATCACATTTCCAAAGGCAGGCGGAAGACCAAGATTGTTGCTCCTCTGAAGAGACAGTTCATAGAGCTTTCCAAAAAGCTTGGAGGTGCTTCAAACTCTGGTGTGGCTCTCTTGGACCCTCTCTCTATCCCAATTTTCAAAGTCGATTATATAACCAAAATAATACATGACTAAGAGCTCCACTAATATACTTGCATGAAATTATCAAATGGTTTTGATTCCAACAAGTTATATGGGTTTCTGAGTCGGACGGAACTGGGCGTGGACACCATGTTTCCTTCTATCTGCCTATGAGGAACATAAAATCAGTACATTCGCATAATTGAATGGCAATCATGTATTTGACAACCTCCAAGGCTACATTTTAGTTATTTGTAAGAGTTGACGAGAATTTTAATAGTGAATAAAGGTGCTATTTTGTTCAAATCTCAGTGGCTTTTACAAATAACTCTATGCAACCACAAGATTTTCCACCTTATAGAGAAAATTTAGCCGTTCAGAGAAAAAATATTATCAACAAATGCCTTTAGTTATAAGATTTCCTGATTTTAAAAGAAAAAATAATTGTGGTAGATGTGGGAGTCTAAAACTCCCACTTGGTCGCCCCTACCAAAAAAATTAGTTAAAATAGGGTTTTTAGTATTAGTTAACTAGAAAAGTAGTTAGTATTGTGTGAAATTAGATTAGATAGCGGATAGAGAAAATAAGAAAATGCTTACGTAGTTAATTAGGTTTATAGTGGTGATAAAATCGGGTCTTAAAATCACTAATTTAAGTCCCAGGAAACAATTTCAAAAGACTCCTGGGAGAGATCCCAGGACGTAAGTCTAAAATCACCACTTAAATCTAAATTAACTAGTTAAGTTTAGGAGGTAGTTAAAAGTAGTTGAGTTCTTCTAGATGCTAATTCTTGTTTGAATTAGTAGTAGTGGTAGAGAAAAGAAAAGAAAAGAAAAAAAAGAAAAACATAAAAGAAAAAGAAAAAGAAAAGAAAAATATTCAAAAAATATATAAAAAATAAAATAAAATAAAAAATACATACCCGGGTATGAACTAGCCCGGGTACCAACCCAAGTATGGGCTGATACCCGAGTAGCCGGGTATCACCGGGGCAGCAGCCCGGGTAGCTCCAGCAGTTTTGGCCGACCCCTCTCTCCCCGAAATTTGACTCCTCTCCAGAAACTCTTCTTCTCCCCCCTCCAGAACTCTTCTCTCTCCCCCTCTTTCTCTAAAATCCCCCCCCCTCAAATTTTCTCCTCTATCTCCCTCTCTAGCTCTCTCTCTCTTATAGGTTCTCCCTCTTTCTCTATTTAGTCTTTGTTTGGAGTTGGGATTTGAAAAAGTAGTCAAAGAAGTGAAGGAGAAGTGGTGCAACAAGGAGGAAGAAGAAGAAGAAGAGGGGGAGGCTTTTCAAGAGTCTTGGACGTGCGCGGTTTAGGGTTTGGTGGAAGAGGCGCACGAGCTAGGGTTTGGTGGAAGAAGTACGTGTTTTCTAGGGTTTGTGGAAGAAGAGGAGATTAGTGGCCAAAGCGAGAAAATAAAAGAGACAAAGGAGAGGTTGCGGGTGCAACAACAAAGGTGACTCTTGCCCATGTTGGGTTTCTTTTGTTTGTGCAAAATTCTTGTTTGTGAATCTTTTCCTCTCTTTTCTACCGGGTGACTCCCCGGTAACATCCTCCCCGGTCTAGAGAAAAAGTCCCCCGGGGGGACTCCATCTAGACCTTATTGTGTTGTTTACATGTGTAGTTGTCGATTGTCCTAGCCTTGTGGCAAGTTGTTATTTTCAGTTATCTCCATCCTCCCATCATTTTAGGTCTTGCCCACAATTCCTATCTTTTTTCCGGTCTTCCCGGTCAACCGGGAAGAACCTCTTTCTAAGTCCTTGTCTCCAAAGTCCTTTCCTAGTTACGATTATATGTGACCTTGTGTTGTTAGTATGTTGCTAGATGTGTGAGACACCTATATCCACATATTAGCAAAGTGTTCCGAAACTGTTTACCGGCTGACCGGTAGACTTGTATTTCCGGGCCGGATCGGAATTTGTGACAAGTTAATAGGGAGATTGGTGGAAGTACATGCACTTTGAGGATTTTGTCCACCCCGGACAACATGGCTCTACCGGTGAGTCAGGTGGATTTCCCATCCTCCAAGGAGTCGGACATGAAGGTCTACGAAAGAAAAAGAAGCCTCCCGGTAACTTCTACCGGGAAGGAACCGGTAGACCTCCCTTCCTCAACCCCGGAGTCCTTGGTGGAGTCCTCTGTGGCTATACCAATCGAGCTTAAAGAGACTCCGCATGTATCTATAGATACACCCAACCTTCCGGTGGATACCGCCACTCCACCGGTAGACCTCCTAGTGGATATTTCCAATCCACCGGTAGACCTCCCGGTTGAGACATCCGACCTCCCGGGGGATTCTCTTGACCATGTTGGTACTTCCAGATGTGGTAACAATCTCTATACGTCTCAATCGGAAGAGTCTTCCGGTTGAGTCTTTGTTATATGTTATGTGTAGATTTACCTCACCGGTTGATGGGATGTTGTTTTAAGTTGCTAGAATTAAACACTAGGGTCAGAGTAGTGATGTCGATGGGGCCCCATTACGCACCTGGTCACTACCACTTGAGTGGTTTATCCGGCTACTTACTTTTGTTAGGAAAAGGTTCACCGGTCCCGAAATCGGAAGTCTTCCGATTTACCGGTCTACCGGTAATCCACCGGTGACTAGGCTACCCTTGATTTTAGGATCTAGATGCCGTTTTGTCATTAGTGGATGTACTTTTGGAGGGTAGCTATTGACTTTAGTGCACTCCCTAGATGTCGTTTTGTCCTTTTGGGGTCTAGTTTTGGAGCGTAGCTATTGACTTTAGTACACTCTTTAGATGTCATTTCCACCTTTTGGGGATCTAGTTTCGGAGGGTAGCTAGTAGCCTTTGTGTACTTAAGGGCCTTGGGCTCTTGTGTTAAGTACTCTTCTCTTTGTTGATCTCCTCGTGTCTTGCCTTCATTGCTTGTGTCTAGAGTCTTTGTTGAGCTTGTGTGAGTGGACCGGGAGAGAGTTGCGTCCTCCTAGCGTGTCTTTGCTAGGTGTGCAAGGTTGTGACTTGTTGTGTGTTAAGTGATTGAGTGTGAGTAGAGACATCCCGAGGGGCTAGGATATCCGGGTTAGATAGGTAGAGTGAGATCCGGGACTTGTCCTCTAGACTTTTTACCGGTGGGACTAGGAAGAGTTGCTTTATCGGATGGAATCCGGGAAGCTCACGGCTATTTATGATAGTCTCCCTTAAGTGGGAAGTGTTCGGATTGGTGGGGAGTAGGGGGTGACATCCTCCTTCTCTTGGTACATCGGGAGACATCCCGGCTAAGTCTGAGTCCGGTGAATTCCGGGATTATTATCCTTGTACTGGATTAGTTCCAACCATCCCCGTGGAAGGTTGTTTTGCTCATATGATTTTCTTAGTACTATCTTGTTGTGAGTCTTGTATCTTCTTGCTTTGATTCATTGGGTGTGGTTGTAGTTGAAACCCGGGCTTGCGTGATCGGTTTACCGGGACAAGTTCCCGATAGATTGTGAAGACCGGTGAATCGACTGCGACCTTTTTAACTCTTTCAAGGTGTAGGGTTAGATTGTGGATATTGTGGCCTCTGGACTGCGAGAATGGAGGGCAGTGACTTTCTGGGCACCGTAAGAACTTACCGGAAATCTACTATGACGTTCAACAGAGTTTAACTGAAACACATGTGGTTACTTGTTACCAGTTACTAAGATACCGGGGAAGCCATCCTCCGGGATGTGCCGAGGTATTATGTGTGAATTGTTGTTAGGATTGAAAGAGTTTGATGCACGATAAAAATCCCTGGAATCGATCTGGTAAGGTGGGCTTGCTTAAGGTTAATTTTGGTTAATTTTGATAATAACTAACCACTAGACTACGACAATAGACTTGAGAAAAATTTCATGGTGGGGTGGTTACCAGGTTAGAGCATTTATCTTCTTAAAGGGCAAGGTAAAGTCATTCCCAACTGAGCGGTTAACTATGGTGCTGAGATTAATAATCTTCCTCTCCTGCTGTTTTAATTTGTTGTTCAAGGCCTTTTTCTCTTCTTGCAGCTCAACTTCCAACTTCTCTCTCCAATTCAGTCTAGTTACAACAATTGTTCTTGCTTGATTAAAAAAATGTAGCAACAACAAATCATCCATCGTAAAATTGCATGTATTTCATATTCTTTGAACAAAATACTGAGGCAAACATCAATGTCTGCTGACCTTAAGCAAGTCATTTTGCAGGCGCTTTATTTCTTTTTCCAATTCATCTAAAGGTTTTGATCTTTGCCCCTGCAACACAATTCAAGTCCAAGAATGCATTTAGTACATGGTTTGGGAAAGTTACTTCATAAAAAATGAAATGTAGAAGTAGCTTATAGACAAATAATCTAGTTTTCATAGACACATCTCAAATCAGCTATCGGCAAAAGGATTAGTAGATACTTTGAAAGTACATACTAACATATTCATATGCTACAGGTCTACAAACCTGCAACTTTTGAAGAAGATCCTCAATCTCCTTCTTTTGCTGTTGTAGCAGTGCAGCATCTGTTAAGATCGACAACCACGTACTAGTAGAAAGTAAGAATTTTGTAGTGGTGATTAAAAAACTTATTTCTTCTGACATAGGATTGGTATGATGCCTATTCAGTGGTTTAAAAATCATCTCGTTTTACCTCCTTCACTCGAGCACAATTGGTGACTTGTTTTGCCCTGCTTGCAAGTTGCAACGTTTCTTGACTTTCATCTATTTGTTCCTGACATCATGTTGCATCAAACACTGCATTAGGAGGAATGAAAATACAATTCAAGCGTACAATTCCAATGAGTCAAAGAAAATTTCATATTGTACAAGAAGTAACTTCAAGAGTTAGGCAGCATTAGAGTTCACCTCATTAGAAGTCATTGTACAAATAATGGCAGTTCGAGCATTGCCACGGAGTGTTGTTTGAAGGATTGAAGTGAGCTTACTGTCTCGACAAGGTATATGTGCTCTGGATAACACCCACATAATGTCAGCCTACAAACAGGAAAAATTATTGTCCTCTCAAATAAATACTGAGTAAATTGCCCAATGAAAGTTCTCATTAAGACAGAGTGCCAATGTTTGACCATGAATACAATGGATTCCTTGAAATACAACAAACCAGTAATTTGATTGACCCTTGCTTTGCACCATCCTCGCAAAGCTTGATGATAACATTTCCAAGATACATTAAACGTTTTTTGATATGCCCCCCTTCCTTCAAGCGCACATCTCCTGCTCATGTCTTTGCAATCCTTTCTGAGCCAACAAGGTCCACCAAGTTCTACACAGAGCATGTTGGATGCATGAAATTAGGACGATACAAACTACTATGCATGAAACACACAGCACTCCAAAAACTCACAAGAATTAGAGTTAAGCTCTTGAAGAAAAATCTTCCTCGTCTACCTTAACACAACGTCAAATATATAGAAGTAAATATATTACCAATTCTGATACAGGAACAACATCTGCATCAGATCCCTTTACACCTTTTCCATCCTTTCTTCTGCTTTCAATAATCTGCACAAATTGGGACATAGTGCTTAGTGGGCTGCAGCTACAAAGTCCTTCAGAGATGCTAAAATACATTCATTGGGAAATAGTGCTAGTTTAATGCTTTAAAGTTCATCAAAAAATCACAACTCATCATGCGGAAAATGTTGTGGGAACAACTATTGTACACATTCATGTTGGTTTCACCAAAATATTGTTTAACTGCAAGGAACATGAAAGGTTAATCATTTTTAAAGAAGAAAAAAAAAGATATAGGAGCAGATAATGTTAAACGTTTCACGTCACTATTGAAGTGCTAGATTTTTTTTAAGTACGGAAGATACTGATTAGCATCAAGGTGGATCTTGAGGGATGTTTGGTTCCCGCGTTTGACAACGGGAATTGGGTTGGTTCAAAGTGGGTTTCAGGACATGTGGCCGTGGTCACCACAATACGCACTTTATAAAGAGTATGGTGGGCGTCAGATCCTATGACAGTGACATCAATCCCCTTGGAACGTAGGAGCCCTTGAAAATATGGAGCCCTTGAACGTCGCGGCCTATGACCGTGACATCAATCCCAATTTCCATTCTATCATGTGCTCTTATTTTTCTTTTATAATAACTAGGATTCTTTTTATTTCATTTTTTTAGAGAGGTAATTCTTTTTCTTGTGTATGTCACTAGTATCACAGATTTTTTCTTGGTAAGATTTTTGAAATTATTGTATGTAGTAGTAACTTTTTCAAATTGATGTAGTTTTTGTTGTTTCGGTATAAATAGGGTCTCTTAATCCACTTGAAATAGGTTTGGACTTGTGAATGTGAATCAAATGTGACATGTGACATATCAGCTGGTAAATCTTACCTATCTTAACTATGATATTTTCCTTCAAAATAGTGTAGTTGCTCACATTGATGCAGATTTAGTTCTTGCTTGTAAGTTCTCAATGTTACCGGCGACACATAGGGTCAAGGGAGGTGACCCTGTCTACCAACTTCCAGACGAATCCATAGATGTCATAAGAACGGCTCTCGAAGGTTTTTGATTATTCCAAATACATGTTTGTGTTAGTTCTTTTGATCTGCTCTGGTTTCTATACGTATAGGAACCACAGGTTATGTCAGTTATACAATTAGCAAATCCAAGTGTGGCTCATTCTAGTATATTCTAGACTATGCACCAATATTTTATATCCTCTGTTTCATATGTTTGCCCCATGTATGTGCTATATGTTTATTCTTTAGGTAAGATTCATACACCTATAGTATGTTTTGATACATTGATAGTATAGGTACTACCTCTATTATTTAGTCAGTATACTTGATAGTATATTTGATATTCTTATTGATTATTCCACAGCTCTGGTATACTATAGACATAAAATGTATAATTGAAGGTAATTGTTCTTTCCCATGAAAGATAACAAAGTGCTTTCTACTTGGTAAGACATTTATCGTTGCTTTACATGTTAGCTACATTTGCAAAATTCTAAATCAGGCTGTAAAAAAGATATTGTGCACAAGAAGTCTTGGAAATGGAAAGGGCGTCATATTTACTATATTAACATTTTGTTTATATACACCACCATGTTCTATCTCGTACAATTCATTACCTGTTGGCTATGCGAGCAAGAAATGAACAAGTGCTTCTACGGCAACCCAAAACATCCCTAAGCACACAGTACACCATAGCATATAGTCACTGTCATACAAATACAGGGGAAAAAGCTATATGCAATGGCAGTAGCTTTCAAACAACATTCAGCTGCATTAAATTGGTCACTTTTTCTTCTGTTGGCGACTTCTTCAGTCACGACAGTCGTTGCTTCCACAGATGCAACGAAAGCTAGGAACTTTGTTAGTAGTGTCTTCAAAATCGATACCATAGTCCTAGGTGAGCTCCTCCCCGGCCACCACATTCCTACTGGTGAAGAATGCGACCTGGTTGTAAACCACAGTTGAGTCTGTTGATTTCAAGTACACATTCAACATTCTTATAGAAGGAGGAATATGTAAGCCCAAAAATAGACCCCCTAAGAGAATCAATTTTTAAACCCACAAGGTCCTATTCTTACCCCACTTAAACCATTCCTTATGCTTAACCATACATTCTACCTTTACTGGATTTGGATCTTGGCATATCCATTTATATATTTAGAAAGTAATAGTACTACTATCTTAACCCAGTTAAGTGAACTCGATTAACCCTCCCTTGGAATTTTAATCACTTAACTCTGGATAACTTAAATAGGTGTGAACAGTTAACTAATTAATTGTTATCTAATTATTATGGCTATTAGTTATTATGAGTATTATTACTTATTATTGATTTATTGATTTATTTTAATTTTTTGTTGTTTTATTATTTATTAATTTTTTTAATTTTTTTTTTTTTTCGAGTTTAGGTCGGCTGATCAGGCCTGATCCAGATCCTGTTTTGAGCAACAACTTTAGCCGCCTTTATCTTTTGATTCGGGACTCCGAATCCAAAAAAATTCCTCTTAACCTAATCCGCAGCTCAATCCCAACTTGAATAAACCACTAAATACCTCATTCAAGACTAACACCGACCTCAACCAGCAGTGGCAGCAGACAGTCCCTGTGAGTTCCAGTTTCCCCTCTTTTTGTTTTAAACAGCTTAACTTCCCAAGATTAACTCCGAATTGAGCGTTTTCAACTTCTAGTCTCATCCATTCTTCGTGTTCTTGACGATAGACTCATTAGAAGATTCAACCGGACCTTGAAAACTGCCTCACACAGGCGGCAGCGGTGACCCACAGCCACAACAAGCATTCACGACTCCCTCACGAGTCCACGCATCATTCAAGTGGAAACGCCATTCATCAACTTCCCAACGGTTCCAACGGGCACCAACTTACAAGCATTCCATAAACTATTTAGCAAAAAAAAAAAAAAAATGAAATAAAATTTGGCTCAACTTACACGAGCCAGCCACTCTCACTTAAGTATGCTCTAGCATTCTTGCATCGACCAGCGAGCAATCATTACTAAGTTCCAAAACCCTAATGTCCACAAAAATCCTCAAGCGCTTCCGCGCAGGTTTAGAGATCCCACAAATTCAATCAACACACAGGAAGAACTGCCACTACCGCATACATGTGAGAATTTAAGGAAGATAGCTTCACCCAGGAAATACTCCCTGGCCCAATCGCTGCAACCTCTTCTCGCTCACCTCCGACTCCAGCACCTCACTTCCAGCTCAACGATCTCTTCCACAGCGCCTTCTAGATCGCGTACACCTTCGCGCAGCTCTTCTCCACATCCACGCCTCACTTCCAACTCACGCGGGTCGGAACACACGAGCACTCTTCCCGCCTGGATCCTCCAGCTCGCCTCTCCTTCCGGCAACCACCATGCACCCTACTGCGCGTGTCTATAGACACGCGCGATTTCCGATGCCATCCTCCTGCTCGCACTCCCTCACACAGGTGAGAAAAAAAAACAACAAAGAAAAGAAAAGAAAAAAAACGTAGCTCCAGCCTTCAACTCCCAGCTCCGCCGCTCACAGGAACTCCTCTCGCTGGCCGATCTCCAGCTCGTACACACAGAGGTGCACACCTCTTCCGCCTGGTCTCCAGCCTCCGAATCCTCACGTCGATCGCGGCACCTGGAGCCTCTCGCTCGTTGCACACAGGAGCCGGAGCTCGCGCACCGATCCCAACTCACACGGAAGAAAAGGAGAGACCTCCCAAAACCCGAGAGCTTCAGCTCTCCTCGCTCGATCTCACCGGAACCTCCAGCTCGTTGCACCCTCACAGGTGCTCTCGCACACAGGTGCCTCACGCCCGCGCACTCGCGGCGCACCTACACCCAACAAAAACAAAAAAAAACCAACAACACACGAGAGCTCCAACTCTCGATCCTCTCGCTCACAGGAGCTCCTCTCCCACTCCCTCAGTTCGCGGTGCCCACACCCACACCCGATTCAGCTCTCCTCGCGCCCAGGGCGCACCTCTCCGAACAGCTCTTTTCCAAAAAAAAACCAGAGAGCCCCCGCTCTCCTTGCGCCCCGATCCCCGGTGCTCACGAGGAGAAAAAAAAAGAAGCAGACCCAAAAACAGAGAGCTCCAGCGCTCTTCGCTAGGCATTCTGCCTGGCTGTGTTCTTTTTTTTTTCTTTTTTTCTTTCTTTTTCCCTTTTTTTCCTTTTTCTCCCCGACAAAACTGGCTTAGTTTAAATGAGGCAGCCCATGACCTCTCACAGAAGTGCAGGATTGGCCACTTACAGCCGTTTTTGCATGTTTTTAGTTTATTACTAGCATTAACTCGCCGCTTTGCTCTTGACAAGCCTCCCTAAAATTAATTCCATGGTGGCAAGAATTGTCATGTGGCATGTGCATGGGGAAGCACACCCACCACCTTCTTTTCTTTTCTTCCTCTTTTTTTTTCTTTTCCTTTTGATCTTTTAAAGACTATTACACTAGATCTACTACTATCTACTGATGATTTGCAATTTACTTATAACTTCAAAAACTAACCACACAGCTGGACTCACAGCACCCTAATTAGTCTACCAAAATTTTCCTAGCATTTTTGGAGTTCCTTAGGTATTTTTCCCGAGTGGTCAACCCGTTGATCAACTAGTCAAACCCTAGAATAAAATAGCAATTCAACTCGGAAAATTCTAGAAATTTTACCACTACTTCTACCTGCTAGGAGACACTCTTCCAATTTTTCCCATATTTTTTACCCATTTCTCAATTTTTGGTCATTTTCCAAGGACTTCCTTCCCATTTTTTATCTTTCTCTTCATGTCCATTCCACTTCCACTACACTTTTAAGTATATTAGTAGGGAGGAGGAAAAAATAGGGAACTTAGTGTCCCATCATGGCACTAGGCCTATTAATCTAGGACTTTGACTCTAATAGGTGGATTGACCACCAATTTAGCTAAAATTTGGTTAATACTATCAAGAAAACTCGAAAAAATGAAGAAAAAAGAGTGAGGGCCCACTTTGGCCACTCACAAATTTCATGCTTGAACACATGCTCTCGGGGACTTTTGGTGTCCCCTGTACTTTTTGTAAATTTACTATTTAGAGGAACCGGCGCCGCCACTCCAGTGGGCCGGGACACCGGCCTAGGCCTCACGGAGTCGGCTATACCGTGTGTATTCTTGCATTCCAGTCACTCGGCCCCGGTGGAGATTATCTTTTTCTAGTACACTATTTGTCAACAAGTTGGCAACTATTTTTAGCCACCATTGTCCTGAATATTATCCCTCATTCGTTCACCTACTACAGTTCATTTCGTAATAGCCCTCTATCAAAACTCTTCCCTACCACACAATTTTGATACTTGATAAATAGTATAAGCTCAAAGTCTTCAGCCTACCGGTCGCCATGCATTTATTCTTCGTCTCATCTTCAACCTCAATTTCATATCCTCTTATCCACAACTATTCTCATTCCCATCTCTTGCATTTTCTTTACATTATTTAATATTATCTAATGAATATTTAATGTGTAATCAAATATTTAGCCAATAACTAATGACTTTGTAATGATTTTTTAGAGGATAGTTCATGTATATTGGTATATCTGTAACTTTTATGCACAATTAAAGAATATTGGAATTTTATTTATTGAATGTTGGAAGTTTTAAAAATATATTTATGATAGTTTATTAATATTTATATATTTAGTGATTATTTAAAGAGTATTAAATGCACTGTTAATGAATAGTTCATGAATAGTGCATAAATTTCTAATGTAAAATTAATTTGTATTTGAATATTCAATGAGTATTTAATTAATATTTACTGAATATGTAATGCACATTGAATGCGTATTATGTGATGGATATCTAATGAGTATTTTACTTGTATTCCTATATTTATTGTATGTTTAAGTTTTTTCCTTTTCCAAAATTCTTTTTTTTTCTCATTTTCGTTTCCAGAAGAATGTTCTTATATTTCCAGTCTTCTACTTGTAGTTTCATTTTCTCTTCATATTTTACATTCTACTTTGTCCAATTTTTTTTATATTTTCCTTTTGCTCCATACCTACGTCCGCTTATTCCCAAGCTCTTTCTTGCAAATTCTTCCTTTTCTACATGCACTCAACCCTTCTTTACTATGATGCTCAAGATGTAATCAAATCATGATTAAGGTTCCCTACAGTATTTGTCCACAAGTAAAAAAATTTATGTTCTACTATTTACTAGGATTGACATTTAGTGTAGTAGTTGGCATTTAGTGTAATATAGTTTTGTCACTACACTTATTGTAAATTTTACAATTACTGTGTGTATTCCTATTTAGTTTCCACTTCTCTAGAAGCCATCTTCTCTATACTGGAGCTACATAGTGCATTTTTGCTTTCTAATCCACTCCATTTAGTGATGGTGCACAATTTAGCTCTAGTAGAGCTAATCTGTGCATATTATCTTTTAAGTTCACCGCACCTAGTGATGAGGCACACGTTAGCACGAGTGGAGCTAAAGTGTGTGCACACACTCCTTTTAGTTCACTGCATGTAGTGATGGTGCACACCTCTGCTAAAAACCGATCTGATGTATGTGCAATGTGTATTTCCACTTCTACAAACAATCATTTTGAACTCCGTACTTCTCTTTATGGATAAGTATTTTACAAGTGGAATAGTAATCTTTTGAATTTTAAAAGGATTTTCATAATGTGTGGATCTAAATCTCCAATAGTAATATTAAAAAGCAAAAAAATATGACGATCCCCTAGTTTTTAGTGGATATGAAGTCTAAGTATTCTTGGTACCCTAAATCAATAATATGTGACAATGTGCAAAAATGTATGAATTGGGATGTAATCTTATTTTTCACTAGAAAAATAACATATTTTTTCAAATGACAAAGTCTTCAATTTCACGTCTAAACATGAAATAAATTGTATATGGTCAAGAAATCTTCCATCTTTTATGTCATGCTTAGATTGCCACACCCTAAAGTCATGAAAATACAATGTGAACTCAAGAATAAGATATTTTAATTGAAATATTAGTTTGCGCACATTTCAAGTCTTTGAGTACCTCTAAGTGGAAAGTAACCAATTTCAATTGCAAATCCAGACCATGGGGACATTGGGATTCTTGCCAAAGAATGCACATTCTAAATTGATGATGAAATAGTTACATGACGCACATTTTTAAAACCCCAAAGAAATGATGTCCAAAGCATGTTTGAATACATTTGTTTTGGCTAAAAATACACGTGCACATATAATATGTTTTTTTTTTTTTTTATATGCTACTCGTCTTTTAAGGTCTTTGATTTCAACATAATAGATAAGTCCTATTTGGATTGTAATAAAAACTATTTCTAATCATCTCAATATCTTCTCTACATTTCCCTATACCTTAGTTGAATTGTCAATATCATGAATCTTCAAAGTATTATTATATTGAAATGAATTGACATCAGAAGATATCACCTAAACCAAGGATCCTAAACCGTGAACCCTAAACCTGAACCTAAATTCCAAACCCTGAACCCGAAACTCCAAACCCTAAACCCTAACCCTAAACCTAAACCTAAACCTATCCAAAACCCTGAGCGTTACCCTAAAACCGTGTATGTAACTCGCATGTGCGAGTATATTCGAGGTATTGACCTTTCCTTATTTTAGTCAACCGGGAAATAGTTGATTCAGTTTCTCGCTAAGATTTCGAATTTGCACTTTTTAGGGGCTGTGAAAAAGTCCCCCCCCCGCCAATTCTAAAGTTTCCTCCCGCCAATTCTGAAACATTCGTGTGTCCGTGAGTGACCTCGCCGATACTCGAAAACTTTCTTCATTTGTTTCCTTCTCGCTTTGGTTGTTGTGCAAGGTTGTTGTGGAGAGGCTTGGAGGTAGTACGACTGTCGGAGCTTGAAGAGGGCAACACCTATAGATTGCGCACGGTTGAGCAGGTGAGGCAACAACGTACCAGTTGTCTTCTTCATAAGGTACACAATGTATACTTCTTGCATTCTCCGTGCACAGTCTCTAGCAATTATGATGTGACAGTGTGTAGGGTTATTGCGCTGGTTCCAGCTGCTACTGTGATTTTGAAGCATCAGTGAGAGTTTCTTGACGACTAACGGAAAGATTTGGGTTGTAGTATACAGAGAGTCAGATTCATAGGCGGAAGAGTTTTCCCATACGAATCCCGACAAAGGCGCCGAGAATCGCGGAAGGACAGTTTAGCTCGACTCGAGCTAAACTGTCCATCAATATCATTATTGTCAGTTTAGCTCGAGTCGAGCTAAACTGTCCTTCGATCGAAGGTAAGACAGTTTAGCTCGAGTCGAGCTAAACTGTCGATTCAATATTGTAGAACAGTGCAGCTCTTGGAGCCATTCTCGATAGACATGCAGACCACATGCCTCACAAGTCCCGTGTTCTCCCATCTGGCGAGAAGGCTGTGGCAAAGGTCCTTCCTGCAAGTTTTAAGTGGAAGGATCAGATACCGCTTCTTGATGATCATCTCGCTGATTGTGGATTGCCGCCAATCTCAACCTCAAGCTTGAGTAAGATTCGGCGAGTGAGCTTTCCTGAGTACTATGCCAAGAGAGGTGGAGACAACTTCGCCCGTTGTTCTACGTGTGACAAATACCAGGATCAGAAGAAGCTTACTCAACCTGGAACACAAGCATCGCTGCTATGGCAAAAGAAGATGCAGGTTCACATCGATTCTGCCTTCTCACATCGGGACTTGTACTACCTGAACCGATTTCGATCAAAATCGTCGCCCCAGGAGGTTCTTACCATCATGCATGATAAGATGGATCACTCAAAGACCGCGTCCCCGGTTTTTTCACATAAAACAAAGCACTTAGATGGGCTAATGAAGTTGCCTCTTGCAATCACAGGCATGCTTGCCCATGGTCATGTGGACCAACGTTACGCCCATTACGGCCTTGATTTATACTCCCATGATGCCAATTACACGGTTGGGTCGTTCGCAAAACTATTGCGTGACTTGGAGGCGCCTCCAAAGTCATCGTCCCGACAACTCTTTCCTGAATCTTGCTCTCATCCATTGTATGCGGCCGTGTTACGGGGTGCAGAGATGTGTTTGGATCCATTAGGGCAGATTCCTGATATCCCAGTTCGTGGGAGGCCTTTGCCACCAATATTAAACATGCAAATGGACAATGCTGTTGGTCATAACAAAAATAGATTTGTTTTCTGTGTTTGGTCTCTTCTTGTTGCAAAACGCATCTTCCGCGAGGTATATGTTAATTTTATGCTAGTTGGTCATACACATGATGATATAGATGCATTATTTGGACGTTGGAGGATGACACTGAGGAAGGAGAGTTTTCCAACCATTCCTTTGCTCATGAGGTCGTTCATGAAAAATGAGAGTGTTCCCACAATCCCGCATCTCATTCAAGAGGTTCCTGACTTTAAGAAGTTCATTGGGGATATGATTGCGGACGGTGATGAAGCTTTGCAGGGTCATACGAAGGCTCATCAGTTCAAGTTTTATGTGGACTCAAGTGGTTGTCCGGTAATGAAGTATAAAATCCTTTGCCATGATGAGGATTGGCTTCCTAAGGGAGGAGAAGGTAGTGGCATCAAATTGTGGAAGGAGGATTCTGAAGGGAGGTCTTTATGGCCTCGCGGAGAACCTGATGCATTGAAGCCTTCTACGATGCGGCATCTCCATGAAGTGGTGAAGGGACTTTCAGGATTCATCGATCACTGGGAGCAATCATCGCAGGAGTTTGTTGAAGCCCGTTCGCATTTTGAGCCGCTATCGTATTATTGGCGCGATGTTAGAGATGCTCTGACACTTCCAATGGATACACCGATATCATTGGAAGACGGCTTTTGGCCAACGACCCGAATTGCCCATGCTATTGAAGATGAGTTCTCAGCTGAGGGTGAGGTTCGCGAGGAGTACCGTGAAGATGAGCATTTTGTTGGCTAGAGACGCGATCGTCCACCTCCTTCTTTTAGAGTTGGCCGTGATCTTTTTGTTGGCTATTTTGTTGCATTGCGGCCTTGTGATGGGGACGAGCGCCCATTTTGGATTGCTCAAGCGGTTTCAGATCCTAATTCTAATCCAGATATGCCAAACACCGTGCGTATCCAATTCTACCGCCCCATATCGCGCGATCGGGATGTTGTGAAGTTCTACAAAGATTGGGATACTGATAGCAACCTTCACTGGACAATTGAAAAGGGGATAGCCATAATGTGGGAGAGTACCGATTCAATCTTGACAGCATGGAAACCTAGGTCTTCAAAGAGGGATGGAGGTCATGTGCAAGATTCAACTACAAAAATTCCGAAGGGGCAAGTAGCGATTATCAAGGCCTCTTTGGAAGCACTTGCCAGGTCCGAGTCCTAGTGGACTTAGATCAATGGACTTTCCTTTTCCAAGATTTTGGATTCTGATGCGTAATACTTCATGTAGTATGGTTAGATCCATTGGTGCTGAGATTGTAGACATTTGTATTTGTTTACACTCTGTATGACTATAATATGTGATGCCAATGATTGCTATGAAATATTCTCTCCATTATTTTTGGGTATCGGTGATAATTTGCAGTATGTTGTATTTTCTTTTTAAAATAATAATATGATAAATTGCTTCTAATCTTGAAACCAATAATACCAGTAATTGTCTTCATGGTGAATGATAGAAAGTATATGTTGAGTCGCACTTTAGCTCTAGTGGAGCTAAAGTGTGAGGAAATCTTCTTATTTAGTTCATTGTACTTAGTAATGGTGCGCACTTTAGGTCAAGTGGAGCTAAAGTGTGTGGAATTGCCTTTTTGAGTTCATTGCACCTCTAAGTGATGGGGACACTTTAGTTCGAAGAGAGGTAGTGTGTATGCAATTTTTTTCCCACTTCTGAGCACCATCATTTGAAACTCGTTATATATTTTTAGCCAATGTGTATTCCACAAGGAGAATTGAAATTCTTTTAAATAAAAAAAGGCTCATCAAAATATGTTTAGCTAATTCTCTTACAAGTGGATATTTGTCCGTCATTTAGCTCACTTTTAGCTAAATTGGAGCATGGAGTTAATCCGGGTTAGTAGGATCGAGTGTGAATATTTAGCTATTCATATTCAATGAACACATGTGGTATAAAAGAAGTGTCGACTAATGTGTTCTTCTTTTCAATATTATAGTTAGATTCGTAATGCAATGTTATCTGTAGTACTTATTTTTCTAGGGGTTTTTGTAGAAAACATTACCTCCCAATTTAATGGAAACTCATATCCCTCCATATTCTAGAAATTAGATGTGCACTTTAGCTCTTATGATCTACATGTGTTAATTTGGGAGTTGCTTAATCTCCCAACATAACGAATATGGTGTTTGAAGTGACTTCCAAGGTGAAAAGGAGGTTCCAACAATCCTCATTCTTCCGGCTGTGATCTAGGAGAAACCGGATGATCTGCTCCCTATTGAATTTCTCATTCTTCTCTAGGCTCTCAGTGTAGAAGACGACGTGGTTGACGGTATCTACCAGAATATCGAAGGCGGCGCATACCTCCGTTAAGGTCTGGATCACGTGGTGGTCCGGACCCTTGCTTCCGCCACAGCTTTCGCTTGCTGGGCCGCATCTCGCGCGGTCTTCGCCTCATCCACTCGCTTTGAAAGCCGGATGTTGGTCTGGGTGAAGTTGACATTCTCCTGCTCCAGTGTCCGAATCGAGCCTTCCTTGGCCTTCATCTGCACGAGTCGCGGAATGAGGTCATCAAAGTTCTATGTTCCCACCTCTTCCATGACAACCACGATCATGGTTGTCCGTGCCCGGATCTCTCCTTCTTGGATCTTGGTCCACCAGACTATATGCCGACAGAGCTTTGAATCGTCCAGCGGAATGTCGCCGATTATGATTGGGGCAAAGTCTGGTCCAAACTCTGCTCTGGTAGTGAAACGTTTGTATGTTGCTGCTTCGAGGTGTGGTACCTCGGTTGGGCTCTAAGTCTCCATCTCTATCGGACCGGCTGGCTCGGACCGGCGGCTTCCGGAGTCTTCGGGATTGATCGACTCCGCTTCCGGGATCTCCTGATGATGAAGGGGGACGACGACGTCTTCGACTCCGCCGAAACTTCCTGCTCATCGTCCGTCTCCATCCCTCCGTATGACTAGATGCTGAGCAGCTTGTTGTACTCGTCTTGCTCCTCCAGACTCAACATCTTCCGCTTTGTGTACATGTGCCCTACATAGGTTGAGAGGGGTGTTGTGGTCTTCCGGACCTTGGGCAGGTTCTTCATCATTCATTCTATTTTCTCTCCCATCTAGGCTCTCCAGTCTACTAAAAGCTTCCCTCTCATCGCTCCCAGTATCAAGCTAGCTAACTTGGCCACTATCCTCTTAGGTTTCTCCGGGTGGAAGATAGGGTTTAGAAATGCCACAACTAACTTGGCATCCGGATAAGTGAGGTTGGCCACTCCGACGCCACCTTCTGCATTAGCAGGTTTTCTCTGGCTGGAGCCTTGGCCTTCTTCCCCGCAATCCGGGCCCACCTCTTGGTGAATTTGCGCCTTACAATTGTGACCGGAACCCTACACGCACTGACCTCACCAAGTCCCTCGTGTCTATACTACCGCTGCACTACAGAATCAGAAGGAGACAAAACGCGGAGGAGTAGAAGAGAGCTGAGAGCGTAGAAAACCCTGAAAGAATGGCGCCTCGGGCTAGCGGTCGCGTTATATATCTGACGCACTGTACAGATACCGTTGGGCTTCATGATGGTGGTTCCGGATCTGGATGACGCCGTACTCCGGTTCCGGACATCCAGAAAAAGATTGTAACTGTCTCTTTTAAAGATGCCAACTCAGCATTGGAGCGAAGCTATTTTGTGAGCAGAAAGCGGTGAGCGGTGAGCGGTGAGCAAATAAATATTGGATTTTGGTAGAAATTTCTTGAGAACTTAATCATATTGGTATGATTTTTTTTGTAAATGGCTATAAATATAAAAAAATTGTGTACTATTTGTAAACTTGTCTGATCTTTTAATGTGAAATACGTATTACCCTATAACCGTGGACATGGAATTTTTTGTAACTGTATTTTTACATTTAGAAGGAGAAGAGGATTTTGGGATTACTTGAAACCCTTTTTCAGTGACGTTTAGAATTGAAAATGTTCAAAGTATGCATTTATTCAATCAATAAAGACTATTACTAACATCCTGATATCTTGACAGGAATTGTTTCAAAGTGTTATCTTCTTCACTTTTATACTCATTACTTTCACTTTGAATTGAAATGCAAGGAATAATAATTTACTTAGGATTTTATTAGGGTTTAGGGTGAGCCTCATATTAAGATTTATGGACTATTTCGGGAGTCAAGTATGATAATCAAAGAGCCATAGTAGAAAATTATAGTGTACCCAGAAGGCCTAGCATCCTAGATAATCCATTATAGGATTCCATACAATGGTAAGATGAACGTGTAGAAGAAGTAACCATGGTAAGCTGAAACTGTTGAAGAAGTACGTATCGCAATATGCATTGGTGGCCCTTTTAGTCACACCAGTGTTTCAATTGAATATGCAATGACAAATACAGTATATTCGTATGTCAAACCGTTACAACATGGGGGCACTTGGGTAGAAGAACTTCCAACACGCGCTTGATTTCATTGTAGCTAAAACTCGGTGCATGGATAAATTGATCTACCTCAGGAAGAAGATGACATATTTGAGTAAAAATATGGTACATATGTTTGCAATTTACCCATTGCCCACGCTTTCCTAGGGACTTCATTTCCATATCTTTGAAAAACGGACAATCGCAGCTCGGAAATTGTCCAATAGTGATTAGATATGACGATGCCTTGCATCCTTGGATAGATTCAAACGTAATAATTGAACCCAACCCTGGAGAAAGAAGCATGGTGACCTTTTGAACTTTACCGTTAACTCAGAGGGCGGATGCATAGCTGTTGGAGTGTTTCATAGATGGGGCCTTGGAGTTCCGTCGAATGTTCTTCCCAAACCTGCGCTTCGGGTAGTCGTTAGGGGAAACTGGTGCTGGGTACTCCTCAAAATTGATAAGTCCGGTAAAATCACCAAACAATTCATGTGGTGCTAGTATAGGGCGTTCTGCCAATCGAAATCCGGCATGCTCTAGAGCATAGACTTCTTGTCGAGTAAGATTCGTACCAAGCTTGACGGGCCAAAACTCGGGCACATGCGATTTAGCCACAACCCACTTATGCCTTGTGCCCTTCACACAACGTTCAATATCGTCGTTGCAAAAGAAAAATTGCATCTGCTCCACCTTGTTCTTCTTGTAATGGGTCATCATTCCCGTATAAGTAGGTGCTGCTGTAGACTTGTTGTATTGGACAATCTTGGCAACGCATTTTTTCTTTGATATGGCTTGTTGTGCAAAGCAAGCTTTTGCTGAAATCCTTGGAAGCCGTGCTATGTGCCACTCCTTCTCATTACAAGTTGTCTCAAGGACCACCTTCGTATGTTGTGGAATTGGTGTGGCTGTTGTCGTCTCTTCAGCTCGGGGAATCTCTGCTACAGGTTCGAATTCACAGTCACGTGTATGACCAACAGAACTGCCTCCATCGCAGCGTACTTTCTTTGCCGGCCCAGACATGCTGATCTTGTCTGGGCGATGAGAGTCATACTCTGATCCAATGGGGATGTTTGTCCTTCGTTTCAAGGATATGAAGACCTCTTCACCTTCAAAATGGGGCTCTCTCGTACAAATTTCTGAAGCACCTGGCATTACCTCTAAGGCCGATGGAGTTTCTTTGGATCTCTTGTAGTCTTGGCATTGCGTTGGGCAAGGCGTAGACGAAGATCATCTTTACTTGGGCCCGTGCTTGCTCTATCGCCTTTGGAGAGCTGATAGTATGCAAGCCCTTGCGTGAATGCTCTAACGTAGTCATCCACTATCGCTATATATAAATCATTTCCCTTCTTTCCCGATTGTTGGAGCCATTTGTTGTGCACTGTCTCCGCAAGGTTACAAGAGGGCATTTCAACGAGTTCTTCTTCAGTGAGATTCTGCCACATGTAGCAAGGTATTAGAGAATAGATGACATATCAATTATAAGTAAGATAGTACATCAAATCATAAGTAAGAAGATAAATTATTCTCTAAGTTAGATAGAAGTTTGCATAGAAGATAAATATACACTTACAAGCTCCATAAATCCACCCCATTGGCGGTATCGAAAGTGCCAAAAAGCAAGCCATAGGTCCAGACAAACAAGGCCTTCCTCGGTTGTAGCGCCTGATGATAACCACCAAGATATGATGGCAAGGTATTTAGATTGCGCGTCTTCCAGAAAATTTGCATTCTTGTATTGCTTACATAGACGACGATGTTGCTCTTGCAAATCGGGTCGAATATCCGCCTTTGTGTGCTTTTCAAGAGATTGCATCTAGTGGAATAAGCATGTACGTTCTCGGTCGTCCATTTGAATCTTTGCATCGCCAGAACCGTAAATGATCCTCACCACATTCCAATTAGCTTGGGCACTGTCCGCCATAAATCCTTGGAAATTGGGCTCAGAAATGCCATGTCGTCCTACAACGGCATTCAAGTTTTTCCAGAATACAACTTGGGCCTGAACGTCCTCAGATTGCATGTCACAAACTGCTATTGTCATGACACGACAATAGGAAGCATTGTAGACATGACAAGCCATTGTGGTCCAGCCCTTCACACGCTTGACATGGTCAAACATCATCCAAGCATTGTGTAAATCTCTGCTAGTTTGCATCCTCATAACAAGATCGGCACCACTGCCGGGTCCAACTTCAGACATTTTAAAAACAAATACCTTGTCAGACACTCCTCATTGTCCAGGAAACATGTTGTTTTGCAAATACGCCCATTTTCTCGATCCTGTAAGCTTTGTTATGTTGTCCATGACTCCGTAGCGTCTCAGATAGCGAAAGGATGAGACCTTGTTACGCAAATTTGGAGACGTTAAGTTCTTGCTCCTCTCAAGAACATGCACCAATTCCTCCTTCGACAGACTCTTTTCAGAGGCACCTTCTGGATTCAGCAACAATTCCGCAACAAATTCCTTTCCGACCTCCAACACTACAGCAGATGTTGTAGCGGACGGAGTTCTCTGAACTTGCTTGCTTAGGAGGGTCGTCAATTGTTCCTCAGCCTCTCTGTCAACACCAATCTTTACGGGATGTGAGTGAATACCAATATGAACACAAGCACGAGACATTGGAGGTGGACTCAAGACATAGTAGATTTTGGCAGAGCAGACGTTTAAACATGAAGGGGGAGTTTGACACACTTTGCAAACAACAGTAGAGCCTTTCCGAGGTTTTGAATCAGGGACAAATGTTAGATACGATGCTCCATCCCGCTCTGTTTCATTGGTTGGAGTAGGTCTATGAACTCTATCAAGGTAGTTACATTGGTCATTGATGCACTTCAAGTGACCTAGGCATGAGGACATTCTAAAAGAAAGACCAAAGTCATTCATAATGTGGGTTGTGACTGTACGAGTCCATGCATGACCATCATGACGCTTGTCCATGCCTTGTAGTAGCTTGGCTTGTGACTGCGAAGACAACAGTGAAACTGGAGGCAGAACAAAAATGACATCCCCATCAAAGCTTGGAGGTAAGCAATCCATAGTAGAAATCGGGACCTCTAAAAAATCAACTCTGGACTATATAGACTTTGACCCCTTTCTCGCACCTAGTTTCCGTATACATTCTACAACAGATGGCAAAGATGATGTGGATGGTGGAAGAGGAGGTTTCACACAAACGGGTCGACTGTCATGAGAGGATTGAGAAACTGGTGAATCTAAATGTACGAGAGATGGAGAACTATCTGGTTTCTCTTTATCAGCGAGAATTGGGGTGTCCGTATCCGAGTCATCACTCAAAATATGAATAATTTCACAACCTGGCTCAACTTTGACTTTGCGAGGGACGCTTGTTTGCTTATCGCTAGTTATAGAAACTCGAGATCCCAAAATTTGGGTGGATAAACTGTCAGAAGTTCGTCTAACACCGTACACTCTAAAAGTTCTAGGCTTGAGTAGCCACGATTTTCCTTCGTCGGAATTGATGGCATCCTGACCTATGGTGTGAGTGATAACACCAGACTCTGGATCACGTACTTCTTCATCAACATAAACTGAATCCTCCAACAACTGAAACCTGGAAGAAAGTCTACTCGCTATAACTGAGCAATGACCATCATATGCTACACGGAACGTAATTGGGATTTCTTCGCCCTGACCATGAATCACAACGGTACCTACACTACCTAAATCAGCAGAGGCCATTACAAAGAACATGAGAAGCAATACAATGGAATGAGAGTTTTACAATGAGAGATGAAATTTGATATATATTCTAAAGCAACCAGGGATTCTAGACTGGCAGATTTTGGATGAAAAGCATGATAACGATAAATTGATAACGAAGGCAAGTCTATATCCGGTTTATCCAAAACGAATAGTTCACGAAAACTGACAAATTTCAAAATGGTGGCATTGTGGACATGAAATAGAACTAAGTGATGAATTTTTAGTGCAATGCTACGAGGAGAAGGCGATCAACAGTAAAGTCAACAACGCACTTATGTTATAATTAAGTAGAGGCGGTTAACATACTGCGCTTCAAATTTGAAATCATTGTGTATTTAGTAGTTGTAGCGGATCTAATATTTGGTTTAAACAACTCATAGAGGTTATGTTATTCATTATAGTAGTGAATGCAAAGCAAAAAATGAAGTAAATTCCACCGGATGACAGATAGGTAACTACGATTAGCCATTTCTAGAAATACTTATTGCAATATAGTTGCTATGGGGATTAGATTAATGAATTGTGGTGTCGACATTGGATTTCGGTTGATTTCAATGAGCAACATCTTCAAATGAATCATTTCCGATTTTGTTAAGTCGTGTAGGCTAGGAGCTTTGGCATTTCTCAAATGTCTAGGATTTGTAGCAACGACTGTCTTGTACAAGTGAGTGAGAGGAAGAAGAAACGAAGGAGGAGAGGTATTCTCTTTTCAAGTTGTAAGCAGCTGCAGAGATCTAGGATGGGAAAGCGCAAGGCATGTATTGGTCAGGTAGACATATCTGAAACAGCGAAGGTGTTGTCATTTAACTCTTCCGAGCGTGATAGAGATTGCGAACTCCAAAACATTGAAGACAATGAAGGCGAGTCGTCGTCTCCGATGTTGGTAAGGGCTTTGTTGCTGAGATTTGCATGAAGGTCATATTGCATGAATGGGCAAAAATTGGCTCTCAATATTGCATCATTTCATATCATGCAAACTTATTATACACTTTGTGAAGCCCAACTTCTTTAACTTTGTTAAATAAACTATTTTTATGTGGGTTTGTCAGGCAGAAGTTGCTGGAGAAAGTGGAGAATACTGTGACAACATACCGCGGACTACAACATCTCCACAATCAACCCCTTTGAGAAGAGAGGTGGGCGTTTGTATTCTTGTCCCAAACAAATGCAATTTTAATTCTGAATCGGTGATATTAGAACATGCCCCAATATCAGTTCTTCAATCCCTTGAAGTTAAGTAATGAAGAATACATTGTTCATTTTTCCTTTTTTCCAACTATACTAAACATTGAATATAGTGTAGAGGGATTATTGATGTAGATCACTTACACTAATTTCCATCAAAGCATGTGCATGCCAAGTACTGATTGGGTATTTGTTCTCAAGGGAGTGTATGTTAGTCAACGATTGCATGTAAATTTTCAACTAGTGTAGGAAATTTCAAATAGTCTGGTCTACACTATATTCAAGGAACGGTGTAGTCAGTGTGTCACAAGTTCAAAATCAAAAGCATCATGATATTCCGCGATATTTGGCAGTGCCCTAGATTACAAAAAAATGGTTCATCGGTCATGAACGGGACAGAAAATAATGGATGAAAATTAGTCTTTGACTAGATGATCGTGACGCAGGTCCTCCAGTTCCAAACCCTAAACCCATCAATCTGTGGTTATCGGAGCAAGGTCCTCACTTTCTTATCGCTTGCAAACAAACTTGCGTTACCTGAACTTGAAGCGACTGAGCATTGTTTAGGGCCAATAGGTTTCTTTGAAGGTTTTTGTGTTGAAACTAACTCTTATTGTGGGTGTGGCAAGGATCCGAACTGGGGAGCAAGGAGATGCCTGCATCGATCTCACCGACAACAAGCATTGAGGTATGTTTACTTTAGTCATATTTCACTTTGGACTTCTTGTCGGTTTAGGGATTGGCCCATTGAGGAGAGTGTTGATTCAGGATTTCAGGCACTAACGATAGTGCGGTGCAGTATTCCTAGGTCTTAGTTACACGAAAACTTGTGTTTTTTTCTTTTTCTTTGAGCGTCATTAGCAAAGCTTAGGGGCCGGAACTTTTTACGTCACAACAGTCTTGTACCGGCATATCTGCTAGTCCAGCAGGCCTTGTATACGAGGTCTTCCTCGGCTGCCACTAGGATGGTGTGCATGTGCTTAACATAATTTCGGGAGAATTCGTTTCGCGAGATTTTTACACATAAGTCGTTATCAAGAAGAAGAAAGGAAATCCACGACATCTGCATAGGAGATGCTATCGGCTTTAGATATGATCGACTAACATTACAAGAACTGGGTAGTATACAATGGTATCGAAGTTTGCGCCAGGATCAAGTGAACGCCATATGATAGGCTGTCTAGGTGAACAGTGAATATGAAATTCTCATCACTGTCAGTGCAGGTCTTAAACGACTTGCGTCAGTTATGGACAAGGTTAGATAAATAGCTGCAGGCTTCGCATGTGAGCCTTTCTGAGCAGCCTTTGGGACCGTGTTACTGTCAGTGAATTAAGTTTGGAAGCATTTTCGTCATAACAGTTTAGGTCCTACACGTCCTCCCTCAGCATCATTTTTAGTTCTTTTGCAACTGTTATTTTCTAGTTAGGCAGTCTCAATTAAATCGTTCCGCAGTCATGGAGTACGTGATTTGAGTGACAATCTGCAGGCCTCGCATGCGAGGCCTCCCTCGGCAGCCATTGGATCTATGTGCATAATTTCGAATTTAGTTCGGAAGCATTTACGTCACTGCATTGAAGATCGTGGCCTCTCGTCTTTCATCCTGAATACGCATGAACATCACGGCACTGTAGGTCGTGGACTCTAGTCTTTCATCCCGAATACGCATGTACGTCACTGTTGTGTAGGTCGAGGCGTAATCTAGCATATACATCACTGCAGGATAATCATATGCCGAGGGACGAGGCGAAATAAGCATATGCCACCTCATTACGCAGAATCAAGGCCACCTCATTGCGCAAAAGCCCTGGGCTTTTTAGTTTCATCAATATATTGACCACCTGACCATATTTTGGCCATATTGAATGCATTCAATAAGCATTTACGTCCTTCCTCGGCATCTATATTAGGTTCTTGTGTAAATATTCTTTTCCAGCATATGATTCGTGTCGTTACCGGCTGGCCTCGTATACGAGGCCTCCCTTGGCAGGTTAAAGGACCTTGTGCTTATGTTTGTCGTAAGTGCGGCAGTCCCGATCTTTTCACAATCGCGCGGCCGTGAAGGACCGGATTTGTGTCGGTTTCGGAAGGCCTCGTAGGGCAGCTTGAAGGACCTTGTGCTAATGCCCATCGTAAGTACGGCACTCCCGATTTTCTTATGATAGTGCAGCCGTGAAGGACCGGATTTGTGTCGGTTTCGGAAGGCCTCGTATACGAGACTTTGAAGGGTAGCTTGAAGGACCTTGTGCTATTGCTCATCGTAAATACGGCTCTCCCAATTTTCTTATGATAGTGCAGCCGTGAAGGACCGGATGCGTGTCGGTTTAGAAAGGCCTCGTATACGAGGCCTTGTATTTCAACATTCTCTGACTTTGTTCAAATGTTCTTCGTTACTACCGCAGTCCCGATTTTTCATCTCTCGGTAGTGTGGGACCGGATTCCAGTAAATCCACCAGGCCTCGTATGCGAGGCCTCAGTCGGCAGCATTTGAGAGCTTCATACTCTCTTCACCTTTTTTGTGGTCTCGTAGCAGTCATGATTATACTTTGGTTATAGAGATGCTCATACTTCTTCGCGATTGCAGATGGTTCATACTTGTTCAATCTTGTTCATTCTTTTTAGGGATGCCCATACTTTCAGCCATTATTGCTTCTTTGACCGGATTCGATGAAAATTTCTCGGCAACTTGTAGTACCGGATTCTTCAATAATCTTCAGGCCTCGTATACGAGGCCTCCCACCGCGGCGTTTAAGAACTTGTGCATTTGCTTGAGTTTAGTCAGGAACTCTTCTAAATTCTAATTGCTTTCATTTACTCATATTTCCTTTTGTAGAAAAACACACTGGACGACATGGTGGACAGTACCTCCATTACCTTCAGCACCAAATGATGAGGTATTCCTTCGGAGACTTTAAACCTACTTTATTTCTGTGATGTTTACAATGGCTTTATGTTCATGTACAAGCTTCGATTTAAAACAGAGATTTCTAACTTGCAGAATCATTTTTTCTAAATTATATAGTATTTGTTTGAATTAGGAAGAAGAAGAATTCACTCCAGACGGCGAGGATCCAGTTGACGGCCCAGATATTCAGGTTTGCCTCTTTGATTCTCTTACATGCATATTATCTCCCATTATTATATATCTCCTAACTAATTTGATTCACGTATTGCAGAACGTTCCAACGACTGACTCTGAGGATTCGTTATCAAAGTGCCCGGATGGATTGATAAGTTCGCTTGAGGGCGAAAGAGCTAGACGACTTCATCAGAAGTCCAATTTTGTGATAGTCCTAGAGAGCATGCGCGTTACAAAGGCTCCATTTCACGTGCCCCTTTGCAGGATGATTGACCTACCTCGAGTGCGGCCAATTCAAGAAATTGACGTTTGTGCTTTGCAGAAACGCTTTGAGGGAGGTTATATTGATGGAGATCGTGCATTCTACATCTCTATGTATGATGACCAAGAGCTGACACGTGATGTTACTCCTCACATCATGTCAACGTGGGATGCACATTGGATTGTAGCAAATGAGAAGTTTGAGGAGATGTTGAAGTCTAATCCAGAGTTTGCTACATTTAGTGACAAAATGTTTTTTGTCGGGGACCAAAATCACAGGTAAACGCGTGGTGGCGATTTATTTCAGAACAACATTGCGACGACCCTCATTGGCATTATGTTGTTCAATGCATTGTACTGAACCCGACTGGACGGATATCGGTGCTACTCAACTGCATGCACGACGTAAATTGGTAAGTTCTCTACCATTTATCCTTTAAGCCATGCATATTTGGACATCTTCTATGACATTTACGTCTTTATAGAACTAATTCAATATGTATGATTTTCCAGGTCAACCCAGAACGATTTTGTGAAGACCAGCCTTCCAACAAAACTTCAGCGCATTCGATATTATGGTGGGCTCAAGTTGGAAGATTTCAAAGATCTTTTGACTTCGGAGGAATTCAAGACGTGCTTGAAAGTGCGGCAGTCTTGTGCAGCATGGTTTCCGTTAACGGTTGATGTTTTTATATCGTTCTTATACCGAGTATTGATGGGACTTCATACACATTCATATTTACGAGCATTGAAACCAATTTTTAGTTTTTTTCGAAACAAACTAATTTTGTTATGATTGCAGCAAGATATTGCTCGCGCATCTGATGAGGCGGCAATTGATTATGAGAAGAAGACCACGCCTGAGGATAGAAGTGCAGAAGGAGTATGGAGGGTCATGAGCGATGTTGCAGCAAACACCGTGAAGTCAATCAAAAGCAAGGACTTTCAAATATACCTTGCGGTCGCCAATCCCAAGAACGGCGAGGGCTTCTTTGATGAGGTATAGTGTCTATGCTTTTGTGTGCTGTACTATTGTGTGTTCTCTATTCTATAATTTCATAAACCTATCAAACATTTTCTTATTTCTACCGTTATTTGATTTTGAATTTATCATTTTCTGTAGATCAATTTCCATTTCAGTCACTTCAAGAAGACTGAAATGACCATCGAGAAATTACAAAAAGTGGCAACTGCCGCAGTGGAGCCTCGTTTCAAAGCCAGGTGGTTGCATTTCTGGAACTCTCTTTCAATGGTTCGGTCAGATTTCCGCTTTCCAGCTACGTAGTTTAAAGATGGCGCTCTTGATTCCTTCCTGAATCGTGCAACATTTTGGGCTCAGGTACGCAATGAATTCATTTTCATGTCACTTGAAGTCTTTTTTATCTTCAGTTGTAAGTAGGAGGTCTGACTTTTGGAATTTATGATACCAGTTGGAGGACAAATTTATCGCCCATTTTGACGAAATTTGTGCAACGGGCACAATTTCAGTGAACTGGGACGCTTCATTTGGTATTGAGAAGCCCTCCAAATATGTGGAAAAATGGCGCATGATATTATGGGAGAAGGCATTCATGGTTATTGTGCATCCGGGTTTGAAACCACCCTTTCAGAAGAATACAAAGTTTGATGAGTTGCCCGGAGCTGACCTCGCCATTAAACGGCTTCTATACAGGTTAGTCTCTTGTATTCTATACTCTGTTATTTTAGTTCAAATATATTTAGATTTTGAGTGGCATATTTACTCAAAATTTATTTCTACAAGTACATTGTAAGGGAGCTGATACCAAAGAACGCGCTTCAGCAGCCACTATGTCCATCATTTCTTTCAACTTGGATTCAGCCTTCATCAGACTTGTGCATCTTCACAGAGGTTCAGAAGAAGAAGTATTCCACTCAAGTTTTACATGGTGGTGGATGGTACTTGGAATGCTCCGCCAATTTTGTTCCGAATACAGAGAAGGAGCTATTTCAAGGTCTTACAGAGGTTTCAGCAATGCATGTTTCATCTCCACCAGGGGAGCCAGAGTTTGAAATTGTAGAGCAGTCTTCATCCCCACCAGTGTTAGCTCAAGAGGAGACCTCCGGTAAGAAGAAGCGGCTTTCGAAAGTGAAAGCCGCAAAAAACGGCTCACGATGATGAATGGACCTCACGTCGGGTCCATTAAGGCTAATGAGTGGTGAAAATGGGTTATCCCATGGACTAGCTCGTGGTTTGTTGATTAAAATGGCCAAGTGGTCTTTCCCCTCACTAGAAGAGGAGCCATTTATGGGCAATCGCGGAATTTATGTAGTTAGCCAAAGAGGAAGAAAAAAAAAAGGAATAAACCGGAAAAGAAAAGCAAAGAGAGAAGGGAAAAAAGACAAAAGAAAATTAGAAAAGAATTAAAATGAGTAGTGGTGGAGAAGAATTTACCTCCTATCGAGTTGTAGACCGTATTCGATCACGATGAAGAAATCACGAAACCAAAAAAAAAAAAAGGAAGATGGTGAGGAAAAAAGAAAAAAGAATGGGGCGTTAAAAGCCCTTAAAAAAATAGTCAAAAGGGTCCAAAAAGAAGTGGAAAAGAATCCTCATCAATCACTGAGTAAATTAGGAATTACCCCAAGCAAGGGGAATTCAATTTAGGTAGGTTAAATTAGATTTTTGCACCTTTGAAAATTAGCTAATAGCTCACTTATTGAGATCATGCGCACTCATGTGGCTTGGAGTTAATGTTTAGATCTAGATATTCCTTGGTTAGTGGAACACCCACTCTTGTTAAATGCAAGGGTGGCACGGAATTAGTAGTGATAGGGTTAGTAGGGTTGTAAGAGGGAAGCCATTTATGGTAGGAGGCCAAAGGCGGCAGGGAACGTCTTTGGGAACTCAAGGAGAGCAAAGGTTGGAGGGGGTTACCCCCTGGAGAGGTCTCATTATTTTTGAGGAGGGTGTGTGTGCGTGTAGGAGGAGAGACGAATTAGAGTAGGAGCTGAAGACGATCAAGACCACGAGGAACAAGACGATCAAGAGCACGAAGAAAAGCAGGAGCTGGAGATGATCAAGACCACGAGGAACAAGACGATCAAGAGCACGAAGAAGAGCAGGAGCTGGAGACGATCAAGACCACGAGGAACAAGACGATCAAGAGCACGAAGAAGAGCAGGAGCTGGAGACGATCAAGACCACGAGGAACAAGACGATGAAGAGCACGAAGAAGAGTAGGAGCTGGAGTCGATCAAGACTACGAGGAAGAAGACGATCAAGAGCACGAAGAAGAGCAGAAGCTGGAGACGATCAAGACCACGGGGAACAAGACGATCAAGAGCACGAAGAAGAGCAGGAGCTGAAGACGATCAAGACCACGAGGAACAAGACGATCAAGAGCACAAAGAAGAGCAGGAGCTGGAGACGATCAAGACCACGGGGAACAAGACGATGAAGAGCACGAAGAAGAGAGCCGGAACTGAAGGAAGGAGGGTGAATCGAATCAACCAGGGAGCCTCTCCTTAGCCCCCTGGCTAGTAGTAAATTCCTTATGCAGTAAGGAACCCTAATTTTTTTTCCTAAATACTAAAACCACGCGGAAGCGCTGTCAATTTTTTGCTAGAATTAGGGTTTGCTCACACTCAACTAAACAACCGGATAAAGGGTCATTAGTAAGAAAGAAAAAATCAGCTAGAGGTTCATTTGTACCAAGGTTGAAGTGGGTTCTCGTGTGAATGGATGTGGTGTATGTATGGAGATGTGGTGCATGACCTTGAATAAAGTCATATGTTGAAGGTGCGCTGTTGGTCGCTGGCGGTGAGGTTCAGGGTCGAGTCAAATGACCAATTGAATGCTGCCATCATGTTAAGCACAAAAAACTAATAAGAATAAAAAAAACAAACACAAGAATCGGAGTTAGAGGCAAAGAGATAATTAGAATCATAATCATGTAGAAAATAGGGAAGCCTGTCTGCTGCCGACTAGTTCCAGGGTCACACCTAAGCCTGAACCTAATCACTAAGGGTCTAACCAAGTTTGGAACGTTGAATTGAACCCTTAAGAGCTGAAAAAATTGCATTCGGAGCCCTAGAACAAAAGTTACACTCGTTCGAAGGTAGGGTCAATTAAATGGCTGAATTGAGTCACCACCTCACTAATCAACCACAAGGAACCTAAAGGGCATGAGATGTGCCACCATGGTTGTATGAATTATAAATAAATGGGCTGAAGATGGGTTGCACGAAGGATTGGGCCCCATATTAGGATCTTGTGTTCAAGGTAGGCCACCCTTTAGGGGTGGTTTATTTGGCTCACATTTTGGTGCGTCTGCCGGGAGGAGGCGTGTTCATGGTTTGATTGTGCTTATTGTTCTATCATTGGATGTAAGGTACAAATGCAATCAGCCTTATGGCATATGGATCAACATAGGGCAACTTGAGGTAAGTGCCCAATTTACTCATGAATGGTTAAGTTATTGCTGGATGGTGAATGACTTGTGAATGTTTGAAAGTATGGTGAGTGCATGGATGCCAAGTTGTGTTTAAAGGTGGGGGTCTAGAAGGGAGTGTGGAGTTCCCGACCCTCCAACCACAAAACACCTTGTGTTGGAAGGATCCCCTTCTACTCTTGTGGCTTTGAGTCGAGTAAGGGGCCTAGGAGTGAAAGGTTGAGGCCCTCCCACGAAAATCCACGAGGATTTCCAATGAGCCCCTAGGTCGAAGGGGAAGGGTGCAAATGCCCGGGTATGGGACAAGGGCGCCCCTTCCTTCCCCCCACGCTTGACTAACCACCAAGGTAAGAACAACTTGGTGTAACTTGAATGTTTGAATCAAAAGTTGCAAGTTAGCGCTATGTATGTGTGAATGAGCCACTTGGAGGGGAGTTGGAGTCGTGGACGCATCCAAGACGTAGGGGTGCTGTTTGGAAGGAGCGCTGCGTACGGTATGTGCACTACACCCTCTTTGTAGGACCACGAGTAGTAAATAGGACCAACTTGGATGTGGTGACCACACTAGGGTTAGAAAACCCCGATTTCCCACTTGAGCCGCGTGGAACACTTGCCTTAGAACCGCTAGGTTTGGCCAACCACGAAATTGCATGCAACAAATCTTGTGCTAACAAGTGGATTGGCGGGAGTTGCTTCAAGGTAAGTTATCCCCCTCTGTAACATTGTATGTGACTTATTGGTTGGCCTTAGCATCGATAGAGTGCGATTAGGTCCACGGTCGACTTCAACTAATGGTGACAGGGTGGCTGGAGATGCATCGAGGTATGTCTTCTGCACAGTGATAACATTGTATACACACCTTCTTGCATGCCGTCCCATGATTGAGTCGTTTTTTTCCTAGTGGGTAACGCCTAGTTCAAGGTGGTAAAAGGTGGAAGGAGGGATACCGAAGATACCGAGGAACCCCACTTTTTATCAAATTGAGGTCTGGGTCAGCCCCACAGTATGGATCTGTACCGTGTGGCGCCAGTTGGGGGACAGCTTTCCAACGGGGTGATGCTCGTGGAGACATCCCTCAATTCGGTTAGCTTTTTGTCGTTTGCCCTTGGAGGGTAGTCCTTAATAGGATTCTTCGGCGGCTTCATCGAGCTAAAACTCCACCACTAAAAATTGGATCTTGGTCTTGGGTCAGTCCATCCTCGTGATAGAGTCAGGAGTAGGAGTGCTGGAAACATCCACTCACCGATCGTATTAGGCCGTGCTTCGTGTACTTTCACCCACGACCCTTAAACCTTGGATGGAAAATCTTTCGGGGGAACATGACCATCATCAACACACAACAAGATCTTACTCTTAGACTTTAGAGTAGATGTCCCGTGCCACAAGGTCCCAAAAACCTTCCCTCACATCACCGTGGGAACCGGCGAGTGAAAGGAGTAGGTCTAGGGAACTCATTGAGGACACGGCGGAAGGATTCTTGGAGGTTCAGCTAGAAGCTATCCCAGCTCCTCCCCTTCTTTTTCCCCCATCTTTCCTTATCCCTGCATTTGATCCAGTGAACACCACCAACACCACTAGTCCACGAGGCAACACCTCAGCCCCTACCATGGCCTCTGGAGGGCCACCCCCGGTTCGGCCTCCCATCAACCCCTTGGTTCAGCCAAGGGGTTTACCAATTGAAGTACCCGAGGACTTACAAGCGACGCCTATGCCACCCAATTTGCCCACGTTTAGAGGAACTAGGGATGAAGACCCCTCCGCACATGTGGAACGGATTCTAGAGCTCCTCACTACTTGTCTTATCACCAACACCGGGTATTTCCTAGTGTGGTTCTCGTGTACTTTAAAGGATGCCGCTTACGAGTGGTATAGGAACCACCCCCCCAACACCTTCCAGGACTGGGATAGCCTCATGAGGGCCTTTTTGGAGCACTTTAGACCTGAAGTAGGTCAATGTAATGCCCTCACAGCCCTAGCCGCGCTACGCCAAGGTCCAGGGGAGGATATCACGACATACATTAGGAGATTCGACCTGGTGGTTACAAGGTTCGTGGGAAACCTCCTCACCAATGATACCTTAACCCAGTTCTTTATCCAAGGGTTCAACAATGAGGGAACCATTAGGGAGATTTTGAAGGTCCGCCCCGCATCGTTAGATGAGGCCAAGGCACAAGCTAGCCTAATAGAGCAGGTGGATCGAGACCAAGATCGCATGTGGAGGAAGGAGGATCACCATATTCCTAGTTTCATACCCATCCATGCCAAGGATAAGGAACCAGTCTTAGAACGTAACCAAGGATCCACAGGCGCACAAGTTCCTACGTGGAACTACTACGTCCCACCCTTGAACGTTAGGCCACCAGTAGCCCTTCCTGAGCTCACCTATCATGAGGAGCGGGGCACATGGAAGGAGGAAATGAAGAACGAAATCCTTCAAGGCCAACAGGGCTTCCAGGATCAATTAGCTCAACAAATCAAGGCCATGCAAGACCAAATGGCCTTGTTGATTAAGAACCAAGTCCCTAACTCGACGCCTCCACCTATAGAATCCGGTAGACATGCTTCGGGCTTATGGTGCACTCAATGTGGTCAACCAGGCCACACCAGCCCTTTTTGTACCACTCCGGTGGCAGCACGCCAGCACCAAGTTTCTCAACCTCCGTATATGCCTCCCCATAGGAACCAACCACCGACAGTAACTAGCTACGTGCCTCAAGGCTATGCATCCCCAAGCCAAGGTTATGGGGGACCTCCGAGACCACGGTATGAAATCCATCAACCGTGTGGCAAGAGACACGCACCAGGGCAATGTTGGGTCGAAAGTGGGGTGGTATGCGGTAACTGCGGGGGTAATCACCCTACCCAAGTATGTCGTAGACCGGACAAGGTAATTCCCATGCCCTTTCCACCAGGGAACTATCCTCAACAAGCCTGTGAGCCGCAAAAACGGCTCACGGTGATGAATGGACCTCACGTCGGGTCCATTAAGGCTAATGAGTGGTGAAAATGGGTTATCCCATGGACTAGCTCGTGGTTTTTTGATTAAAATGGCCAAGTGGCCTTTCCCCTCACTAAAAGAGGAGCCATTTATGGGCAATCGCGGAATTTATGTAGTTAGCCAAAAAGGAAGAAAAAAAAAAGGAATAAACCAGAAAATAAAAGCAAAGAGAGAAGGAAAAAAAGACAAAAGAAAATTAGAAAAGAATTAAAATGAGTAGTGGTGGAGAAGAATTTACCTCCTATCGAGTTGTAGACCGTATTCGGTCACGATGAAGAAATCACGAAACCAAAAAAATGGGAGAAGAAGAAGGAGGATGGTGAGGAGAAAAGATATAAGAATGGGGCGTTAAAAGCCCTTAAAAAAATAGTCAAAAGGGTCCAAAAAGAAGTGGAAAAAAACCCTCACCAATCACTAAGTAAATTAGGAATTCCCCCAAGCAAGGGGAATTCAATTTAGATAGGTTAAATTAGATTTTTGCACCTTTGAAAATTAGCTAATAGCTCACTTATTGAGATCATGCACACACATGTGGCATGGAGTCAAAGTTTAGATTTAGATATTCCTTGGTTAGTGGGACACCCACTTGGGTTAAATGCAAGGGTGGCTAGTGAATTATTGCTCTTTAGTTACTAGTTGTTTAGTGTGACCATTAATGTGCCCACCCAAAATGGCGGCTGTGAACGACGAAGGGAACGACCTTGGGAACAAAGAAGGGAGCAAGGGCCTTGGGGTTACCCCCTTGGAGGGCGCTCATTCGAAGTGTGGGAGGTGGGAGTGAGAGAGGTGTGTGGAAGGAGAGAGAGAGGTAGGGTTCAGATTTCCCCTCCTGTGGGCTGGAATGTGATTCAATCGTTGCGAAAATAGGAGAGTAGATAGATTAGAAAGTTGGCTTTCCAACAAGCTCTAGAACACGCGGATCGAAGCTGTGACGACGAAGATACGGGCGGCGGAGTGAGGACGACCTGCTGGAGGATCGGTGGCGGATCTCATACGGCCTCAGGTTTTCCCTCGTCAGTAGCGGAGTTCTTGTCCAATCGGGCTAAGATTTTAGGAGTAGATAGATTAGAACGTTGGCTTTCCAACAAGCTCAAGAACGCGCGGATTGGAGCTGTGACGACAAAGATACAGGCTGCGGAGTGAAGAGCACCAACAAGAGGAGCAAGATCACGAGCTGAACAAGAGGAGCAAGATCACGAGCTGAACAAGAGGAGCAAGATCACGAGCTGAACAAGAGGAGCAAGATCACGAGCTGAACAAGAGGAGCAAGATCACGAGCTGAACAAGAGGAGCAAGATCACGAGCTGAACAAGAGGAGCAAGATCACGAGCTGACCAAGCAAGTCGAAGGCTAAGGATGGAGGGTGAACCGAATTAACTCAGGGAGCCCCTTTTCTTTTCTCCCTCGAACCTCTTCAATTCCATGTGTATGACTTGAACCCTAATTTTCTAAATACAAAAACCACGCGGAAGCGCTGCCAATTTTTCGGTAGAATTAGGATTTGCTATATATTCAACTAAATAACCGATTAGAGCGCCATTAGTAAGTGAACACAGCTGGAGGCTCACTCTTAGTAAGGCTGGGGTGGATTCTTGTGTGAATGAATGTGATACATGCATAGGAATGTGGTGCATGATCTTGAATAAAGTCATATGTTGAAGGTGCACTGCTGGTCGCTGGCTGGGAGGTCCAGGGTCGAGTCAAATGATCAATTGAAGGCTGCCATCGTGGTAATCAAGAAAAACTAATAAGATTACAAAAAACAAACGTAAAAAACGGAGTCATAATCACGAAGATAATGAAGAATTAAACTTTTAACATAAAAAGAGGAGCCTGTCTGCTGGTTGCTGCTATTAGGGTCGCACTTGGGCCTGGAATTGGTAGTTAAGGTGCTAATCAAGTTCAGAAAGCAAAATTGAACTTAATGGAGCTTTAAAACATTGGAAACAAAGCTTTGAGGCGGAATTTACGCTTGTCTAAAGGTTGGATTCAACCTAAGGCTCAATTCAGCCATCACATCACTAATTATTAACGAACCCTCTTAAGTGACCACGCCTTGGGTCATCATGCTTGTATGAATGGTTAAAGTATGTTTGCACAAGGGGCTGCATCCCATATGTAGGATCTTGTGTTCAAGATAAGCCACCCCATTAGGGGGCGGTTTATTTGGCTCACATTTTGGTGCGTCCGCCGGGAGGAGGCGTGCTCATTGTTTGATTGTGTTAATTATTCTACCGTTGGATGTAGGGGTACAAACGCTAAGACACTCATGGTGTAAGGAGCGGCATCGGGTGGCTTAAAGGGAAGTGCCCAACCTTGCTCATGAATGGTTGATTGAGTGCCAATTGTGTGCATGTTTGAAAGTCTTGTGAATGAATGAACGTGCCAAGTTGTATTTTAAGGTGGGGGTCTAGAAGGGAGTGTGGTTTCCCGACCTTCCAACCACAAAACACCTTGTGTTGGAAGGATCCCCTTCTACTCTTGTGGCTTTGAGTCGAGTAAGGGGCCTAGGAGTGAAAGGTTGAGGCCCTCCCACGGTGTTCGTAAGAATTCCAAAGAGCTCCTAGGTCGAAGGGGAAGGGTGCAAGTGCCCGGGTATGGGACAAGGGCGCCCCTTCCTTCCCCCCGCGCTTGACTAACCACCAAGGTAAGAACAACTTGGTGTAACTTGAATGTTTGAATCAAAAGTTGCAAGTTAGCGCTATGTATGTGTGAATGAGCCACTTGGAGGGGAGTTGGAGTCGTGGACGCATCCAAGACGTAGGGGTGCTGTTTGGAAGGAGCGCTGCGTACGGTATGTGCACTACACCCTCTTTGTAGGACCACGAGTAGTAAATAGGACCAACTTGGATGTGGTGACGACACTAGGGTTAGAAAACCCTGATTTCCCACTTGAGCCGTGTGGAACACTTGCCTTAGAACCGCTAGGTTTGGCCAACCACGAAATTGCATGCAACAAATCTTGTGCTAACAAGTGGATCGGCGGGAGTTGCTTCAAGGTAAGTTATCCCCCTCTATAACATTGTATGTGACTTATTGGTTGGCCTTAGCATCGATAGAGTGCGATTATGTCCACGGTCGACTTCAACTAATAGTGACAGGGTGGCTGGAGATGCATCGAGGTATGTCTTCTTCACAGTGATAACATTGTATACACACCTTGTTGCATGCCATCCCGTGATTGAGTCGTTTTCCTCCTAGTGGGTAATGCCTAGTTCAAGGTGGTAAAAGGTGGAAGGGGGGATACCGAAGATACCGAGGAACCCCACCTTTTATCAAATTGAGGTCTGGGTCAGCCCCACAGTAAGGATCTGTACCGTGTGGCGCCAGTTGGGGGACAGCTTTCCAACGGGGTGATGCTCGTGGAGACATCCCTCAATTCGGTTAGCTTTTTGTCGTTTGCCCTTGGAGGGTAGTCCTTAATAGGATTCTTCGGCGGCTTCATCGAGCTAAAACTCCACCACTAAAAATTGGGTCTTGGTCTTGGGTCAGTCCATCCTCGTGATAGAATCGGGAGTAGGAGTGTTGAAAACATCCACTCACCGATCGAATTAGGCCGTGCTTCGTGTAGTTTCACCCACGACCCTTAAACCTTGGATGGAAAATCTTTCGGGGGAACATGACCATCATCAACACACAACAAGATTCTCTTAGACTTTAGAGTAGATGTCCCGTGCCACAAGGTTCCAAAAACCTTCCCTCACACCACCGTGGGAACCGACGAGTGAAAGAAGTAGGTCTAGGGAACTCACTGAGGACACGGCGGAAGGATTCTTGGAGGTTCAGCTAGAGGTTATCCCAGATCCTCCCCTTCTTTTTCCCCCATCTTTCCTCATCCCTGCATTTGATCCAGTGAACACCACCAACACGACTTGCCCACGAGGCAACACCTCAGCCCCTACCATGGCCTCTAGAGGGCCACCCCCGGTTCGGCCTCCCATCAACCCCTTGGTTCAGCCAAGGGGTTTACCAATTGTAGTACCCGAGGGCTTACAGGCGGCGCCTATGCCACCCAATTTACCCACGTTTAGAGGAACTAGGGATGAAGTTCCACGTATTTCCTCCGCACATGTGGAACGGATTCTAGAGCTCCTCACTACTTGTCTTATCACCAACACCGGGTATTTCCTAGTGTGGTTCTCGTGTACTTTAAAGGATGCCGCTTACGAGTGGTATAGGAACCACCCCCCCCAACACCTTCCAGGACTGGGATAGCCTCATGAGGGCCTTTTTGGAGCACTTTAGACCCGAAGTATGTCAAAGTAATGCCCTCACAGCCCTAGCCGCGCTACGCCAAGGTCCAGGGGAGGATATCACGACATACATTAGGAGATTCGACCTGGTGGTTACAAGGTTCGTGGGAAACCTCCTCACCAATGACACCTTAACCCAGTTCTTTATCCAAGGGTTCAACAATGAGGGAACCATTAGGGAGATTTTGAAGGTCCGCCCCGCATCGTTAGATGAGGCCAAGGCACAAGCTAGCCTAATAGAGCAGGTGGATCGAGACCAAGATCGCATGTGGAGGAAGGAGGATCACCATATTCCTAGTTTCATACCCATCCATGCCAAGGATAAGGGACCAGTCTTAGAACGTAACCAAGGATCCACAGGCGCACAAGTTCCTACGTGGAACTACTACGTCCCACCCTTGAACGTTAGGCCACCAGTAGCCCTTCCTGAGCTCACCTATCATGAGGAGCGGGGCACATGGAAGGAGGAAATGAAGAACGAAATCCTTCAAGGCCAACAGGGCTTCCAGGATCAATTAGCTCAACAAATCAAGGCCATGCAAGACCAAATGGCCTTGTTGATTAAGAACCAAGTCCCTAACTCGACGCCTCCACCTATAGAATCCGGTAGACATGCTTCGGGCTTATGGTGCACTCAATGTAGTCAACCAGGCCACACCAGCCTTTTTTGTACCACTCCGGTGGCAGCACCCCAACACCAAGCTTCTCAACCTCTGTATGTGTCTCCTCATAGGAACCAACCACCGACAGTAACTAGCTACGTGCCTCCAAGCTATGCATCTCCAAGCCAAGGTTATGGGGGACCTCCGAGACCACGGTATGAAATCCATCAACCGTGTGGCAAGAGACACGCACCAGGGCAATGTTGGGTCGAAAGTGGGGTGGTATGCGGTAACTGCGGGGGTAATCACCCTACCCAAGTATGTCGTAGACCGGACAAGGTAATTCCCATGCCCTTTCCACCAGGGAACTATCCTCAACAAGCCCAAGATCATTTGAGAGGTGCGCGTAACCCCACCTCCGATAATACCCTTAGGCCTCCTAGTCTCTACTACGACTACAACAATCATCGCCAAAATCAGACTCCTCCAATGGGGTTGAATACCAAGGCCGGGTACATCCCTATTAACCAAGGGCAGAACCACGGGGGCCAACAAAACCTAGGGCAGAACCACGGGGGCCAACAAAACCAAGGCCCACAAGATGTGCGCTACGCCACCATGTCAAGTGAGATCGTGTCCACCCACAGCCCGTCCCTCACTGAGCTCAATGTAGTTTTCCACGAGGTGAGCACAACCAAGGAAGCAAAAACTTTTGAGTTACCGGCATTGGCAGTCTAGACTCGGTCTAGCCGACGGGAGCCTAGGTACTCAAGCCCCCCTCCACCTATACCAGAGGAAGGTGAGACCTCAGAAGAGGATTCACCTCACTTCTCTGACCTAAACGATACCACCAAGGAGGCGGTAGAAGGCACTAAACGAGCCAACTTTGAGTCCCCCCGTGGGATACCTAGGTCTCGAACACCCTTGTCCACCCCCCAAGAGCCATGGGAAGGTCTACCAATCCCTAGTCTTGAGGTAAACACGTTCCCACGTATCGAGAAGCAAGGGGGAGAGGGGCCTTACGATTTATGGGCGGACTTGAGTCGCCTCAAAGCGGACATCACCATAGCCCAACTATTAGAGGTGTCACCACCCATGAGGAAGTCCCTTAGGTCGGGTACTCCGGTGAAGCGAAGGCCTAGGGCAAAGGTCAGGCTGGCGGCTCGGGTTAAATCCGCACACCCCAATATCGAGGTCAAGGCGGTACAAATCGAGGTTTCGATTGTGGACAAGATCGTACCTAATGTACTAGTAGACGGTGGTAGTGGGTTGAACATCATGCCCCTCTCAACCATGGAGAAACTAGGCCTTGACATCACAGAACCTTCACCGTACATCATCAACATGGCTAATCAAAGCTCGGAGGCCCCGTTAGGCCAAATTAGTGGTTGTAAAGTGACCACGGGGGGTAGAGTATTCCCTCACCTTCCAAGTCATCCGAATGCACTCCAACAAGGAGGCATATCCCTTGCTACTAGGTAGGCCTTGGTTGCGGATTGCCAATGCCACGGTAGAATGGGGGGGGCCAAAACCAAACATCACCTATGGTCCACCGAAGAACCCTACTACAGTCCATATCCAACCAAGTAGGCTAGGAATATGTCGTGGTTGCATGGGCTCGTCGGAGGATGAATCACAAGAGGTACTATCAAAGGAGCCTCCTAAACGGGTGAGGTTTGCGCCCCACAAGGCGGTGGATCGAGCCCAACCCTCGAAGGCCCACGTAATGCCATTTAAAAGCATGGGACCGGGCCTTTATGAGTGGGTTCCCACCGGGGAATTTGTAGACTGGTTGAGGGAGTACCCTACCTCGAGCGCGGATGAAGCCATGTCCGTGCATTTCATGGAGAGTGAGCTCATTGGAAGGGAAACCGGGTTGGAACTTAGCCTAGTTCCCCTCCTCGATGACCTAGAACCCTCGGCGGTGTTTGGAATGGATGTGGAGGGCACGCAAGGGGACGAATTGGAGGTTTTGGGAGACGAAGGCCCTCTCAACCCATCTCTCCACTTCCGCAGGACATCCACCGGTATCCTAGCTAGTGGTTCGGGGGCAACATACCCCCAAGTTCCGAATGATTGGTACAAGGGACCTACCCAACAACCACACGTTCATCATGATGATTGGAAGTTGATGGTGGTTTCTCATGAGCAGGATGAGGTCCGTAGTATTAAGGTGGGCGTTGGGTTGACCGAGGAGGAGATGGTGAAATACAAAGCACTAGTGGTCGAGTTTGGGGACATTTTTGCGTGGTCGAACAAAGACCTCAAGGGCATTCCCCCGGCGGTAACACAACATCACATCCCCCTTCTCCCAGGCACTACTCCCATTAGACAAAAGGAGCGGCGTATGAATCCTAACCTACAGCTCATTGTCAAGGCCGAATTGGAGAAGCTCCTCCAAGCGGGGTTCATTAAACCCGTAGAGATATCCGATTGGGTATCCCCCATGGTGTTGGTTAAAAAGAGAAACGGGAAGCTACGGGTGTGCATTGACTATAGGAAACTCAACCATCACACCCAAAAAGACCACTTCCCCTTGCCATTTATCAACACCATCTTGGAGGAGGTAGGTGGTCATGATCTTTATACGTTTATGGATGGCTACTCGGGCTACAATCAAATCTCCATTGCCCCAGAGGACTATCACAAGACCGCCTTCACTACCCCATGGGGCACGTTCATCTATTTGGTCATGCCTTTTGGGCTTTGTAATGCCCCTTCCGCATTTCAGAGGGCCATGACTTATGCCTTCTCAGATCTCTTGCATAAATCCATGACCGTCTTCATTGATGACTTTAGCACCCAGTCCACGAAGGACAACCACCTCACGTGCGTGAGACAAAGTTTTGAACGGTGTAGGCGCACCGGTATTGCCCTCAATCCCGAGAAAATCTTCCTTGCCGTAGAACGGGGAGTCTTGCTAGGGTTCGTGGTATCCAAGGATAGTCGAGAGCCGGATCCCGACAAAGTGAAGGTTATCGTGGAGTTACACCCCCCCACAAATGTCAAGGAGATACAAAAAACCCTAGGACACATAGGGTGGTAACGGGAGGTTATCCATGACTATGCCACGAAGGCCATGCCCATCACTAGGCTTATCCAAAAGAACGTAAGGTTCGAGTGGACTCCCCATTGCCAAGAGGCCTTCGACGTTTTGAAGGGGGAATTAACCACTTACCCGGTTTTGAGGCCCCCGAATTGGGAATTGCCCTTCCACATCTTTTGTGATGCCTCGGCGGTGGCTGTGGGAAGCACATTGTGCCAACCGGTGGGCCTTAATGGCAAAGACCACCCCATTGTTTTTGCAAGTAGGCAATTGAACCCCGCCGAAAAGAACTATACCACCACCGAACGTGAGTGCTTGGCAATGGTCTTTTCGGTCAAGAAGTTTCGCCACTACTTGTTACTCAACCCCGTAGTGTTCTACGTGGATCACATGGCCATCAAATACCTTGTCAACAAGGCGGACTTGAGTGGTCGTTTAGTGAGGTGGGTCTTACTTTTAGAGGAGTTTGACTACACGGTGGAATACCGCCCGGGGCGGATGCACCTTCAAGCGGATCACCTCTCACGCCTCTCAGAGGAACCCGGTATTGTCCCCATTGATGAGGCCTTGATAGATGAGGACTTGTTCAAAGTATCCTCCATTCCTTCATGGTACAATCTGGTGGCCGAATTCCTCACCACCCACCTTCTACCGGACTCATTGTCCAAAAACGAGCGTCGAAAGGTTCGCCTCCATAGCCGCCACTTTGCCATAGTAGGGGGCAAACTATACCGCCAGGGGGTGGACGGCTTGCTACGTCGATGTGTGACGTCCGTGGAAATTCCCACGATCCTCTCAGCCTGCCATGACAGTGCGTGTGGAGGACACTTCTCTGGGACCTTGACGGCCCAAAAAGTCCTTCGCGCGGGTTATTATTGGCCCACGTTATTCCAAGACGCCCATGAGTACACCAAGCGATGCGACGCTTGTCAACGGTATGCCCGAAATGACCTTCGAATGAGCATGCCACTACGAGTATCCTTGCCCTTGGTCCCATTCGAGAAGTGGGGTATTGATTACGTGGAGGAAGTGCACCCGAGCTCTTCCAGTGGAATGAAGCACATTGTGGTGGCAACCGAGTATCTCACCAAGTGGGCCGAGGCTCGAGCCGTGAAATCGAATGATGCTAATCATGCGGCCAAATTTTTGTTCGAGCAAATCATTACCCGGTTCGGATGTCCCAAAATCCTCATTAGTGATAGGGGGAAACATTTTTTGAACGAGGTGATCGAAGCCATGACCAACCGGTTTAAGATCAATCATCGTAAGACCACCCCTTATCACCCTCAAACCAATGGGCACACCGAACGGGTCAACCAAACCCTCGTAAACATCTTGAGGAAAACGGTCACCGATTCCAAGAGGGATTGGGACACGAAACTCCCCGCCGCGTTATGGGCTTACCGAACCACGTTCAAAGTGACCACCCATGCTACTCCCTTCTCATTGGTATATGGCATTGAAGCCATTTTACCCATCGAGTTCGAGATCCCCTCTCTGCGAGTGGCCGTGACCGAACGATGGTCCATGGCCACGTCCTTAGCCGATCGGTTAGAACGATTGGAGGAGCTCGACGAGATGCGCCGGTGGAGCGCCCAAAACATGGAAGCCATCCAACGAAGGAGAAAGATTGCCTTCGACAAACGGAACAAGGTCCGGTCATTGAGACCGGGAATGCTAGTCCTCCTTCAAGACGCGAGGAGATTGGATTTTCCAGGGAAATTCGATGCTTTGTGGTTGGGACCCTATCTCGTGAAGGAGGTCTTCCCCAACAACTCCGTTCAACTTCAAACCCTAAACGGCGAGGATTTCCCCACGCGAGCATCAGGCAACCGATGCAAAGAGTACAAGGTGCGATTTATTCACGACCTTCACAAGTGGACCTCCACATTTTGGTACTGCCATGGGTCATTCGAACACAGAAAAATAAATAAATAAATAAATATATAAATAAATAAATAAAATAAAAATAATAGAATTTGACCGTGTGCCCATGAACAAGAGTGGGTTCTCTGCCTCTTCGAGTTGTCCCAGATGGCCGCCATGTGTGAGCCGCAAAAATGGCTCACGATGATGAATGGACCTCACGTCGGGTCCATTAAGGCTAATGAGTGGTGAAAATGGGTTATCCCATGGACTAGCTCGTGGTTTGTTGATTAAAATGGCCAAGTGGTCTTTCCCCTCACTAAAAGAGGAGCCATTTATGGGCAATCGCGGAATTTATGTAGTTAGCCAAAGAGGAAGAAAAAAAAAGGAATAAACCGGAAAAGAAAAGCAAAGAGAGAAGGGAAAAAAGACAAAAGAAAATTAGAAAAGAATTAAAATGAGTAGTGGTGGAGAAGAATTTACCTCCTATCGAGTTGTAGACCGTATTTGGTCACGATGAAGAAATCACGAAACCAAAAAAAAAAAAAAGGAGGATGGTGAGGAAAAAAGAAAAAAGAATGGGGCGTTAAAAGCCCTAAAAAAAATAGTCTAAAGGGTCCAAAAAGAAGTGGAAAAGAATCCTCATCAATCACTGAGTAAATTAGGAATTACCCCAAGCAAGGGGAATTCAATTTAGGTAGGTTAAATTAGATTTTTGCACCTTTGAAAATTAGCTAATAGCTCACTTATTGAGATCATGCGCACCCATGTGGCTTGGAGTTAATGTTTAGATCTAGATATTCCTTGGTTAGTTGGACACCCACTCTTGTTAAATGCAAGGGTGGCACGGAATTAGTAGTGATAGGGTTAGTAGGGTTGTAAGAGGGAAGCCATTTATGGAAGGAGGCCAAAGGCGGCAGGGAACGTCTTTGGGAACTCAAGGAGAGCAAAGGTTGGAGGGGGTTACCCCCTGGAGAGGTCTCATTATTTTTGAGGGGGGTGTGTGTGCGTGTAGGAGGAGAGACGAATTAGAGTAGGAGCTGAAGATGATCAAGACCACGAGGAACAAGACGATCAAGAGCACGAATTAGAGTAGGAGCTGGAGACGATCAAGACCACGAGGAACAAGACGATCAAGAGCACGAATTAGAGTAGGAGCTGGAGACGATCAAGACCACGGGGAACAAGACGATCAAGAGCACGGGAAGAGTAGGAGCTGAAGACGATCAAGACCACGAGGAACAAGACGATCAAGAGTACGAATTAGAGTAGGAGCTGAAGACGATCAAGACCACGAGGAACAAGACGATCAAGAGCACGAAGAAGAGCAGGAGCTGGAGACGATCAAGACCACGAGGAACAAGACGATCAAGAGCACGAAGAAAAGCAGGAGCTGAAGACGATCAAGACCACGGGGAACAAGACGATCAAGAGCACGAAGAAGAGCAGGAGCTGGAGACGATCAAGACCACGAGGAACAAGACGATCAAGAGCACGAAGAAGAGCAGGAGCTGGAGACGATCAAGACCACGAGGAACAAGACGATCAAGAGCACGAAGAAGAGCAGGAGCTGAAGACGATCAAGACCACGAGGAACAAGACGATCAAGAGCACGAAGAAGAGCAGGAGCTGGAGACGATCAAGACCACGAGGAACAAGACGATCAAGAGCATGAAAAAGAGTAGGAGCTGAAGACGATCAAGACCACGGGGAACAAGATGATCAAGAGCACGAAGAAGAGCAGGAGCTGAAGACGATCAAGACCACGGGGAAGAGTAGGAGCTGAAGACGATCAAGACCACGAGGAACAAGACGATCAAGAGCACAAAGAAGAGCAGGAGCTGGAGACGATCAAGACCACGGGGAACAAGACGATGAAGAGCACGAAGAAGAGAGCCGGAACTGAAGGAAGGAGGGTGAATCGAATCAACCAGGGAGCCTCTCCTTAGCCCCCTGGCTAGTAGTAAATTCCTTATGCAGTAAGGAACCCTAATTTTTTTTCCTAAATACTAAAACCACGCGGAAGCGCTGTCAATTTTTTGCTAGAATTAGGGTTTGCTCACACTCAACTAAACAACCGGATAAAGGGTCATTAGTAAGAAAGAAAAAATCAGCTAGAGGTTCATTTGTACCAAGGTTGAAGTGGGTTCTCGTGTGAATGGATGTGGTGTATGTATGGAGATGTGGTGCATGACCTTGAATAAAGTCATATGTTGAAGGTGCGCTGTTGGTCGCTGGCGGTGAGGTTCAGGGTCGAGTCAAATGACCAATTGAATGCTGCCATCATGTTAAGCACAAAAAACTAATAAGAATAAAAAAAACAAACACAAGAATCGGAGTTAGAGGCAAAGAGATAATTAGAATCATAATCATGTAGAAAATAGGGAAGCCTGTCTGCTGCCGACTAGTTCCAGGGTCACACCTAAGCCTGAACCTAATCACTAAGGGTCTAACCAAGTTTGGAACGTTGAATTGAACCCTTAAGAGCTGAAAAAATTGCATTCGGAGCCCTAGAACAAAAGTTACACTCGTTCGAAGGTAGGGTCAATTAAATGGCTGAATTGAGTCACCACCTCACTAATCAACCACAAGGAACCTAAAGGGCATGAGATGTGCCACCATGGTTGTATGAATTATAAATAAATGGGCTGAAGATGGGTTGCACGAAGGATTGGGCCCCGTATGAGGATCTTGTGTTCAAGGTAGGCCATCCTTTAGGGGTGGTTTATTTGGCTCACAGAAAGCTGACAAGGAAAAGCTCATTAGAGATGCGGAGGCTGCGAAGAAGGCTGAGATTGAAGCAGCAATTGCAGCCGCCCTTGCTGAGAGAGACAGCTTAAATCTTTCTTTGATACCTGATCCAACATGTATGACTAAGAACGAGGTCTTGGCATGGAACTCTCCTCCAGTCGTGGCATCATCTCAAGCCGCTGGTTCAAGCCTAGTTGAAGTTACAAGGATGGAAGTCCAACAGGGCAAGGAGCGATAGTTTCAGTTTTCTGAGTCTTCCGTTGCTCCGTTGCCAATTGTCTCATTTGAGTGTTTTATCAAAAATATATCACTCTTCTCTATCATGTAGTCTCTCTCGGAGGCAGGAGGCCCACCCTAGCTATGGGAGCAGCTACATCAATTCATTTCAAAGGTTAGTCTTTGTTATCATTTTTTCTTTCTAGCATTCCTTCCATTACACTGAACCGCATTTGTTTACACTTCATGTGGATTTTTTGCTTGCAGGTTGGTGTAGGTAGAACGCAGAAAGTTTCAAACGACAGTTGCAAACACACTGGTTTGGATCTAATTGTGGCTGACATTCCAGAGAATTTACCGGTACCTGGGATCTCTCAATCTATTGATGCCATTCCTTTGTGGAATTCGAGGCCAGATAATTATATTGATACTATTTTTGAGTTTGCTGACACTTATCTTCATGACAATGCTGCTTTGCTTCTGCTTCACCCGAATGATAGAGATCTACAACTTGAAATTGATGAATGTGCTTCTACATACAACTTCAAGCTACTCATCGATTGGTGGGCATTGAACGAGCTGCCTTTAGCTTTGCCTCAAGATCCTTGTGCGACAGTAAGTACCCTAAACCATTTTTTAATAATTATTAGCTTTAGTCTTAAGCTTCTTTTTGGTGTATCAAATGCATAATTATATATATTGTTTCTTTCGCAGGGGACAAGATTATGTGTTTAGCTATTTGTTCGTGACGCTCCCATCGTCTCGAAATTCTCGGTTCGCTCTCCACTTGTTGAGCTCGACATCTTGTTCAATCCAGTGAACGTTGCTTCACAGCTCATACACGGCGAGGAGCTCGTGAGAAAGCGGTTGATCTCATGAAGACCATTCTTGAATCCCTCACAAAAAGTAGGGATATTGTCTTAGATTGGAATGCCTCTACAGGTAAGCATTCCTTTATATATGCCGTATACTATTTTAATTTTTTATTCACTTATAATTTTTCTTCTCTATTGATATGTACTACCTAGGTCCAACTATTCGGGTGTGTCAATCAATGGGCCTCCATGTATTGGCCTTCGAAGAAGACTCAGAGATTTTCCAGTCATTGCTCGCACCGCTAATTCCAAAGTCACCTACGGATTTGGTAGTCGAGAGGAGGAAGACTTTGCGACGTACTCAAGGGGAACCAGCACAGAAGACACAAAAAAGCAGTCGTATTCCTTCTTGTACGTAAGTTCAACCCAAGTTCAAGATTTTTTCATTGTTTTCAAAATCGTTGTACGTTATCATTGTCAACTTTGCACCTCATTATTGCTCTGTTTCATTGTAGAGCTCTGCCGCTATTGTCATCTCCTGATTCTATCTTCTCTTTATCTATCTGGGCAAAGAGAACTGCGGAGATACAATCAACTATGAAATCTCCTCCACCAACACATCAGCGGTAGAGGTATCAGAAAGATGTACTCCGTTATGTGGAGGTAGAGGCGGAGGTTGGTAATGGAAGCGAGGGTAGTTCAGATGACACGGAGTAGTTGTTTTGTATACTCATTGTCAATTTCTCCTTCAGTAAGATCTTATTTGCCATTCCAACCTAATGCCAATCCAAATTGAATACTCTTTTTGTGCACATACTAGTTGTACCCATTCGAGTTCAAATTGAAACATGCCTCTTATTTTGCTACCATCTTCTAAACTATCTAAACACCATATAATGTACCACATGAATCAGATCTTTAAACTTATGGCAACTTGGAACTGCGTACAAAAGTGTCAGATAGATTAGTCAACTAGTCTGTCATTGAGTAATGCATCAGAATTTAGTAGCATATTCAAGGCAAGGTCGGATTGTAAAATGTACACTGAACAACGTACACTATATTGTTCGTACCGTAAACCATACATACAAAAATGCATTTGATGTAAAATCCACGATTTTGTTATATAATGAGCAAATGGATACATGACTTTTTCAATACTAAAAACCTATTGAAAATCTCATTAGAAATATGCATACATAACCATGAAGATGTAGTTTTTGTAGGGCTAAGAAAAACTAGAAAATATTGATACAATCTTCATTTCGTAAACCCTAAATTCTAGATCCAAAATTCCAATTCTTTAAATCAACGTTCAAGTACACTATACATCATGCGAACACACCAAATCATGGATTACTCTAATAATGAGAATGCGAAGCCTTTTATCCACGACCATAGGACTTACATATTTATCCACTTAAATATGTAAGTCTTATTCATTAAATATGTAAGTCTTATTCATTAAATATGTAAGTCTTATTCATTAAATATGTAAGTCCTATGAATATGGTATTTATGCTCACCGCTTACCGCTTATCCCATTATTTCTGCTTATCCTATACCATATTCATAGGACTTACATATTTATCCACGGCCATAGGACTTACATATTTAGTGTTAAGGTTCGGAAGTGAGTGGGAACGCCTTCCCACCGTTTTATATACCACTCCATTTATTTATTACTTAAATACCATATTCATAGGACTTACATATTTAACTCTTGAAGGACCAAGTGTCAAAAATTGGACCTTTTGAAAGTTTGGCCAGGCTCCTCTGTTGTCAATTTCCAACATTCCACTTTGAAATTTTTACTATAAAAGCGCATTATTAAGACCTTAGTGAGAGAATAATTTTTTCCCTCAATCCGGCATTTAATGAAAAAGTTATAAGATTTTGATTTATAAATGGGGAGAGCAGGCACATTAGGCACCTCCAAAAACTTTTGTTAGGACGCTCTATTGAATGTGAGATTTTCAACACTAGCAAATACTATTATTTTCCTTCATGCAGTCAAAAAAATTCTTGTCTTTAGTGAAAAATAGCATGTTAACCCAAGTCAATCATTTTCACACATTGTCACACAAGAAGAAGAATAAAAAATTTTAAAAAAATAACGCGGACCTCTGAAAGAGGCCGGCATGAATAAAGTGTTTGTTCGTTCCACTTACTAAGACCATATTGTCACACATTGTTGGGTAGGTACCAAAAAAAAAACTTCTTTTCCACATAAAGCTTAGAGATCTTCATATTTTTTATTAAAAAAATCCCACAACAATATGTAGTATAAACCTTCTTATTGACCATTCAGATTATCAATCTAAAACATATTAAGTTCACAAAAACTTAAAACGTGAATTGGCAAATTTTGAACCTCTGCTCTGTGCACAATTGTTTTGAATATGCTACACCCCTTCTCTACCTTTAAAAATTGGTGTATAAGGAACTAAAATCATGCTTAATCCTTTGGCGCCTAAGTCGTGTTTCTCCAATACCAAGAAATGTGCTGATTTCTATTCTTTGAACTAACTTTGATGGAAATAAAATGCCTAATTTTGGTTTCCAAACTTACAAAATTGAACTCAAACCATGACCAAACTTTGAGGAAAATATGCTCAACATCCAACGCTTGATGGAATAGACTATAAACATGTAATTAAGCAATTATGCACTCACCATTTAAAAGTGCACTTAGGAACGACAACGGCCATGGCGCACCAAAAATCTCACATTTAAATTTGTTTTGTCTATTTTGAAAAAAAATTAGAGTTCTTGGATCTATATTGTGTGCAATTAAAAATGTCAATTTAACAAGATGTTAAATTGCTTTTTCAACAAATTTTTAGTGGAACATCGTTGAATTTTGATAAATGGCTATTTAATATCATTGTATAAAATTTTGTGAATAGCTAGTAAGGATTGTAATGTAGAAAAGTTGCAATTATCCAAACAAAATTGCCAATTGATATGAAGAAATTCCACATGGTACATGATTCATAAGATGAAGATAAAAAAACGAAGGCATTTATACATGCACTTGGTGATGTAATTAATCAATAGTAAAAACTTATAGCATTTATTATTTACATAGTGTGCATACACTATACATGATATTTAAAGTAGTACTAAAATTCCACTCCTAATATGTATAGCGGGAGGAGAGTAGGAAACGAGAGGAGGGGTACGGGAGAGGAAAGACGCCCGGGTTTAGGTTTAGTGGTGTTAGGTTGAGAATGGCGGCGGATTAAGGGTTTTGGGTGTTTAGGATTCCGTGGGTTTGGAGCAACGGCATCAAGTTTAGGACTCTAGAGGTGTGCGCGTACACACCTGTGTGAAGGTGAGAGGGGAGTAGTGTGAGGGAGGGGGTGTGAGCAGCGGCAGATTAGGGTTCCGCAGGGGTGGAGTAGCAGCGAGGTTTAGAACTCCATGGATGTGTGTGTGCACACTCTTATGGGAGAGGCGAAAGGGGAGTGTGTGAGGGGAGGGGTGGTGAGCGAAGCGAGGGTGTGAGCTGCAGTGTAGGGTTTGAGGTGGGGAAGAGGCTATAAGTGGTGGTGGAGAGAGGCTGTGAGTGGGAAGAGGGGTGAGCGGCAGTGTAGGGTTTGAGGTGGGGAGAGAGGGTTTGAGCGGCCGCGAGAAGAGTGTATGAGCGGGGGGCAGAGTGTGAGTGGCGGAGGAGAGGCGGGTGGAGAAACATGCGAAGGAGAGCTGCAACTCAACGCCACCCAAAACCACAACCACCAAAACCTCTAGGGGTGTGCGCGCGCACACCCTGCACACATATATCCGCCCTAGATTTGAATTAATAAATAATATAAAATTAGTGCTCGTAGGCAAAAGGCTACCCGAGCTATTTGAGCTACCCGAGTTCTCCAAGTTCTCCGAGGCCTCCGCGAGGTGAAGCCAAGAAGAGCTAGGAAATTTCAACCTAGTTCCCTAGGTCACCCATCCGAGTCTTATTCCTTCACCATCCCGCTAAACTTCAAGGTTGCTCAACTACCTCCAATCGGCTTCTACTAGCTTTGGTGATGTTTAAGGCTTGGAAGTAAATATCTTTACACTTAATGCTTCGTTTCACAAATGGTTTGTTGCACTCACATCAAGGTATGGTATTTCATTATATGATAGTACAAACACGTAAGAAAAATTATAATGAATCACCAAAGTATTGGAAGTGATACACGACTAATATTGTCTTATGTTTCAAGATGTGTAGATTTTAAGTACATGAACAATGTTGTTTCCAAAAAAAACCAAAACCAATTTAGTAATCATGTACTCTACATAAGTTTAAAACAATAGTTATCATATATTTTGCATATTATTCACGTACATACACATATTTAACAAAATATGTAACACAACATATAACACAACAAACACAAAAATTTCATACAAAACAGTTAGTAAGATTTTAGCATTTTAAAAAAAACAAATTGGAGGAAAAATCTTCTGGTTTTTGAGTGCTGATTGGTGCACTTGACCACGTGCATAATTGCTTAATTGCGTGTTTATAGTGTTTAAAGTTACCGTGTATTGGTAATGAAAATTGTGGACTTTGGAGGGTATACTACTTTATCCACCAATTGATTCTTGCAAAAAAAAATTACTTCAAATAAAAGAGGTTCACATGTGCTCTAGGTTGATAGGTTTGCATTGACATATCATATGTGAGGAAAACATTTATACATGATTATTGATGATTTTTAACCTTTGTTTGTTTGATTGTATATGAAAATGTTCTTGTTTTATATAAATTAAAATGGAGGTTTTATATGCAATGAGAGAGATCAACAATCACAAAACAATGAAGGGTCTCTTAAAGTCAAATTTCAATCAAAATTTAAGACCAAAATCATTTTGCATGCATATAAATTATAACGTAGTACGTGTCATGGAATTCAATGTATTTTAGTGTATTTTATGATGTATTTGTGGCTTTTCCATGAGTTCTATATATCCAAATCATGATCTGATTTTTTGTAAAGATGTTTATGTAATTTGTGTGCAAATCTGCACTTTACATTTTATGACCTAATTCCTCATGGATTTCATGCAAACTACGTTTTAACACCTCCAGAGTCCCATTTCGGGTCTGGTAGGCACTAGAGGGTAAACACGATGGTAATGGATTTGGACCTTGTGTAGTGCAAAAATTTGTCACTTAGTGAAGTCAAAATCTGATGATCCACTGCATGCTCGAAAGAAAATGAACCATATGCTTGACTTTAAACACTATAATCTTTCGATCCGTGCGGTCAAATTTTATAAAATTTTGTGAATATGTTATTTAATAACTTTTAATTGAGATCCTATGGTTAGAGAGAAAAATCAAAGTTTTTGTTTCCTGCTTTACTCATTGCACTAGAACCCAACAATTTTGAAGTGTTTTTGGTGTGAGATTGTCACGATACCTTAGGAATTGATATATTCATTAAATACTTGAAATGTTGAATGTTAGGTATTCATTTTTTGCCACAAACCTTCTACCACATCATCTCATGTTGAAGGCTAGAAGAAGATCCTATGGTTTCATTCTCAAAGGGATCATATTAGCTGTTTTAAATCAAAAGAGTAGAGATTCCTCTAAAATGTCTTGGTCCTTTAGTGGTTGTCCCTTTAAAGCCTAACGACCACATATGGATTGTTTTGGCACAAGAACCTTTGTAGTAAGCCCTACAAAATCTAAAAGGAGAAAATAGACCATGACTTTGAGGTGGAGGAAGATTGTCATCTATTGAGACCATCGCCAAGACAATTGGTGTAAGCATCAGCAAGTTACAATGATTTCCGTGAAGTGGAATTGTAGATTTTGTGCTGAAATGTACCCAATGCACAAATGTCATTCTATGTAATCTAGAAGAGTTGTAGATTTCCTCCGGCCATAATACATCATTGGCCTTAAATAACGCCTGCAACCAGGCCTAGGAGATTCCACGAGTAGATACATTTCATCACGACCAATCGCTACATCATCTACATAGTGGATACATCTCATAATTCACTTGCCAGACTCTGATGCACATCCTCACAGTATTCATTAGAAGCACAAGGATCCAAGGAACTTAAATTAGGGCGCGGATCAAACAGAGATGAGATATTCCTCCACCAATTTGCAAATTCCTCCAAAAGTGACCAGCCATGGGTCTCTTGTCCTAGAAGGGTTAAAGAGAACTTAACCCTTTAGCGCCCAGGAAGCCCAATGGGACTCTAGAGGTGCTAAAACTCAATTTGCACAAGGTGCTAAAACACAATGAGGAACTAGGCTTTGAGAAGCGAGGTTGAGAACTGTGCACACATTACATGAACACTCTCCAACAATCAGATCATGATTTGGATTTACAGAACTCTTGGAAAAGCTAGGAATACAACACAAAATACACCAAATACACTAAAATACAGTGAATACAATGAATACCATGCCAGATACTATGTTGTATTTCACACACATGCCCATTGATTTTGGTCTTAAATTTTGATTGAACTTCATCTTTTAGACATTCTTCATTGTTTTGTGATTGTTGATCTCTCTCCTCACATACAAAACTTCCGTTTTGATTCGTATAAGGTTGGAACATTTTTGTATACAATTAAGTAGAAAAAAGCAAAAAAATCACCAATAATTGTGTATAAATATTTTCTTCACATATGATATGTCAATGCAAAGCTATCAACCTAGTGCACATGTGAACCATTCTTATTCAAAGTACAAAAATTCTTGCAGGAATCTATTGATGGTTAAAGTAGTACACCCTCCAAAATCCAGAGTTTTTACTACCAATGTGCAGTCATTTTAAACACTATAATCTATTCCATCAACCGTTGGATGTTGTGCAAAATTTCCCCAAAGTTGAGGTCATGGGTTAAGTTCAATTTTTTAAGGTTAGATATAAATATTAGGCATTGTATTTCCATAAAATCGAGTTCAAAGAAAAAAATCAGTAGAAATCTTGATTTTTCCAGAAACATCCCTGGGTGGTAAAGGGTTAAGATTCAATGAGCCGTGGCAATGGACACTCTTGTCTTGAGGGGCACCTTGACGACAAATGGTTATAGTCCACCCACATTCATCCGCCCTTATGGTGCCAACAGAGCGATGACAATGACAAGGCACGTCCGGACTTGCCACAGTATCACCATTCCCAAGGCATATCCCCTCGCTCTTCAATCCTTTCTCTGCCTTCCTGCAACTGATGCCATCCTTCTAAGTTCTCGCGTGGCGTGCATCCACTTCGATCCCTCAACGATTCCCTTCATAGTAAGTTACTCTTCCTCTCTCCATCGCCTCTCCCGCTCCACAACATCCTTCCATCCGGTACTTGGTTTCAGTCTCTGGTCCTTTTCATCTTTGTTTGTATGCCCAGGTTTGCTCGGGTTTGGAGAGAGAAAAACCTATTTCCTGTTCTGAGTTGGATGAGTATTGTTGAAGAGTCTGTGCCTAACTTGGCTGTGAATCTGCCGTTTGGTTTGGTTTGGGTTTCAGGTGGTGTTTTGATTGGAGGTTCCGGCGAGGGCGAAGGGTTTTGGTGATATGTTTATTGCAGCTGGTCGTAAGTCTTTGATGTCATGCATGTTTTAAACAATTTGTGGGACGGTTCTGATTGTATTCTGTCTGCGTCAAGGAGTGTTTTGCTCCCGAGTTTTCTGATTTTTTAGGATTTTAAAAGAATTTTTAGTTGTTTTTTTAGGATTCTTTTGTGATGTTGCAGTTGGGGGTTATGTCAATTCTAGAGTATGAACTAGACGGGCGCATGATCCTTTTGTGACGTCCATGGCCATGGCTGCCTGTGCCAAGTTGAAGCGGGATTCTTTACGAGGATGTGCTAACGAGCTTAAGTGCGGTGCTTGCTTTATGTCAGATTACTCCTAAAATTGGTGCATTTTTCGAGTCTGCTGGAAGTACAGTTGAGGCAGACTTATGCAACGTTCGGGAGGCTTTTCAACAGCGCTCTAGTCTTACCATCAGAGGGGAAAAAAACAAAAAACAAAAAAACTGGTAAAGTGTTCAACCATTATTTGGGTTTAGCGATTCGCGTTCTGGGATGCAACAGTGTTGGTTCGGAAATCATTTACTTAGTTCAGTAAAGCTCTCGAATTCTGATTTGTATCCTCGCTTAAGTACCTCTTGATTAATTATAGAAGATATGATCAGGGTTAGGTTTTGCGATGCTAGAGCAATTTTTGCAGAATGTAGCCAAGACATGAAGTACTCCCATGCAGAGTTTCTTTAGTAGACAGAGAAATCATTTGATTTTTCACGCTGTTATGCTGCCACGAGATCGTCTTTCAGATGCTGATGTTTCCATTTATTATGGCCTCTGACCCATGCAGGAGCAGGGATTTGACATCGCTTCAACCTCACTGACACCTTCGTCTCTGTGGGCAGTGTGATTACGGATTGTTGACGTGATGGACGACATGGACAACATCACGGGGAACACTCTGCAGATAGCAGGTGCGACAAGTCTCGCCAGCTTGGCGACAGGCCTGGGCTGCTGGCTGTGGCTGCCGGACCACGTCGAGTTCTGGGGCAGCATCACCATGCCAAGAGAGGTGGGCATCCTCCTGATCCCGGTGCTGGGAATAGTCCTCACGCTGATGCTCGCCCTGGTGGTGAAGTGCGACCCGCTCTGCGAGAATTTCGACTCCTCTTCGCAAGCCGCCATGAGCGTGGTCGTCATGTCCCCGAGCCTCTTCTCTCCGGTGCTGCAGGTGATCGTCCTGTGGGCGGCCTTTACTGAGCACAGCCTGGGCACCACTCCCATCGTCTTCCTCTTCAGCGTCTTCCTGGCGATGCTCGGAGGCACGTTCAACTACGTGGAGCAGAACCATGTGGTGGGCATCCGGGACCCCTGGACGTTGGCGAGCGCGCATGTGTGGGAGGAGGTGCATTGCCTTGCCACCAAGCTGTTCATGGTCGCGGGGTTGCTCGGGATGGTGGCGGTCTGGTTCATCCCGCCCGGCTTCTGGCAGCTCCTCTTAGCGGGGCTGATCACTTTGGTTCCGTTGCTCACGTGCTCCGTGTACTCGTTCCTCATCCGGGAAGACGCGCAGTACCAGTACATTGTCAGGTAAATTCATATTGGTATGTAATATGCCGGAAGCTCAGCTTTAAGTCTCTTCTAGCGAAAGCTCTTCTCTCTTCCCGGAGGCTCAGCCTGACGTCTCTTCTAGCGAGTCATAATTCTCTACCCATCAGGATCATATGAAATAAGCTTACCCTGTCGGATAGATGCATCAGGAGTTCAACGTGTCTTCCAGGCTGTCATTGTCGGAATGCCACAAAGTGGCCACTAGTGTCATGCTCGATATAATTACTGTTCGCTGTAGTAGAGCCTGTGTTTTTTTTCCGATCTGAGACTTTCTACATACTGTAAGATTTTATGATGTGAATCAAAATCCTCGTTGTACAATGCTTGCTCGCAATTGAGTCGTTCTGGAAGCAAGTCCTTTTACATAATTCTCAGGACATAGTATGGAAATTCAAGGAGAATCATGTAGGCGCTAGTCTTTGATTGGGGTCTTAGAGAACCTCTCTAGCTTTTGGTTTGGTTAAACTTTACCGGCATCGGTGGCATGACCGGATTCTTACCAGCTACGTGGTCAATGTTGCCTGTAATGGGCGTCAATCAACAAGTAAGTTGCGTGCAAAGGTGTTGATTGCTTCGTAATTTTGGAGAATTCTCGACTCACGCCAGCTTCACTAATTTTCAGCGGGAAATGACTCAGATTATTTTGCGGCACTAACCTGTGAGGCTAGAATGTCTGCCAATCAAAGCAATGACTTGGAAACGCCGGTAGCATGATCTCCACTTGATACAATTGTTTATATATGATGGAATCTGTAACCTTGCGATGTATGTTATCGGTAGACTATGTTACTGAAGAGCTGGGGTCGTCCCCAATGCTTGAACTTGAGGGAGACTCTTCACAAGTAAATGGTCTACATCTACAGTTCCTTCCGTAACGAACCGAAAGGTTTCCTGGTAAAGACTTTGCCAAAACTTGTTGGTGTTGCCAAAACTTGGTGTTGCCAAAACAAGCCCAGGGCGAACTGACCCCTCGTTCCCCTTGTGGGATGAAGAGGCCAGCTCGCCTTCGTTGCCTATCATCCCCGGCCATGTCGTCACCCCCGAGCCCGCCCATACGGCCCACAGACGCCCGTCCCGCTACCCGCCCGGTCTGTGTAGCCCCTCGCCCGGCCTGGCACTGTGCAGTCCCCATCGCCTTGGTCACTGGTGACAAATTAAACCACGAAATACCCATGACGGGTACTGCGGATGGTGAACCTTGTGCTGGTGGGAGCACTGTTGGCTTTCAGAGAACGACTCTGTCCTCGAGAAACGTGTACGTCAGGAGCTTTAGTGATTTCGACACGATGATTAAGTTTGTGCACGAGTTCAGGTGGAGCGCTCCGCCGATCCTAAGTCCCACGCAGCTGAGGAAGGGGTGAGGATCTTATCTGTGAGCAGATTCTGGGTGCCAAACTGCATCCCAGGAAATGGCAGGAATAAGTTTTGAATGGCATCCAAGTGAGGGCGACTCTCAATTAATTTGTAGATTCGTGACTTTTATGGAAAATTTCGACGCTCTGATTTCGTGAAATCGCTGCAGATCCCACTGGGCATGCACAAGGAGCTTTTAGTGCTTTCCCTCAAGTGAAAAGTAACCTAATTCCTGCCTTGTAAATAGGAAAGTTGGTTCTTTTTGTTACGAAAGGGAATTGTGCCACACAGGGAATTTTTTTCATATTCCATCCCTCTTGAGAGGGAAAAATAAAGAGAGAATATCAAGAAGGAAATTTTCTCAAAAAACCATAAAAAATCCCACATGGGAAAACCACTTTTTATTCCTTCTTCTCATCAACAGTGGATATGCAATCAACCAGGATATAACACCAAAAATCCCACATGGGAAAACCCCCTTTTATTCCTCAACAGTGGATATGCAACAGTTTCTGTTTTTTCCCAAAACAGCCTATCTTCAGCCTGTATGTCAATGCACTATCCAACTTGTATGCCATATTTACAGTATGCATGTAAAACACAATTAACCTACAAAATTGAGTCTTTCTACATTCCAAAAATCACTCTCGTCAAAACTCCCTGGTCCTGGTCTTGTATTGATTCTGCAAAGAAAAATTAAAACATTCTCAGATCATTTGTACTATGTGAGCCTATGTAATCCATCAATGCAGTATTCCATCAATGAGCAGTGTAAGATTTTGGTATACCTTGAGCTAAGAACGAAATGGTGTATGTTTTTCCTGCTTCAAAACAGTCGACACTGAGACCGTCTTCATCACCTTCGAGTATGTTGCCATCGTCCAAAATGACTGCAGATGACTTGAATACCGTCAGCACGTTGGCCACTTTCACACGGTTCCTCTCTTCACCAAAGAGGTTTAACTTGAAGGACTCCTTCTTGTCACTCTGGTTAACAAATATCACTTTTGTTGCCATGTTGGAAGCAGCTTGTCAATTCTGCAATCAAAGATGCTACAGAAAAAGTAAACAAGAGGATGCTCCATTCAACATGTTGAAAATGTACACAGCAAATTCATGCAACTCTGATGCCTGTCATTGTGCTAAAAAATGCGTGCCCTAGCGTGAATCAGACAGTACAACAATGATCTTAAACTCTGCTAATTGTGATAAGAGAAGCATAATCAAGAGCTTCACTGCCTTGCTCATAGCTAACAAAACGGTGGATTATGATTATCTCCTCCGTAGCACACCATCGATCAAGACACCAAAATGAACTCGTACTTAAGAAAAAAGGATCACTCTCCAAGAACTGAAACAATTGATCCGAAAACCTTAAACAAACGCAAGTCATTTCATCTCACTGAAAACCTCAAACGAACACAAGTCATTTCATCTCACCTCCAAGTTTAATTACCTATGACGACAGCAACGAAATCTCTCTCTCTCTTCAGCTCTCCTCCGCAACACATCATCAATACTCGATATCACAAATCTCTCTCGAAGACTGTAGTGAAAAATTCCAAACTTAAAAACTCAAAAGAACGCATCGCATTTCACCTCCAAGCCAAATTGTCCATCACAACGGCAACTAATACTCTCTCCAGCTCTCCTATGCACCAATCCTCCCTCCAAAAAAGAACTCCTCCTAATCACAAATCACGACTTACAAGTCTCCAAGCATTGAAACTTTAAAAAAAAACGTGAGTGAGAAACGCACCTGACGGCGTTTGATTGTTGACGTCCGAGAGTGCGCTCACCAGGCTCCTCCTCGCTCCTCTTGGCTCCTCAAGGAGTGGACGCAGTCAGCCTCTGAAGCCTCTGCGCAGCAACAGAGAAATTTGCTAAGTGCGGAACATCGAGAAAAACTCTCAATCATACATGTGCAAAGAATTAAAACTTGCAAACAATTCAGACAAAGTTGTTCAGCTAGAGAGTTAGAGAATGAACTCCATTACCTTAGCTGAAGCATGCAGCAGCAAAGGCGAAGATGAGCGTCTGTCTTAAGCCATAGCCAAACTGGTTGTGTCTGTGTTACAAGCCATAGCCACGAGCTTCCACAGGCTTCCATGCACCCAAAACTGTCACTGCACCTAAAATCGTTGTGATCTAGTGGTGGCGTACATTTAAACATTTGTAGGTTGCCAGAACGTAGATTTCTGAACTTTGACTTCATCGAGGACGTAGAAGACGTCGTGTATATCTCTTAGTTATGAAAAGCGGGGAACTTGGAAAGCATGAAGCATGTAAGAACTGTCCAAAACAAACGAGCAATACGCGCAAACACAATCTCCAAGACCGCTACAAAGATCTCTCAGGAGAGAAGTCCTGATAGTGTCTTTGAAGATAGCATTCAACCATCACAGGTGAGTTATTAATCTAGAGGTCTCTTCTCTTTGTAAATCTAGGGTGTTTGTGATGTAAAGGATGAAGAGAATTGCACTTTTGAGTTTTTGGATGCTTCAACTGTGGAGCTCTTGGATACTTCGACTGTTGAGCTTGCTAGCTCCGAGCAACCATCGCCACAAGTAGTCTCACCTAAATGCTCTCCAAAATATGTACTTCAGTTACAGTGCTACTATTCTTTGAATGTATGTTGCCAGAAAAGTAGAATATACTATTCTTTCCCATATGAGAAAAAACCGATTAACAGTAGAATGTTGGGAACCAGAGAAACTTTCCCATGTTAGAAATTCCAAAGAGGGAAATGAGACCGCTATCCCAAGTGACATAGGGAATGTTCATAGGGGAAAACAAACAACTCCATTTTCCTTGATGTAAACCATGGGTATTAGGCCATGTTTCCCCTTTTCCCAAGGAGGAAAATTTGAGAAGCTCCTTGTGAAGGTCCTCGCAATCTCCGTTCAACTATCTGGCTGTGTCCGAGATCTCTACGGGCCCTGGTCGCAGGAAACTCGGTGCTGCTAACGCCTCCAACTCAGGTTTTTACTCAGACAGGCATAAGTATATTGTTGCCACTATTATGTTGTCGCGCAAAGATGCCCATTGTGGTACATGTGAAGTAGAAGCATAATGTAGAGGAGCTCCGATAGTTGTTGTTGATGATCCAGGGAGCAGTTTCTTGCTTGCCTATGATGCACTGTATGTACGCAGTGAGATTTCCAAAAAGCCTGCTCTGTGCTGTGACGGGTAAAGGCTTAGCAAACCGGGGACTTGCTCACCACCCAGCCCAAAGGGAACAAGGTATGAGGCGTAAGAAGGGAGCACTGCATTTGTAACGTGCCCGGAAATACTGTTATGAACTGTTGTCATGGTGTAGTTTTAAAGTAGGAGACACTGTCATCGCTATCTGCAAAGGGCCGGCATGATTCCGATCCAGATGGAGCTTGGAGGCAAAGACGTGTGCCTTGTCCCTGAGGATGCAGACTTTGGAGCTTGCTGCTACTCACATCATCAAAGGCGGCTTCTCCTATAGGCGACCCCCAAGTCTGATTTTTTATTTTTTATTTTATTTTTATTATATATATATATATATATATGATAAAATAAAATTTGTTTTATTTTTTTTTGACACAAGTGAAGAGAACCTTTACTGCAAAGGAAAGGGGGAGAACTAACAGGGGGCCCGGGCAGACCCCGCCACGTCCGGCCAGGCCAAGTTAAGGCCCAGATCGAAGAAAAAGAAGGGGGGTCAGACTAAAGTAAAGAACTAGCAAGCTAACCACTAACATGATTAGGAGTCAAATGCCAATGTGGCTTCTCATCGACCCACGAGGCCAGGACATCGTTGCAGCACCAAAGATCTTTGAACCGCTTAGAGAACTTAGTGCTCTTCTCTGGAGCTTGAGAGCATCTAAGAAGCGATTTGGACCACGTGGCACGCCCATAATCTACCAGACCAAGCCACACTTTGGTTCTAAGTTTCTGTTTGTTCTATTTAGTGCCATTGAAGGCAGAGTCGTTTCTTTCGCTCCACAACTGCTAGAGGATGATGCTCCTAAAGAGCATCCAGATCCTACTGATAGGAGTGAACCGCCGAAAATCCCATGTTTCCACGTTGGCACGAACTTACGGGTAGGCTCCGTCCCCCTCAGCGAATCCTCGCTCCAGTTGGTCTGAGGATGATCATCCTCAGTACTGCTGTCGACTGGCTCCTCATTTGAGTACAAGGGGGGCCCGGGAACAACCGGAGCAGTGTTCAGTTGAATGGACCGATTCGGCCCAGGGACGCCAATCCTGCGACGCCACTGAAGAGTTCCCATAACATCCGACCGGTCTCTGTTCCTACAGGCGAATTGAATCTCCGGTCGCTAAGGAAGCATAAGCGTCAGAAGGCCGACCCCCCACTTCCACGTATCTTGTGCCGATCTGCGATCCCAGAACCTGTGGAGGATGGTCTCTGGGCTCCTGATCACAAACAGGGCAACTCTGGTCGATAGAGTCCTGAACTTTCCCTCTCCAGACATTTACGGTAGTGGCCTTATGCCAGATTGCCCAGATCAGACCAACCTCCTTCTGCACTCTATCCGAATCCCAAATATTGAGCCACTTAAGCTTGTACGACGCCGGGAGAATTCCGCTTCACTTGTGCACAACCACCGAAGGTACTTGGTATTTGTACTGCAGTAGTGACTGACCAAGCTTGGCCGAGAAGTCCATGAACTGAACCTCGCCATCCCATCTAAATCTTTTGGGATCCCACGATAGCATGTCACTTCTCCCGTAGAACAAGTGCATGATGTTCTTCTTCACACCTCTAGTGACTTTCTCCACTCGGACCCGGCGCACCTTGCCAAAGTGAGTAGTGGTCTAGTCCTCCGCGTGGAAGCACCACCTAGGAGGTCGCTGCGCCTTCTTTGAGCGGTCTACCCGGCTGATACTTCGAAGACAGTCAGACGCCGTTCTGACCTCGAACACTTCCCTACTCGAGGGGATCTCGAGTCTGTGCCAAGCGAGTTTGGTTTGAAGCCTCTCGCCGACATGGAGCACAATGCTTGGCAGTTGAGCCTCTTCGCCCTCAAAAACCCCGATCCATTCGCCAGCGGTCGTCTGAAGCCTATTAGTAGAGAGAATTCTATACCACATGCTTTCCAACCTATGTGTGAGAGTTAACAAGGCCCCTCTTTCTGGCTCCGTAAGGGAGTGAGTAGCCTGCATCTCATCGAAGTTCAAGAAACGATTCCCGTTCCAAATGTCCCTGATCTTGCCAAGCCCTCGTCTGTGAAGCTCCAAAGCTCGGTGACGTGCGAATCCCGACCCGATAGCCTGAAATGCCGGGCAGAACCAAAGATTGTAGCCTAAAATCTCGTCCAAGTTGTTGGGCGGACAATATTTTAACTTTGGGAGCATTGTCTTCCACACCGATGTCACGCGATTCCACACCATGGAACCTTTCCTGGCTTGATGCTTGTTGAGCGTGAAGTAATCCAGGCTTGCCTTCCATCTGCCCTTGGAGAAGGGCTGAAACGATGCCAGTCGATACCTGAGGATGGAATGCAGGTTAGAGCCGCCAGGTTCCAATGCTTTAATCACCCACTTTGTCATAAGTGCCGTCGTGGCATCTTCAATATTGATGAGATTTAATCCTCCGTGTGCTTTGAGTTGACAACATTGAATCCAGCTTACGTGGGTACGGGATCGCCTCGCCGTGTCGGAGGCTAAATAGTTCATTATTAATCCCTTGACCCGCATAATTATCCCTTTTTTTGTACCTCCCCAGATAGAAAGAAAGAAAAGAGGGGCAGACAAGAGAACCCTATTGGCAATCACACTTCTCCCCATAGGGTTGAGCTTCGTAGAGCTCCAGTAGACCAACTTCTTTGAGATTCTCTCATACAGAAAGTTATCCACTGAACGAGTGGCCAACATCATGCCGAACGGAGCCCCGAGTAGTTTGTTGATATCTCCCAATTCAGCCCACCTTATGCCTAACTGATCGGACCATAATGGTCTTCCAGGGCCTCCCCAATCTTGCCAGTAACCACACAATTTGGACTAGTTAACGACTAGACTTGAGGCTAGGCAGAAGTTGTTCAACAATTCGATCAGATACCTCGCAGATTCTTCTCTCCCAAGCAGGGTGAAAGATGTATCGTCGGCATATTGTGCGAGGATTTGTTGCCTGCTTGCATCCGGCAGCTGGATTCCTACTACTCGACCGTTGTGTGCCTCCCGTTTCACCATGGTATTCAGGACCTCTGCTGCAATGATGAACAAATATGGAGCAAGAAGGCAGCCTTGCCTCACTCCCCTTTCAATCCTGAAGGCTGACCCTGGACTGCCGTTCACTTGCCGGCGGAAGTGGCTTCCTGAAGGAGGATCTTGACCATTCCAATGAACATGTCTTGGAAGCCGAAGGCTTCTAGGATCCTGTAGAGACACTTCCAATCAATCATGTCATAGGCCTTAGTGAAGTCTAACTTCAGGAAAAGTAGAGGCTGACCTGACTGTTCAGCCTATGACATTGTTTCATGAGTGAGCAGTATGTTATCTAGGATGTACCGGAGAGGAAGAAACGCGGACTGTTCAGGGCTGATGATGTCCATCAGGATTGGTTGTAGACGTCTCTGCAGAGTTTTAGCGAAGATCTTATACGCAGTGTTCAAGAGGGATATCGGCCTCCAATTGGATAAAGAACGACGTTCACCTCCCTTGTGCAGCAGTGCAAGCAGGCCGTGTGACATACCTGCTGGCAGCTTGCCCGCGTTGATGTTTGTGCGAATCATACTTGCGAATTCAGCGTCGATGAGCTCCTAGAACGTAATATAGAATTCTACTCCCACTCCATCCGGACCCGGCGACTTGCCCGGACGCATCTCACACAGTGTTGCCTTCAATTCCTCTTCAGTAACGACGGCGCTTAACACCCCTCTCATGCAGCCGTCAATTCTGGAATTGAGGTAAGGCAAGATTCGGTGTACGGCTTCCTCTGTTGCGGGAGTAGTTGGTCTCGCCTCGTAGAGGCGTTGATAGAACTCTTTGCACACCTTCTCTAGCCCTGACCGAGACGACTCCAGTCGCCCCTCGGCATCTGTTAGCTCCGTTATGTTCGATGCCGTTGACCGAGCTCTATGCGACGAGAAAAATTCACGTGTGCATTTGTTGCCCACATCTAACCACTTGAGGCGGCTTTTCAACCGCGCCCCTTTTGCCTTTTTTTTCTCCATGACTTGAAGTCGAGCCGAGAGCTCATCGAGTTGAACTTAGGTTAGCCGGTTATTAGGCTCTTCCTGCAGCTTCTGGTGTGCGTCCTCTAGCTCTTTTCTCGCCTGGACTTCCTCCTTCCTACTCTCTTGTGCTTTGTGGATACAGAAGCGCTTATAGAAGCGCAGCACTCTCTGCAGTTTCTCGAAAAAAGAAAGGTTTGGATGGTCCGGCCAGGTTTGCCGAATGCCATACTGTGCCTCCGGGTGCTTAAGTAGTGAGACATTCATCAAATAAATAGACCTGCGTTGTTGGAGGGGCTCCAGTTGTATTTCTCTCCACACAAGGAGATGGTCTGACAATGCTGTGTTGCCAAGAATATGGTATGATTTGCTTATAGCTCATGGCCGCGTCCCCAGGAATGTGTACGTACGGTCGAGTCTCGCCAAAATCCGTTGTCCGTCGCGTCTTCTGCTATCCCAAGAGAACCGGATTTTTCTCTTCTTTGGGAAGGCATCTTCAACAACCAAGGCGCTCTTCAACTCTTGGAATAGTTGTTTCTCTTCGACCGATCTGTAAGACTCGCATAAATTAGATTTGTCCTCCCTTGTCTTCACAAATTTCTAGTCCCCTATTAGGATCCACCGGCATTCTCGAGGTAGCAACAGGAGTAGCTCTCTCCAGAGAACACAACGTTTAGCAGAGGAGTGGGGGCAGTAGACGTTGAGGAGTGCGACATCTCCTCCTGGAAGTCCTGCGAGCTTTATCCATTGTGCGTTTCCTCCCTGAGTGTATCCTTGATCGCAAATCAAGTGTGAGAATTTTGGTGACACCCACATCCCCGTCCCACCGCTCTCAACTCCTTCCTCTCTTCCTTCGTTGTTCTAGGCTACCTCTGCTTCTTGACCAATGAAACAAGCACCCGGCCAAAATAGTTTTTCTAACGTCTGGAACTTACTACCTCTTAGTTTAGTTTCCTGTAAACAAATGATGTCTAATTTCCCTAGCATTCTTAAGTAGTACTCTCTAATCACATCTCTTTTATTTCCTTCGTTCATACCCCGTACGTTGTGTGTTATGATGGACACTTTCATGAGCGGGGAGGAGGAAGAGAGAACTGGAAATACACACCTCTTGTGTTGTTAACCGATGGGCTGAACCTAACCGATTTGTTCTGTTGGCTTAGTTGTTGTCCAAACTGTTGCTCCCTGCCCGGCCGCACAGAAGATCGTGTCTTACTTGGTGAGCTTGGTTCTCCCTCGTCTTCCCAACCTTGGTCCCGAAGCCACTGTCTGAGAATTGAGCCGATGATGGCGGGGGCCGGAGCTCGGCTCTTTTTGTTTGGACCTCCCGAGAACTCTTCTGCACCTTGTATGTCCGCAGGCCCTAGATTGAGGTCATCAGACTCTATTCCTGTTTGCCGAGAGCATTCTCCTACATTCCGATCTGATTGCCGTCAGGGTTGTCTACATAGACGGACAGGGGTCCAAAGACAATGGGCGGACGGACACTTGGACAGGACGGACACGACGGACAACATCCTTATCGGACAGAACTCTAGAATATTCTAGAGAATATTTCCTACATCTATAGGAATATTCTAGATTATTTTGGAATATTCTCTATCAGACGTCAGCAGCCTCTATCGGACAGACAGCCGGACGGACCAACACTACCGGACGGACGAACGCCGGAACAACCACGATTGTCGTTCTGCATCCTTGAGATATGTCGGAGTTCAGTCTGGAGTGGTTGCCGACCCCAGTTTGTTTCCTTGGTTTCCTGTATGGTGTCCAGTTTCCTCGTTCGGTGATGAGAAACCTGCTATTGTGTGCGCTGCCACCTCCGCTCGTACGTGGCTTGGCGCCGGTCGAGGAATCTCTGAGTGAGCCGATGAGGCTGTTTCATGCTCCTCCGACCTCGACGTGCTCTCGCCTATCCCTGTTTTTGGTCTGCTCACCTGAGCTTGCAGACCCTTTGCCGTTGTCCTGATGTTTGGGCCTGGCTGAGGCCTTCTCGCTCTCCCGTTCCTCTTCTTCCGGAGTCCTACTGCCTGCATGTGAGTATCCATGCTTCTCTTCAATTCTCTTACTTGAAGACTTTCAAGGTCCCTTGATAACGTCCCACCACGAAATTGTCTCGTGTTGGACTGCTTGGCGGCATCTATCTCCGTAATGTCCAATTGTTTCGACGACTCATCTATAAATTGCGCTTGTGTAGTTCTTGACTTCGGGGGCGGCGGCAACTGTTCTTGAGTAGGAAGTTGATCTTGGCACCCCACTTCGTCCTATGTCTTTTCTTCCTGCGTCTGATCTTTGTCGTTCGGTGTAGTGCTCTGGCCTGCGCTTGGAGACAGTCCCTGCGCTGCCCTAGCTGGGTACGCTCTTCATTGGCCGCGAACACTTTTGTTCCTAGCTATCTCGTTGAGTGACGAGCATGTGGATTCTGTAGCGCGCGACAATCCTTGATCAAGTGTATCGTAGATAAACAATGTCTACACCTTATAGAGAGGTTGTTGTAATCTATCGCCAATGATACCATCTCTCCTGAAACAGGATTCATGACATTGATGTTCATGATGAACGGTTTAGTTGTGTCAATATTGACATAGAATTTCTGGTCTATAGAGTATCGATTACCTTTGTGCTTGCCTACTACCTTCCCGATGCATCTTGCAATGTCGTGGATGCTGTTGCGGATCTTGTTTGGTACCGCCTTGAGCGTAATCCACACAGGCATTTGGGCTTTGACAGGGGCGCTAGGGTCAAATCCAGCCACCCACGGTTGCAACATGCATGTCCCCCATTGCGATGTCTGTGGGGTAAGCATGGGTAGATGTTGAGTGGCGCGTACATCCTTGGTGACAATCTGGAAGAAATCGTTACCCAGGTTGCGTCTGAACTTGCATTCCGCTTGGGCGTCCCTTGACAACATTGTTAGCCAGGCTGGGACAAGCTCCCATTTCGCTTTGCCACCTACGAAATAGGCAATTACTATGTTTTGTTGGAAGTGTTCCATCTCCTTCTTCACCTTATCCTCATCAAGCGTAAACACAACAGCTTGCTTGTAAAGCAAAAAACCAGACCCACTGCGGAATAGAGTGTTTGGAAGGATCTCATCAGGGGTTGTTTTTGAGGGATTGAGTTCGGCGTGACTCCCGAGGTGTGCCAGTTGTTGTAGTACGTGTTGGCAACTATTCACATCTTAACACAAAGATACCCTTAAGGTAATCGTTCCCACAGAGAATCACCGAGAACTACAACGACTAACAACTCATCTATATATACACAATGTTACCTATATCACAATAATTACATCAAAGGAAATAAAGGAAAAGGGTTAGATTACAACGCCTGTGCGTTTATCTACATCCACCACCCCGCTCTCCGTACGAGCGCTTTCCCCCCCCGGGTAAGAGCCTACTTCGCTCGGAAGGTAGGAACTTTCGGGTAGGGACCTACCTCGTCGGAAGGTAGGGACCTTCGGGTAGGGACCTACCTCGACGAAAGGTAGGGAACTTCGGGTAAGGACCTACCTCGCTTAGTCCCGGTTAAGGGAGGGGGGGGATTATCTTTACAGCTCTACACACTATAGACCTCCGGAGTACACGAGTACCCGGATAAAGATTATATCATCACGGATGGTAGTCCGTGGACTCGCAAAGAGTTTTTAGTGTTGGACACAAGTAACAGCTACTCTACCTCCCATTCTCTCCTTCTAACTCTACTCACTCACTTGGATGGTTATGGTGTCACTGAGATCCCCCCAAAGGGATGTTAGACCTGTGTTTTTGAGGCTGCGAGCGGCGTAATGTAAGTGAGCAAGGGGCCTACCCGCCCACTATCCGTCCTCCTCTCAGTCTCCCTCCACATCCGATGCGGCTGGAGGTAAGATATGTCAGGGAATGATACGAGTCTTCACAACCGACACCAACCGGTACGCCGGAAGGTCACTCAAGACTCGCTAGGACCTTTACACATCCGTCACTCCCCCCTCGTCCTTCCCTAGACGCGTACAATCTCACATGTTATTTCCATCCACCCAACTAATCTACTTGATGGAACAAGGAAACGACTGTAACGGTTAGAGTTAGAGTCACGCCCCTACTAGCTATCTTCTCACCTCACCTGTTATTCCCACCCACCCGGACTAATCTACTTGATGGAACAAGGAAACAATGATTAGACAATTAGTATGGACTTGAGGAGTGGACTACTTGAAATGGCACTCACAGTCATGTATGCAATCCGAGCTCTCCAACCATCGAAGGTCTTCTCTGAGCGTAGGTTTAGAATTAAACTGAAAGCAAATACACACATCAAGCAGTGAAGAGAGGTGCCACGAGACTCCTCTCTTATACTGCCAAGGACTCACATAAGAGTCCAAACTCAAACGATACCTTCTAACGGTGACATTAACTACTCTTGGCGGCGGTGGCTGCCACTCCACACGGCGTGCACCATCAGAGGTCACTTATTACACAAAACCCAAGGCAAAACCAAGTCAAAATCCAAAGTCAACGCGGGGCCTAGTCCGCGAATGAACAGTGACCTATCAACTAAGATTCTGACCCTACTTCCGGGCCAACTCCTCAAGTCTTCTCTTCTCTTCCCTCCTCTTCCGCTTCTTCAAACTCTTGCTGGAAGTCGGGTGCGCCGCAGCCTTCGCGAGTGTCCCAAGTGGTGATAGCAGATCCGCAGATGAAGAGGGTGCTGATCCGGCCATGGATGTCCTTGGCAAAGCCTCCATCAAAGTCGAGGGGGCATCCGGACCACCCGGAGTGAGTAGCACGGAAGTCGTGCTTCGGTGGTGCTCGGACCGGGCAGGAAGGGTCGGTACGAGGCTTGGAGTCCCCATGAAGGTCTCCGGTTCAGAGGTGTGTGCCAACTTGACCTCACCCCGTACTGGAAGGTGCAAGTAAGCCGAACTCTCACTCGTGGTCTTCCCAAACGGAGACATACCCTACAAAGGAGTAACAGCTGGTGTTGCGCGAACGGGGTCTCCAAGGGAAAACTGACAAAGGAAGGTCGTGCGCAGAGGCTCCATCGTGGCACCCAAGCTATCCTTCCTTCCACTTTGTACCTGCATGGTGAGATCTAAAGAGGAAGGACAAATGGTACTCCCCACAAGGGGAATTCGAGAAGGGGGAACAGGGCTATTGAGGTCAATCACTTCCTTGCCCGGCGGAAGTCCTTGGTCACCCTTCTCTGAATCTGCATCCGAATCCGAATCACCATCCTTGTCTGAACCTGCTGAATCCTCTACAAACTTGGGTAGGATGTGGGTGAGGTTGCTTATGAACAACCTCATGTTGGCATATGCCTCCTCAATCTTTACGGTTTGCTCCATCATGAAAGCAATCACCTTCTTACTCGAAATGTGGCCATCCCTCTCCAACCTTGCATCAAACATCTTTGCTTTCATCACCGCCTCCGCCGGGACGTGTAACGCCTCCTCCACTTGCTGCAACGCCGAGGTCGATGCATTGGCTTGGAGAAGGGCCTCCTTGCAACTCCTCTCTGCCTCCAAGGCCCGGCTCTTCATCTTGGTCACCTCCAAAGTGAGTCGGTTCACCTTTTGTTCCATAAGGCGGAGGTCACCGACTCCTCCCATCTTCTCCTAAGCCGCCGCAACTAGTCCTTGGTAAGAGGTATTGCCGAGAAGACTACCCAACTGCCCCAAGGTTTTGTCCACATCATCCACATATACTCAAAGAGCCTCTATCAACTCGGAGGCACGGTAAGTCTTCCCTCCGAGTTGAGCTAATCCCGTAGCGGCTGCCCGGGCAGCAGCTTGAGTTCGGATGGAAGGTGCTCCTCTCTAGCTCGGTCGTTGGCGCTTGGGAGGTGGGAGTGCTTCTCCCTCTGACTGTGATGAGCTACTTCCTCCTTGTGATCCGGGTTCGGACTCCGACTCAGTCCCCTCGAACTTCCTCATCATCAGTTGCGTGCCGTACGCCATGTCCTCGTCCGGGGTGGTCTCCTTGAAGTGGTGATAGAGGTGGATGAGGTAAGGGCAAATGGGAGAGCGCCTTGTGCTATTGACGCTCTTTGTCAATCTCATCACTACCTCCTTCATGATAAAAGCCCAATTCACCATTCGCTCTCCCAAATAAGCACCATACAAGGTGTTAGCCATAGTGATCGTGACTCGGGTGGGCTTCTCCGGGTGCAAGATGGGTACGAGGAACACGAACACCCTCTTTGTCCGATGATCTTGGCAATCTTGCAATGCATAGCCATTCTTGGCATCCTTGGTACCAAAGAGCCTCTTGGCATACTCCTCCTTCTTCAAGCTTGTGAAGCCCGCCTCCTGTCACGGAAAGCCGTACACCTCCTGCCATTTTTCCATGGTCCAACGGTCCGGACAAGCTCGGATGCTACTCTCCTCTGGCTCGGGTAGTGGGTCTTGTCGTAGCTCTTGCACCGTAGAGTCTACGCAAAAACTCCAGCAGAAGTCGAGGAGTGAGAGACAATCCATCCGAAGAAGGTCTTCCTTCAATTCGGTGAGTTCAAGTGGATCTCTTGGAATGGTGGGGGAGATGTCCTTCGTTGTAGAGGTCATGGTGGTCATAACTCTTGCTTACCTCACAGTGAGCTCCTTGCCCTTGTCCTCGTCTCTCCCCTGTGTTGGTCCCAATGTCCCTCTCCCTCGTACTGTGGCTTCCAACGAGCTCGGACGTACACCTCCAACGAGCTCCGACCTACACCTCCTACTGGTCTTGATGTTCTTGGCCCTCGTGTTGGTGCTGATGTTCCTGGTGGTGGTGCTGATGGCCCTCGTCCTGCTGGTCACCGTGATCCTCTTGCCCTCGTCCTGCTGGTCACCGTGATCCTCGTCTTGTCTTGATCTCTTCGTGCAGCGAGCTCGGACCTATACCTCCAGCTAGCTCGGACCTACACCTCCTGCTGGTCCTGCTGTTCTTGGCCCTCGTGTTGGTGCTGATGTTCCTGGTGTTGGTGTTGATGGCCCTCGTCCTGCTGGTCACCGTGATCCTCTTGCCCTCGTCCTGCTGGTCACCGTGATCCTCGTCTTGTCTTGATCTCTTCGTGCAGCGAGCTCGGACCTATACCTCCAGCTAGCTCGGACCTACACCTCCTGCTGGTCTTGTTGTTCTTGGCCCTCGTGTTGGTGCTGATGTTCCTGGTGGTGGTGCTGATGGCCCTCGTCCTGCTGGTCACCGTGATCCTCGTCTTGTCTTGATCTCTTCGTGTAGTGAGCTCGGACCTACACTTCCAGCGAGCTCGGACCTACACCTCCTGCTGGTCTTGGTGTTCTTGGCCCTCGTGTTGGTGCTGATGGCCCTCGTCCTAGTTGTCACCGTGATCTTCTCCTTGTCCTTGTGGTCACCGTGATCCTCTCTTTGTCCTGGTGGTCACCGTGATGTTGCTCTTCGTGCTCTTCGCCTTTGTGCTCGTCTTGATCTCTTCGTGCAGCGAGCTCGGACGTACACCTCCAGGGAGCTCGGACCTACACCTCCTGCTGGTCTTGGTGTTCTTGGCCCTCATGTTGGTGCTGATGGCCTTCGTCCTGGTGGTCACCGTGATGTTGGTCTTTGTGCTCTTCGCCTTCGTGCTCGTCTTGATCTCTTTGTGCAACGAGCTCGGACCTACACCTCCAGCGAGCTCGGACCTACACCTCTTGCTGGTCTTGGTGTTCTTGGCCCTCGTGTTGGTGTTGATGGCCCTCGTCCTGGTGGTCACCGTGATCCTCTCCTCGTCCTAGTGGTCACCGTGATCCTCTCCTTGTCCTGGTGGTCACCGTGATGTTGGTCTTCGTGCTCTTTGCCGTCGTGCTTGTCTTGATCTCTTCGTGCAGCGAGCTCGGACATACACCTCCAGCGAGCTCGGACCTACACCTCCTGCTGGTCTTGGTGTTCTTGGCCCTCGTGTTGGTGCTGATGGCGCTCGTCCTGTTGGTCACCGTGATCCTCTCCTCGTCCTAGTGGTCACCGTGATGTTGGTCTTCGTGCTCTTCGCCTTCGTGCTCGTCCTGCTGGTCACCGTGCTCTTCATCTTGTGTTGTGCTCTCGGACCATCAGCTCGATTGCTCGGACTTGCTACTCGGATACTCGGACCTACCCGAGGTTCGGGCTTTATACTTGGCTCGGAGCTTCTTAGTTGTACCTTCCTTGTCGGTGCCGGTTGACCTTCCTAATCGGTGCCGGTTGACCTTTCTTGTCGGTGCCGGTTGAGCTTCCTTGTCGGTGCCGGTTGACCTTCCTTGTCCGTGCCAGTTGAGCTTCCTTGGGGTAAGGCCTCTCCGAGCTCTCGGTCCACCCGTTTGACAAGGGTGTTAGGATCCGGTGTTAAACCACGACTTGTCTTTTTTAGCAACTATCTAACGTCCCTGTATTCTACCTACCCTAATTCTTCCTATAGCTAATATTAGGGGAGCATTTACCTCTAAACTTTATAAGTGGTACGGTGATACCCTTCCTAAGTAACTAATTACAAAAATTTGAAAATTTGTGGTACGACACCAGTGCCGCTACTACTTCTGGTTCTGATAATTCGTATTTCAGAAGTGCTTCCGCTTTCCTTCCTTTTTCCAGAGCTGAAAGTTTGATAGGGGCACGCGCAATGTGCGCCTTGAGCGCCTCTGCAAAGCTGATTGGAGGCCTTGCCTGCAAATCTCCTGCGGCCACCCCAAGCGTGAGCAGGGAGGAAGACGGAGGAGGCGGTGGCGGAGGTGGAGCTGCCATGACTATGACTGTGGAGTCGGCGCAGATTGCTGCACTCGCCTCCACACCTTGCCTTGTACCCTTGTTAACTCTTTCTGTTGCTTCAGTTCCTATTGATGAAGCTGATTGTGGTACCAAGACGCCGCTCCTTGTATCTTGTTTCAGCTGATTCCTCGAGCTGAGAAACACCGTTTTAATAGCTGCCCTCCTAGATCGTGGGTGAGGAGGACCTAACCAAACGCAGCGGAACTAATGCAAGACCGTAATTTTGAACCCTAATTCCTATACCCTAATACCTATAACCTCTGACTTGTGCCCTTAACCCTAACCCTAACCAACCTTAGATTGTTCCACTCTTCGTGCGATAGACTTGTGCACTTCTTGGTGCGTGTGAATCACTACACACGTTGAATTGATCGATCTATACCTAAACTTAAACGTTTAGTTGTTACCACATTGACACATTCAGTTGCAAGAACGCAACCTCACTCGGACTCTCATTGCAGCCTCCTCCCTGACTTTCTGAACGACGAGTTCTGAGCAAGTCAGATGTAAGTCTAATGTTCAACAGGATCACCTTGCAGACTCTATGTTCTATTGAATTCTGGACTTGAAAAGGACTGCCTGATCCCTCGCTGCATCGCAGTGGAAATGTTGCAGTGGACAAAGGTGCACTGCTGTGAAGTGTGTCTACGTGATGTAGAAAATGGCAGATGCGCTTCTGAAGAAAGTGGTCGACCAAGTTAACACTGAGTTTCTGGACGATAACTGTGATATCACGCCCGCCATCAGCAGTCTTAGCCGAGTTCATTAAAGGCCTTGCAATGGATGCGCGAGAGAAGAGAGGTCCAAGTTCCACCAGGTGTCGTGCGAGTGTATAATCGGGTTGGGCGGGGAATGAACCGGTCCTGGTTTCCAAGTGTTGCGCCAGGCTTTTGAGGGCAAGGTGTGGGTTGGCTTGGGGGTGACAACCTCGCAGGGATGACTGAAAGGCAAGCTGGCCCTTCATCCCACAAGGGGAATGGGTCAGTTTGCTTGGGCCTCCTGCAAAGCTCGCTTGCACAAACACTTAGGAACGTCACTATGAACCACGGAGATTGATCATGGCCTTCTAAAATTTGTGGTTGGCCGAGGAAGTTGTCTTGGTCCGAGTTTGCTCAACACTACCTTGAAAAAAGGAGATTAACCATAAAACTCAAGGTTACCTAAATATGCCATTTTTCTGCCGAGTGGAGAATGTCTCTTGGTCCAACGGGTTTTCTGCCGGGTCGAGGCAAAGAGGTCAACTTGACAAAAATCAAGGGGGCCATTGGGCTGAAAATTAGTGATTGTCTCAAATCTGTTTCATTTATATTCTTTTAATTATTCTTTTGCTAGATTTTTCCATATTATTGTAGGGCATTGAAACACTATATTTAACGTCATTTTTTGAGACCGTTGGAGTGTAGAAAAAGGGAATAAAGGCCGTATGTTCCGTTTTCTCTCCCGCTCTTATTTCTTATGTATGTACTTTTTTTTGCATGTTTGTGCTAATTTTTGCCAAATCTCTTTTCCCTATTTTCTCCTTCAATGGAAGGATAAAGTGTAGATGGAGAGTGTAGAGATTTTGAATGGGAGACATGGTCACAGATTCCGAGTGGATGAAATTTGCAACACCATTTTCTTTGCCTCTAAGAGATGTACCATCTAGAATTTCTCATGTGCAATTTCAACATGGGCTAAATTTGGTTGCCTCACATCCTAGTGCATTTCTCCCTACTTCTACACCTTCTTTTAGAAGATTTCCTCATAGTGAAAGAGAATTAGAAGAAATTGACACTCAAATCTAATAAAATGAGTTCACAAGAGGAAATGAGATTTTGGAGGTGAAACAAGAGGAAGGTGCATGAATGGCCTCTAAAACGCCTCCAAAGAAGAGAGGTCGTCCACAAAAGGAGAAGACTGTTGTGAAGGAGAATCCAAAGAAGAAAGCAAAAACAACCGTGATTGAACTTGAAGAATAGGATGAAGAGGATGCATTACCTACAAAATGAATGGATTACAATTCTATAATCCATAAGTAAGCTTGTGGTGGAGTGGATAGAATCCCCCTATCCTCCAAAATGGCGTCGGCCGGTGCCGCGAGGCATCACGGTTTTCATAGGCTTGCCAATGCTTGGTGTGTGAGGGGATTTGAATCCCGATCTCCGCGGAGCAAATAGATTCCTCCCGGAATACTATCTACTCCACCATAAGCTTACTTGTGTCCAAATTCTATTCGGAGTGTTTCTTGTACTAAGACTCTCTCAATTTCTTTGCTAGAATTTTCATATAAGTTGCATTTTCACCCTTTTTGAGCTTGTTTTTGGCTATAATTCTCTTAATGATCAACATGTATTGTAGGAATGAATGGTGGGGTGAAGTTACAAGTCCGAATGGTTGCGGGAATTTGGGGATTCAATCAGACATGGTTATCTTGTAAGAAGAGGTTCTGTGAGTGGCCAAAGTGGGCCCTCACTCTTTTTTCTTTGTTTTTTTCGAGTTTTTGATAGTATTGACCCAATTTTAGTTAAAGTAGTAGTCAATCCATCTACTAGAGTCAAATTCCTAGAGTAATAAACTTAGTGCCATGATGTCACACTACGGTTCGTATTTTTCCTCTTCCCTACTAATATGCTTGAAAGTGTAGTGGAAGTGGAGTGGGAATGAAGAGAAAGATAAAAAAGGGAAAAAAAGGTCCTTGGAAAATGACTAAAAATTGAGAAATGGGACAAAAATTATGGAAAAAATTGAGAGAGTGTCTCCTAGCAGGTAGAAGTAGTGGTAAAATTTCTAGAAATTTCCGAGTTGAATTACTATTTAATTCTAGGGGTTGACTAGTTAGTCGACGGGTTGACCACTCGGAAAAAATACTTAATGAACTCCAAAAATGCTAGGAAAATTTGTGTAGACTAATTAGGGTGCTAGGAGTCCAGCTATGTGGTTAGTTTTTGAAGTTATAAGTAAATTGCAAATCATCAGTAGATAGTAGTAGATCTAGGGTAATGGTCGTTAAAAGATCAAAAGGAAAAGAAAAAAAAGGGGAAGAAAAGAAAAGAAGGTGGTTGGGTGTGCTTCCCCATGCACATGCCACATGACAATTCTTGCCACCATGGAATTAATTTTAGGGAGGCTTGTCAGGAGCAAAGCGGCGAGTTAATGCTAGTAATAAACTAAAAACATGCAAAAACGGCTGTAAGTGGCCAATCCTGCACTTCTGTGAGAGGTCATGGGCTGCCTCATTTAAACTAAGCCAGTCTTGTCGGGGAAGAAAAACGAGAAAGACCAAAAGAAAAAGAAAAAAAAAGAAAAAAAGGAGAACCAGCCAGGCTGAGTCGCTGGCGAGAGAGCTGGGGTCACGGGATTTTCGGGGGGCCGTTTTTGGAGCGAGGAGGAGCTCCTGCGAGCAGGAGAGAGGGCTGGAGCTCTCGTTTTTTCTTTGGGTTGGGTTTGTTTTGTTTGGTGGTTGGTGGTGTGTGCGCCCTGGGCGCGAGGGAGAGCTGGCCTCTCTGTTTTTTTTTTCTTTCTTGGAAGAGCTCTGTGGGGAGAGGCGCGCTCTGAGCGCATGAAGGAGGTCTCGTGTTCGGGGAGCTGGAGGAGGAGCTCCGGCGCGAGAGAAGAGCTGGACTCTTCTGTTTTTTTTTCTTCTTCGTTTTTCTTGTGCGAGGCTCCTGTGCGAGGAGAGTCTCTCGTCTTTGTGGTGAGCGCACCGGCTGCGCGCGAGGAGGGTCTGCGCCTGCGTGCGCGAGGATGTCTCGTGTTCGGGGAGCTGGAGGGTGAGCTCCGGCGCGAGAGAAGAGCTGGACTCTTCTGTTTTTGTGTGTGTGCGCGGGGATCGGAGCTGGGGCTTGCACGAGCTGGGCTCTGTTCCGGAAGGCTGCTCGGCGAGGGGCGCACCTGTGCGCGCAAGGGTCCGTGATTGTGATCACGAGGTCTGGCTCCGAGCACGGGAGAGAGAGCCGTGTTTTCCTTTTTTTGTGGTTTTGAGAGAGCGCGCTGGAGTGCTCCTGCGGTGGGAGCTTCGGTGTGGAGGCGCTGTTGAAGGTCGGCGTTGGTGATCGTGGAGCCGTGTGTGCGCGCGGTGGTGTGAAGGTGCCGCGAGCTGAGAAGACTCGAGCTGGAGGATCCAGGCGAGAAGAGGCTGCGGCGCTCGGACCAGGGAGTATTTCCTGGGTGAAGCTACCTTCCCTAATTCCTACCTGCATGCGGTCGTTGCGGTTTCCTTCTTGTGTTGATTGAATTTGTGGGATCTCTAAACTTGTGCGGAAGCGCTGGAGGATTTTTTTTGACATTAGGGTTCCAAAACTTGGTGATGATTGCTCGCTGGCCGATGCAAGAATGCTGATGCTTGTAAGTTGGTGCTTGCTGGAATCGTTGAGAATTTGGTGAATGGTGTTCCCAATTGAATGATGTGTGAGCTCATGAGGAAGCTGTGAATACTTGTTGTGGTTGTTGGGTCGCCGCTGTCCGTCTGTATGTGGCAGTCCTCAAGGTCTGGTTGGACATTCTGAGGAGTCCATCGTCAAGAGCACGAAAAACTAATAAGATTAGAAGTTGAAAACGCTCAATTCGGAGTTAATCCTAGGAAGTTAAGATGTTTTAAAAAAAAAAAACAAAACCTGGGACTCACAGGGACTGTCTGCTGCGACTGCTGGTGGAGGCCGGTATCAATCTCAAATTAGGTATTTAGTGTTTTAACCAAGTTGGAATTGAGCTGGTGATCATTTTAAGAGGAAATTTTTTGGTATTCGGAGTCCCGAATCAATAGATAAAGGCTGCCGAAGTTGCTGCTCCAACCAGGGTCTGGATCAGGCCTGATCAGCTGACCTAAACAAAAAAAAATAAAAATAAAAAAATAATAATAATAATAAAACAACAAAAAATTAAAATAAATAAATAAATAAAGAATAAGTAATAATAATCATAATAACTAATAGCCATAATAATTAGATAACAATTAATTAATTAACTATTCATACCTATCTAATTTATCCAGAGTTAAGCCTTTAAATACCAAGGAGGGTTAATCGAGTTCACTTAACTGGATTAAGATAATAGTACTATTGATTTCTAAATATATAAATGGATATGCCAAGATCCAAATTCAGTAGAAATTAGGGTTTACAGTTAAGCATAAGGAATGGTAAGTGGTGTAACAATAGGACCTCGTAGGTTTAAAAATGGATTCTCTTAGGGGGTTTATTTTTGGGCTTACATTTGGTGCGTCTGCCGGGAGGAGCTTTTGTTTGGTTCATTGCTTGGAAGGTGTTTGTCTTACTGCTGGATTGCTAAATTTAGGGTTTCTAGGGTTCTGAATGGTCTATTTCTGACCTAAACCGTGAATGGAGTGGTTTTTGCCACATATGGGGAGTGGAGTGCGCTATTGCTTGAGGTAAGTTGCTGAACTACTTTTGTGCATATATCCTTGTATGAAGTGTTTTGTCCAAGTTGTAATGGAGGTGGGGAGTTAGAAGGGTGTGTGGAATTCCCGACCTCCTAACACAAGCACATTGTGTTAGGCGGACCACCTTCTAACTCTTGTGCTTTGGTTGAGTTAGGGGGCTTAGGGGTGAAAGGTTGAGGCCCTCCCACGATTGCTTGAAAGTAATCAGTGAGCTTCTAAGCCAAAGAGGGAAGGTGCATGTGCCCGGGCATGGGACAAGGGCGCCCTTCCCTTCCCCCCCGAACTTGATCTACCACCAAGGTAAGAGCAACTTGCGTGCTATCAATAGCCTTGGTTGTTGAATGGGATGAATGTTGCATACATGGAATGATATGCATGTTGAAGGGGTCGTGAGGAAGGAGCACGGCATAAGGTGAGTACACGAACCTTCCTCACTACACCAAACCCTACACTAGGCACTTAGATTCGCTTAGGGATCGAACAGGGATGGTGAAATTGCAGCCAGGTACGTTCTCCCCTTCTTAATGAACAAATTGTGATGAACCAATGAAGGATTTTTCGTACATGTTGGTGTCGTTTCTCTTAAGTTGGTGATGCCATCCCTTGGAGAGAATTTGGGGATACCTTGATACCGAGGAGAAACCTCCAAGTAGGTGGTCAGCCCAACTAAGAGTCTGTATCGTATGGGGCATAGTGGGTGTACCTCGTCCGGAGGTTAGCCCCACATGTAACCTTCTGTTTTGTTTACTTCCCAGCATGGGGGAGTTTGGGAGAAACTTGGAATCATTGTAAGTCAATTATTGGTGTTTACGAAATGTCTTCACATAGGTCTAGAAAACTAAGAACGGCAACTTAATCGTTAGATGAGCCCTGTGACTCGATCTGGAAGATGTTATAGACCGCTTCCCCTTCCCCTAATTTCTACTACTCCAACTTCATTTCCCAATCCTGAGACATTAGAAGGAGGTCCTAGTACAAGAACCAACTCGGGAGGCCCAAAAGACCGTACAACCGTTGAGGAATCAAGCTTTAGGTCTTCCTCCTCTCCTCACTCTTCCCCTCTTTCTAGTCCTGGTGACATGGAAGATCCAATTGTCAACCCACCCCTAAACCCCTTGGTTCAACCAAGGGGTTTGCCTATTGTAGTTCCTGAAGGGCTTCAAGCTGCCCCTATGCCCCCAAATCTTCCTAGTTTCAAGGGAACTAGGGATGAGGATCCCTCGATGCATGTGGAGCGGTTTATAGAGTTATTGACTACGTGTTTGATAACCGACAACCGTTACTACTTGGTGTGGTTTCCAACCACACTCAAGGAATCGGCTTACGAATGGTACCGCAATCATGCGGCATCCACCTTCCGTGATTGGGATGGCCTCATGAGGTCATTCTTGGAACAATACAGACCCGAAGTAGGCCAGAGTGCAGCCTTGACAGCCTTGGCAAGCTTTAGACAAGGGAAGGATGAGGATATTTCATCCTACATCCGTAGGTTTGAACAAGTTGTCACCCGGTTCGTGGGTGATTTGCTCACGGATGATACCTTGAGACACTTTTTCCTTCAGGGGTTTTATCTAGAGAAAACGATACGGGAAATCCTCCAGACAAGGCCCACCACCTTAGAGGAAGCTAAGGAGGCAGCTAGGACCGTGGCAGCGGTGGCAACAGAACACGAGAAACTATGGAGGAAGGAGAATGAGAGCATTCCTAGCTTTATTTCCATCCATGCCCGGGAGAAGTCAGACTCAGTTGAACCTCCACCTGGCCCAACAGTGTATTCTCCACCTGTGGTGAATACTATTCCTCTTAATGTCAGGCCCCCCATTCCTCTACCCGCTCTTACATATGGACCCACTTGGCGTCACGAGATGAAGAAGGAGATCCACGACGCTCAGCAAGGGTTCCAAGACCAACTCCAACAACAATTGAGGGCAATGACAGATCAGATGGCTCTTCTACTCAGGAACCAGAACCCTAATGCCCCACCTCCTCAGATAGAGTCAGGTAGGCATTCTTCTGGTATGTGGTGCACTTCATGCGGCGAGAATGGTCACACCATGCAGTTTTGTACCACCTTCCCACACCATTCAAACGTCTATCAACCCCCACACCGGAATCAACCACCTAACCGTGGTCAAGGTCTGAGGTCCCAGCCTCGTTGGGAGATCTGCCAATCCTGTGGAAGAAGACATCCACCTGGGAGTTGTTGGTTGGAAAATGGGGTAGTGTGTGGGAATTGCGGTGGTAATCATCCCACAATTAGATGTAGGGAGAAGGACAAAGTCATTCCTATGAGGCCAATGAGAGGGAATTTTGCCCAACAAGCCATGGATAACCAGAGAGGGGCTCGAAACTCTTCGAATGACAATAGTCTCCATCCTCCCAACATGTACTATGATTATAATAATCATCGTCAAAACCACCAACCTCCCCAAGGCTTACAAACCCAACACGGTTTTGTGCCTTTTGGCCAAAACCAGGCACCTAACCAAGATGCCCGATTTGCATCTCCTTCTTCTTCATCTTCCTCTACCACCGTCACATTGACAGAACTCGGGTCTCAAGGAGCTCCTCAGAGTTCTACCTCTTCTCAATCCCATTTTGTATCGCATGAACCTGTCATTCCACATCAAGTGGCTCACCTTTCACTTCCCGTAAATGCGGTATTGACACGAGCCCAAAAGGCCAACCAACCCTTCGTAGCTCAGGAATCAGATGCTAGCTTCGAGGATTCACCACACTTATCAGAACTTAATGATGTAGTTCATGAAGCCTTGAAGTCCACAAAGGAGGCCAACCAGAAGGTGCCTCCGGTAAATCCGTTGATGTTAGATTCCACCCCTTCTGAAGGAGGTGAAAAACCCCAGAATCCCCACACACCCGAGCCAACCTGGGAGGGTCCAACAATTCCCATTCAAGAAATGGGGATTAAAAACCCTTCATCCACCCCCACGTTTAGACCGTATGATCTTTGGGAGGACTTGAATAGGTTGAATGCCAACATTACCATTGCCCAACTCATCCACTTGGCTCCCTTGGTACGAAAGGAATTGAAGAAGAAGATTCCCCTAGCCAAAAGGGTAAAGGTCAAGGCCAATTTAGCTGCTAGAATGAGCTCTTCTAGGAAGCCTTCTAAAAAAGCATTTGAGGTTCGTGCGGTAGAAATTGAGGCCACTATAGTGGATAAGGTGTTGCCTAAAGTATTAGTGGATGGTGGTAGTGGTGTGAACATCATGCCTCTTCACACCATGGAACAATTAGGGCTAGAGATCACAGAGCCCTCACCTTATGTGATCAACATGGCCAACCAGATTCCAGAAGCACCAATAGGCCAAATTTCTGGGTGTAAGATGAACACAGGAGGGGAGGACTACACGATCACCTTCCAAGTGCTTCGAATGCACTCGAACAAAAATTCCTTTCCCTTGCTTCTAGGGAGACCGTGGTTGAGGGCAGCCAATGCTAAGGTAGATTGGAGTGGCGAAAAACCTCACATCACCTATGGTGTGGGGTCGAATCTAACCAAGGTTTATATTCAACCTAGCTTCCCTAAGACCTTAGGATCTTCTAGCTCATCATCGGAGGATGAAGACCACGTGCCCCGCGGTGCTAGGAAGACAATCAAGGGGGTCAAGTTCGCGCTTCCAAAAAAAACAAAAACCACCACTCCTCCCTCATTGAGTTGCTTGGGGCCTAGTCTATACGAATGGGAGGATGATGGAGAATTCTCTACTTGGTTGGCTGAGCACCCGCACACTGAGTCTGACCGATCCATGGATACGTTTTTCATGGAAGAACTTAGTGGTGATCCTCTCAAGGACATTGACTTAGCCATTCTCGTAGATGACCTACGTTACGAGGATGTTTGTGGTGTCACCTTAGATGGCACACAATTGTCCAATGTAGATCCTATCTTGGATGAAGAAGCCCTCATTTCTCCGTTGCACTTCAAATCCACTTCATCAGGAATACAAGTGGGAAGTGATCTACCCATCTATCCACCAATCCCCCATGACTGGTACAAGGTGACCACCCAAGCCACTCCGTTTTCATTAGTCTATGGTGTAGAGGCTGTACTCCCCATAGAGTTTGAAGTGCCATCACTTCGAATAGCGATAGACACTCGATTGACCACCAAGCAGTCCCTGATCCATCGATTGGAACGGTTGGAGAAATTGGATGAGGATCGTAGACTGAGCGCACAACACATTGAGGTTGTCCAGAGGCGCCGGAAAATTGCGTTTGATAAACGCCACAAGAAGCGGACATTGTCGCCAGGGATGTTGGTTTTGCTTCAAGATGCGAGAAGGCTAGAATTCCCTGGGAAGTTTGATGCGTTGTGGTTGGGCCCCTATCTCGTTACCAAGGTGTTTCCCAACAACTCGGTCCAACTCGAAACCCTGAATGGTGAATCATTTCCAACGCGCACGGCTGGGAGTCGTTGCAAGGAATACCGGACATGATAGAGTGGATTCACTATCACTAGCCCACCTCACTTCGTGACAATTGGCCTCACAACGGGGAGGACATGACTCTTCCGATTCAACTAAGTGCCTTTTGACCACTAGTTGCAGCCGGTCATCTCTTCTCCATGGGTCAACCATACTAGTTTCATCACTACACTAGAGACAAGTGTTTTCCTTTCTCCCAAATTCTTATCAAAAATATAGTTTTCTCTCCTTGCTTTCCTTACCTTCCAAAGAGATTGGAACTTCTATCTCTCTGTAGTCCAAGTTCACTCCGATGAAGGCGGAAGGCGGTTTTGAAATCTTTTTTGGCTGTAGATTCAACCTGGGTCCGTCCAGGGCGAATGGGTTTAACTCAAAAATTGGGACGTGCATCCATTCTGCTAATCTTTCAATTCTTTCTAGTCGAATGCCGTCTCTATTTTCCCTATTTTTCTCTCATTTTTTCCCCCTTCTCTATTGAAATTTCCTAGCTTTTCTTCAATCCCATCACTTTTGTCTAACTTCCTAGTTTTCTTCCAAATTCCATAATTGTCTTTCTACATCTCTTTATTTTTTCTCATTACCGTGTGCCGTAGTGAGCAAGAGGTCTAGGTCCACTCTCCTCTCACGAGTCGGCCCAGATGGTCGCCATGTGTGAGTGGCCAAAGTGGGCCCTCACTCTTTTTTCTTTGTTTTTTTCGAGTTTTTGATAGTATTGACCCAATTTTAGTTAAAGTAGTAGTCAATCCATCTACTAGAGTCAAATTCCTAGAGTAATAAACTTAGTGCCATGATGTCACACTACGGTTCGTATTTTTCCTCTTCCCTACTAATATGCTTGAAAGTGTAGTGGAAGTGGAGTGGGAATGAAGAGAAAGATAAAAAAGGGAAAAAAAGGTCCTTGGAAAATGACTAAAAATTGAGAAATGGGACAAAAATTATGGAAAAAATTGAGAGAGTGTCTCCTAGCAGGTAGAAGTAGTGGTAAAATTTCTAGAAATTTCCGAGTTGAATTACTATTTAATTCTAGGGGTTGACTAGTTAGTCGACGGGTTGACCACTCGGAAAAAATACTTAATGAACTCCAAAAATGCTAGGAAAATTTGTGTAGACTAATTAGGGTGCTAGGAGTCCAGCTATGTGGTTAGTTTTTGAAGTTATAAGTAAATTGCAAATCATCAGTAGATAGTAGTAGATCTAGGGTAATGGTCGTTAAAAGATCAAAAGGAAAAGAAAAAAAAGGGGAAGAAAAGAAAAGAAGGTGGTTGGGTGTGCTTCCCCATGCACATGCCACATGACAATTCTTGCCACCATGGAATTAATTTTAGGGAGGCTTGTCAGGAGCAAAGCGGCGAGTTAATGCTAGTAATAAACTAAAAACATGCAAAAACGGCTGTAAGTGGCCAATCCTGCACTTCTGTGAGAGGTCATGGGCTGCCTCATTTAAACTAAGCCAGTCTTGTCGGGGAAGAAAAACGAGAAAGACCAAAAGAAAAAGAAAAAAAAAGAAAAAAAGGAGAACCAGCCAGGCTGAGTCGCTGGCGAGAGAGCTGGGGTCACGGGATTTTCGGGGGGCCGTTTTTGGAGCGAGGAGGAGCTCCTGCGAGCAGGAGAGAGGGCTGGAGCTCTCGTTTTTTCTTTGGGTTGGGTTTGTTTTGTTTGGTGGTTGGTGGTGTGTGCGCCCTGGGCGCGAGGGAGAGCTGGCCTCTCTGTTTTTTTTTTCTTTCTTGGAAGAGCTCTGTGGGGAGAGGCGCGCTCTGAGCGCATGAAGGAGGTCTCGTGTTCGGGGAGCTGGAGGAGGAGCTCCGGCGCGAGAGAAGAGCTGGACTCTTCTGTTTTTTTTTCTTCTTCGTTTTTCTTGTGCGAGGCTCCTGTGCGAGGAGAGTCTCTCGTCTTTGTGGTGAGCGCACCGGCTGCGCGCGAGGAGGGTCTGCGCCTGCGTGCGCGAGGATGTCTCGTGTTCGGGGAGCTGGAGGGTGAGCTCCGGCGCGAGAGAAGAGCTGGACTCTTCTGTTTTTGTGTGTGTGCGCGGGGATCGGAGCTGGGGCTTGCACGAGCTGGGCTCTGTTCCGGAAGGCTGCTCGGCGAGGGGCGCACCTGTGCGCGCAAGGGTCCGTGATTGTGATCACGAGGTCTGGCTCCGAGCACGGGAGAGAGAGCCGTGTTTTCCTTTTTTTGTGGTTTTGAGAGAGCGCGCTGGAGTGCTCCTGCGGTGGGAGCTTCGGTGTGGAGGCGCTGTTGAAGGTCGGCGTTGGTGATCGTGGAGCCGTGTGTGCGCGCGGTGGTGTGAAGGTGCCGCGAGCTGAGAAGACTCGAGCTGGAGGATCCAGGCGAGAAGAGGCTGCGGCGCTCGGACCAGGGAGTATTTCCTGGGTGAAGCTACCTTCCCTAATTCCTACCTGCATGCGGTCGTTGCGGTTTCCTTCTTGTGTTGATTGAATTTGTGGGATCTCTAAACTTGTGCGGAAGCGCTGGAGGATTTTTTTTGACATTAGGGTTCCAAAACTTGGTGATGATTGCTCGCTGGCCGATGCAAGAATGCTGATGCTTGTAAGTTGGTGCTTGCTGGAATCGTTGAGAATTTGGTGAATGGTGTTCCCAATTGAATGATGTGTGAGCTCATGAGGAAGCTGTGAATACTTGTTGTGGTTGTTGGGTCGCCGCTGTCCGTCTGTATGTGGCAGTCCTCAAGGTCTGGTTGGACATTCTGAGGAGTCCATCGTCAAGAGCACGAAAAACTAATAAGATTAGAAGTTGAAAACGCTCAATTCGGAGTTAATCCTAGGAAGTTAAGATGTTTTAAAAAAAAAAAACAAAACCTGGGACTCACAGGGACTGTCTGCTGCGACTGCTGGTGGAGGCCGGTATCAATCTCAAATTAGGTATTTAGTGTTTTAACCAAGTTGGAATTGAGCTGGTGATCATTTTAAGAGGAAATTTTTTGGTATTCGGAGTCCCGAATCAATAGATAAAGGCTGCCGAAGTTGCTGCTCCAACCAGGGTCTGGATCAGGCCTGATCAGCTGACCTAAACAAAAAAAAATAAAAATAAAAAAATAATAATAATAATAAAACAACAAAAAATTAAAATAAATAAATAAATAAAGAATAAGTAATAATAATCATAATAACTAATAGCCATAATAATTAGATAACAATTAATTAATTAACTATTCATACCTATCTAATTTATCCAGAGTTAAGCCTTTAAATACCAAGGAGGGTTAATCGAGTTCACTTAACTGGATTAAGATAATAGTACTATTGATTTCTAAATATATAAATGGATATGCCAAGATCCAAATTCAGTAGAAATTAGGGTTTACAGTTAAGCATAAGGAATGGTAAGTGGTGTAACAATAGGACCTCGTAGGTTTAAAAATGGATTCTCTTAGGGGGTTTATTTTTGGGCTTACAGGTTCGAAACTATCTTGACTATATACCAAAACGACAAAGAGGCAAATGAGGTAATGGGGACGGATTAGAAACAACAGTATTGTTGGTTGAAAGAGATGGACATATGGAACAATAAATGTGCAAGTGTTCACAACCAAATCCTAGCAAGTGATATGGAAAGAGACGACACATTTGGAACAACTTCTTCACCACCTACAACTCCTGAATAGGCACAAGTCAATCCCTCCAGAGCACCAAGTACAAAAGAGAAGAAAAAAAAGAGTCAAGACAAAATTGAAGGACTTTTACAGCAAGTGGTAGGAAATTCTACCATTTGGATTTCCACCTTCCAACAGTTTACAGATTTGTTAAAATATATGGATCGTAATTTGGCAGCACTTCTAGAGAGGTTTTAGCTATTTCTTCATAGGATCAGAACTAATATAAAAAATACTAGATTTAATTCCTTCCAAATTTTGTAATGCTATAGACTTTTGGTAACAACTTTGTGCGTTGTTGTAGTTTCACAAAGCAAGTCTTCAGCCCATTCATTCTCCTTCAATAAAAATGCTTCTATCTCTTCATTGTTAACTTCATTTGCTGCCATAAAATCATCTCCATTTTGAATTCTATTCTTCATTTCCTGAATTAATGCCCTTTCACCGTGCAATTCTTGACCTTTTCATTCATCACCATTGCCAAGTTTTTTTTTGTAGTTGTTCCTCAGCTTTCGTAATCCAGTCCACATTGAATCTATCCTTCATTAAAATGCACAAATTGTGCATTACAATGCATATTGAGACAATATCCGATACCATCCTTAATGGTACATCACACCTTTTTATTATAATTCTCCATAATTACACAATGGATTCCAAATGTCAGTGTTGTGGGTTTTGGAAGGAGAGAACATGTCGAACTAGAGCTCCGAGTTTTCTGGTGAGGGCAGCCTTGGGAAGTTAGCCGCAGTTTGGGAGTGAGGGACAACAAGAGGTGCGGACTTGTTGATACCCCACCTTGCTCCAGATCTAGATGTGTATGAGCTTGGGTAGAGACGTGTAGAGTTGGAGAGGGGTTATGCTAGACAGATCTACACATGCAAACTTTCTGGAGGATGAGAGGGTGCTCAAAAGTTAGACCTTGTTGAGAGTTATCTGAAAGAGCTAGAACTCAAAGTGTTGGGAGACTTGGTCTATGCCTTACTTTCGAAAGAGCATGTGGTAGATCTGCAGGCTTAGGAGAGCACACGTACATAGCTTATACATCAACTCCCAAGGCAGCTCAGATCCAGATCCATCAACCACACCAAGCTGGAGCAAGAAGATCAACAGAAGCTGCTACCACCATCTCCATCGCCCGCCTCTAAGCTACAAATCTCTCTTAACCCTCTCCTTCACTCTTACATTATTGTGCTTTTCCTTTTTGTTATCAGTACTCACACTATCTATAGTTATACGAAAGCAGGCACACACACTGAGTCAAGCTTTAGGACAGGACTACACCCACAAAATCACCACAAAACTTCATAGTAAACAAACTAAGTACTACTATCAACAACATAGATCTGCTAACAAGCTAATAAGACAAGACAAGTACTACCAAACATTTAAACATTACACTAACAAACCTAGATCTAAAACAAACACGTAGAAGCGCTGCCAAAAAACTCACAACCAAGAGCACAACACTAAACACCACAGTAGTAAATTAGAGGGAAAAAATTACAAGTATTTCACGTGTTCCATAAGATGTCTACAGACTAGGGATGCACAGGGTCTGTGGCAACAAGGACAACAAGAAAGCTACAAGCAGCTCACGAACATCAAAAGGCCCAAGCTGCCGAAGGAAGAACGGGACCTGAAGCCACTAAAGTTATATCAAAGCTCGAGGAATCACGTCGCAGCCAGAAGCGAAAGCCCTCGAAGCAGACCAAGCACCTCCATCTTCCGCAACCGAATACAGGTAAGTTTCTCACATCCTCCCACCACTCTTGATCCTCTTCTGCATGCTATATGCGGCTGCCCTTAGCACATGTGCAACAGACCTGACCTTGAGACTGAAAGAAGACATCAGCTGACAAGTCCAAACCACACCTACACAAGAAGGTACTCACAACATCAGAAGATGAGCAAGACTAAGGCCGAACCTCAAGAACGGATCACATCAACTGCCACTCAAGATAGAAGGGCACAAGTAGTTGTTACTTCTTGCAAATATATCGACAACCTGAGAAGGTGCGACAGACTTAATATTGGCGGAGCGACCTTAGCAGAACATCCACAAAAACTACACAAGACACTGCGACACAGAAGACACCTGACACTAACGCTACAACTGCATCAGAGACGTAAACACAACATCCAAGAAAATGACAAACAGAAACGACACAAAAGACAGCCACAACTCCAAGAGTACAGGGACTACACGACACAGGATCAAGACATCAACCCTTGTCAGAGAACCCCAGCCCCAATCACGAACTGCGGGCGGTCTACCACCAAACAGACCAACCGAGCCCAAGCTTACAGCCTCCTCCAAGGAACCCAACGCCCTCACGACTGAAGTCTCAAACCCCTACCCTTGAAGATTACCAACAGAGGACCCCCTCACGCTCGCGGCCCTAAACCCCCGCCCCCGACGTATCCCAACCCAGGACCTGCACATCAGCGACCCAACACAGAACCCCCCCACACTCGCGACATAAAACCCCCGCCCCTGACGAATCCCACCCCAAGACCTGCTAACCAGCGCTCGAAGGATCAAGACCAAGGACAGAGACACAAGCCGACATATCAAGTAGCAGACCTCCGAATCAAGACGACAACTGAAACAGGGACCCGCTTCGACTCAACACAAGTTACAACATCAACCCAAGACCCCACATTAGGTACGCGTCCCTACTAACAAACTCTCATGCAGGACATGACACTCGACAACAAAGAGGCAAGACTAGACAACAAAGACGAATACTAAAATACGAAGACACATTCAAGACTCAAGCATCCCCGCCACCAACAAAAAAGAATGATAGCTCCGCCGTCCATCACCAACGACTTCACGTACATGAGTTAGTTCCACATCAGCTATCGCAAGGAATACAAGAAGAAGATAGTACCAGACCCAGCAGGAACACCCAAGAACGCAACGGTAAGTATACACCTCACACTGACATCAATCATGAACCTACAGGGGTGAGAGAAACAATCCGAAGGACAGCTGCAGACAGGGAACCCTCAGACGAGGGCCACAGTCAACTATTCCCCCGGAGCACAGATACACAAGACACCAAGAACAGGGACAGGAACAGCTTCCACACAAGGCCGACACTCACAAAATTGCAAGGGCGCAGTGCACTCAAGAGCAAAGGCTCGGGACCAGGTCAGGCGCACAACAAGGCGGAAGAGCCACAGACAATCATACAACAATAGGAGGGAGGCCCGCAGGAAATTCCCCAAGGAATAACAAGATCTTTGCACGACTACGAGGAGGCCCTAGCGAGAAGAGCACGAAGAAGGAAGCAAGCTAAGAAGAGCCCAAGACGAAGTGCAGGCCTCTTGCAGAGAGCAGGAGGGGAGGCCCTGGAGAGAGGTGCAAGGAGCCTGAGGAGTGCCGAGAAGGGCCACAGGAAGAATACAAGACCCCTGCAGAGAGTCGGGAAGCAGAAGCCGACAGTAAAGGCCAAGGCCCTTGAGGAGAGAGTGGGACGTCGTGAGGCCCTTGTGCCTGATCTTATACTCCAAGTCGCCCCTCTCATGAGGACAAGACAACTCGAGCGAGCAGTCTATGCCGCCAAAGGTGAACAGACCTCAGGAGCCGAAGTCTATATCAAACCATCTCGAGTGCACATCAACCCCCCTCCCGAATCCCAGGTAAGTCTCCTCACACTCATTCAAATTATTTCACATTCAAAGTACAAGCTAACCATGAGTAGTAGAAGAGGCATAGTATTTGACGAAGCAATGGAAGTTGATGACGTGACAACGTACAAAGTGGCTGCCCCGAAAGAGAAGGGTTTGAGGAAGAACACGGACGAATTTGGCAGCAGTAAGAAGAGCAAGAACACCTAAGAAGACAAAGGTAAGCTCACTAAACCACTACCACTAACTTCATACCTAAATCTATGGCTAGGATTTGAAGTCATGGAGCACATCGCAATGGATGAAGGAATGGCAGCCCCCACAAGTGACAAAACCATAGAAGACAAGATGGCCCGAGGTTTCAAAGCTAACGAAGCGGAGGAAGTAATGGAGGCTAGAGAGGCCTTTCCAAAGATCCCCCAGCTGCTATACCCTTGCAAGAGAAGAGGAGCACAAGAACAACACTACAACATCACCCAAGTCCCACAAGACATCAAGATCAATGAGGCCACAAGTTTGGCCTTGGACTTCCACATTGCTATCTTTTTCGAACCTCCATCATTGTTATGTTGCATGATGATGTATACAACATAATAATCAAAAGATTAGAAGAAATGGACATAAAACTAGGCACAAGTTTGATTGATCCAATCTACATCCAATGCCATAGTGTCAAAAGAGGAGGTCAAAAGGGGGTATGGGCGGGGATGTTTAAATTGCACCTACTTAACCGTGACACGGATGGTCTCATGTTACTTAAAGACCTAAGGCCTTTCATACTAGTGATAGATAATCACAAGACCATTGGTAAGGTATGTAAAACCTATCACCACACGGCTAACGCCACTAACCTCTCCGTGCGCATTAGAAGTGATTCCTTGATAGGTATCCTGACTCACCAACTCTTCTTGGACATCCTCCACAATAGCTTCAACCGAGGCCAAGACTTCGAGGTCACCGGAGTGCAAAAGGTCACAAGCGATCCTTATGCCTTCGTCTCCACCACCACACCACAACAAGTCTCGAAGATTCAACTACAACATGTTACAACCCAACACGAAGTCCTCCAAGCGAAGAAAACCTTCACCGGGGGACGTATGACACCCGAATCAAAGGCAAAAAAGGATGCCCTCACACTCACCCTATCTCCTTTGCCCATTCTCATGAGTGTTGTCGATACCACTAATGCCATCTATAAAATCCTAGGAATTGATAACACTAAGAGCATATGGTTTCACAAGGAGAATGGTGAAAGGCATAATGGAAGTGCAAATGTGGAATGTACTAATCCTATCGTGTATAGGAAGTTCGTGAAGAAAACAATCAAGATTGGAGATAACCACGTGGACTTTGCCCCACACCGAAGAAGCTTGGAAGGAGTGGAACCTCCAACCCAAGAACAAGTTGAAGGCTTTGGGTTTAACGACATCAACACCGCCATGGTCAATATCGTTGCTACATTCAAGATCCAAGACACCCCCACCTCCACCAACACCAACGTCACGAAGAAAGACCTAGAAGATGCATTGGAAGAGAACAACAAGAAGATGAGGAGAGAGAATAGAGAGTACACGGATAAGCTCCACGAAGAACTTGTTTCACAAATGGAGAGTATACAAAACTCCATGCAAGCCACCATCGAAGCTATGAGAGCCATCAAAGGGAGAGTTAAACCAAGACAAATTGAAGACACACCGCCAAACATGTGAAGACTAAAGACCACACAGTAAAACATACTTACCATAACACTAGTGACAAATCCTTATTCCATAGGTTATTAGAACTATACAAGTACAAAAATACGCTATACAAATACTGTACTACTATATTTACTCAATACAATTACAGTATACTACACACATGGTCCAAGACATACACAAATACATACATACACACACATATATATACATACATATACACAAACATACACACACGCATACACACACATATACACAAGCATACACGTAAGCATACATACAATTTTTTATATTTTCCTTTTGCTCCATACCTACGTCCGCTTATTCCCAAGCTCTTTCTTGCAAATTCTTCCTTTTCTACATGCACTCAACGCTTCTTTACTATTATGCTCAAGATGTAATCAAATCATGATTAAGGTTCCCTACAGTAACTGTCCACAAGTAAAAAACTTTATGTTCCACTATTTACTAGGATTGACATTTAGTGTAGTATTTGGCATTTAGTGTAATATAGTTTTGTCACTACACTTATTGTAAATTTTACAATTACTGTGTGGATTCCTATTTAGTGTCCAGTGCAGTAGAAGCCATCTTCTCTATACTGGAGCTACATAGTGCATTTTTGCTTTCTAATCCACTCCATTTTGTGATGGTGCACAATTTAGCTCTAGTAGAGCTAATCTGTGCATATTATCTTTTTAGTTCACTGCACCTAGTGATGAGGCACACGTTAGCACCAGTGGAGCTAAAGTGTGTGCACACACTCCTTTTAGTTCATTGCATGTAGTGATGGTGCACACCTCTGCTAAAAACCGATCTGATGTATGTGCAATGTGTATTTCCACTTCTACAAACAATCATTTTGAACTCCGTACTTCTCTTTATGGTTAAGTATTTCACAAGCGGAATAGTAATCTTTTGAATTTTAAAAGGATTTTCAAAATATGTGGATCTAAATCTCCAATAGTAATATTAAAAAGCAAAAAAATATGACGATCCCCTAGTTTTTAGTGGATATGAAGTCTAAGTATTCTTGGTACCCTAAATCAATAATATGTGACAATGTGCAAAAATGTATGAATTGGGATGTAATCTTATTTTTCACTAGAAAAATAACATATTGTTTCACAATATCATTTGTTCTAATATTACTTCTATGTATTGAAAATACCACATTCCATACTGTGTCATAGCAAAAGGTTTTTTAGGTTGCTCGACAAACCGGCAATCGAGAAGTTTTTCTTTTGGCTTGCATAACTTTTAATGAAGACGTTCATTGAGAAAATAAATTACTTATAAATATGCCTCTCATTGAGAAAATACATTTCTTATAAATATGCCTCATTACTTTTATCATCCTTCTACAAAATTTTGAGAATTTAAAATATAATTTGCGACCACTAGAACGTGCTCAAAAACTAATTATTCCATTTTTGCATGTATAAATAAATTCAAAATTACTTACATTACGAACATTAAATTATGCCTGATGCACTAAGTGATACACTTTGTATTAGTTATATTCTATATTTTGATTCTCCTTTTTTTTGTCATGAGGAGGTCTCTCCGTTTCTTATTTAAATCTTTTAATATTGTTCCACTCTCTATGTTTTACAAATGACAAAGTCTTCAATTTCACGTCAAAACATGAAATAAATTGTGTATGGTCAAGAATTCTTCCATCTTTTATGTCATGCTTAGATTGCCACACCCTAAAGTCATGAAAATACAATGTGAACTCAAGAATAAGATATTTTAATCCAAATATTAGTTTGCGCACATTTCAAGTCTTTGAGTACCTCTAAGTGGAAAGTAACCAATTTCAATTGCAAATCCAGACCATGGGGACATTGGGATTCTTGCCAAAGAATGCACATTCTAAATTGATGACGAAATAGTTACATGATGCACATTTTTAAAACCCAAAGAAATGATGTCCAAAGCATGTTTGAATACATTTTTTTGCTAAAAATACACGTGCACATATAATATGTTTTTTTGTTTTTTGAAATGCTACTCGTTTGTTAAGGTCTTTGATTTCAACATAATAGATAAGTCCTATTTGGATTGTAATAAAAATTATTTCTAATCATCTCAATATCTTCTCTACATTTCCCTATACCTTAGTTGAATTGTCAATATCATGAATCTTCAAAGTATTATTATATTGAAAGGAATTAACATCAGAAGATAACACCTAAACCAAGGATCCTAAACCCTGAACCCTAAACCTGAACCCTAAACCTGAACCTAAATTCCAAACCCTAAACCCTAACCCTAAACCCGAAACCTAACCCTATCCAAAACCCTGAGCGTTACCCTAAAACCGTGTATATAACTCGCATGTGCGAGTATATTCGAGGTATTGACCTTTCCTTATTTTAGTCAACCGGGAAATAGTTGATTCAGTTTCTTGCTAAGATTTCGAATTTGCACTTTTTAGGGGCTGTGGAAAAGTTCCCCCCCCGCCAATTCTGAAGTTTCCTCCCGCCAATTCTGAAACAGTCGTGTGTCCGTGAGGGACCTTGCCGATCCTCGAAAACTTTCTTCATTTGTTTCCTTCTCACTTTGGTTGTTGTGCAAGGTTGTTGTGGAAGGGCTTGGAGTTAGTACAACTGTCGAAGGTTGAGGAGGGCAACACCTATAGGTTGCGCACGGTTGAGCAGGTGAGGCAACAACGTACCGATTGTCTTCTTCATAAGGTACACAATGTATACTTCTTGCATTCTCCGTGCACACTCTCTAGCAATTAGGATGTGACAGTGTGTAGGGTTATTGCAGTGGTTCGAGTTGCTAGTGTGATTTTGAAGCATCAGTGAGAGTTTCTTGACGACTAACGGAAAGATTTGGATTGTAGTATACAGAGAGTCAAATTCATAGGCGGAAGAGTTTTACCATACGAATCCCGAAAAAGGCGCCGAGAATCACGGAAGGACAGTTTAGCTCGACTCGAGCTAAACTGTCGGTAAATTTCATTATTGTCAGTTTAGCTCGAGTCGAGATAAACTGTCCTTTGAAAGAAGGTAAGACAATTTAGCTCGAGTCGAGCTAAACTGTCGATTCAATATTGTAAGACAGTGTAGCTCGTATGTAGCTAAACTGTCCTACTATACTGTTTTGACAGTTTAGCTCGACTCGAGCTAAACTGTCGTACCTTCTTTCGAAGGACAATTTATCTCGACTGGAGCTAAACTGTTGTACCTAATTTTCTATGTCTTTTTAACTCGACTCGGGATAAAATGACATTGCGTCTTATAGTCATTAAATCAGGTCGGATCGGGCTAAATTGTCACTGTTGAGGGTGAGATAATTTCATATTCGGATTAAAACTAATCGCATGAAATATTATTCTAGTCATATAATACCGCATGTGTTTACCTCGAACCGAGCAAAATTTGCATGTTCTACAATGTCAATTCACTTGAATCAAATGTATTTTCAAGCGCCAGACTTTACCTCGATTCGAGCTTAATTACCCTCTCCATATGCTTCTTCATTGATGTCTATTCCTACAAGGTATTCACCCATTCTTATTTGGCAGGATTATTTAATATTTACCTCATTGGAATGCAGAATGTCGTCTTCGGAGGGCGACGATGTTCATGTTGACGCTCCCGTGAACCTAGACCTTCCTGAGTTTGATGTTATTCCTCGCCGTCTCTGGGTCGGGATGACTGTTTCGCTTCACAATGGTTCGGGTGTTCGCGTTGTGGAGGGGTTGGTTCGCAATGTCCGATCCAGTGCAATTCTAGGTTCCTCTAGTCCTCTTGGGGATTCAAATGTTGTAGTACAGGTGTCCAGTACTTTTGTTCTGGAGGAAGCTTCTGATGAATGGAGGTACTCGTTTAAGTCCTGGCCAATTCAACAAGTCTTCTTAAACGGTGTGAGTCTCTTCCATCATTGTCTTAGGGACGTTTACAATGTCAGGTTGGTTGAGCGTGACAGACCTCTAGGTGGCAGCTCCCGTTCGTATGACAATTCCTCAAGGAATACACGTCCAACAGTGTCTAGGAATGCTGAATTTCTCATGATCCTTCTTTCCATTAATGCAGTTGCGAGCAATAGTTGTTGCAGTCAAAACTGTGTACAACACTACCCTAGAGATAAAATAAGAGTCCTTCGGATGCGCTTGTACTGTGAGACCATTGTGCAGTTTAGAAATCATATCAAACTCGATGTTCATAGACAGTTTCATAGAAACTCTTCGGGTAGGAAGGTTGTGACCCTAGAGGGTGTGGACGTTTGTGCCCATGCTTGGATGAAAATCATGGGTGTAAGTTCGAGTACTTTCTATCAGAATGCGAAGGACGCTGCTGCTGGTCATGCGGCTCAACACCAAGGAAATACCAGTTTGCGTAAGCCTAGAGGTCATACGGTTGTGGCTACTGCCGCTCTTAGAGCCATTCTCGATAGACATGCGGACCACATGCCTCACAAGTCCCGTGTTCTCCCATCTGGCGAGAAGGCTGTGGCAAAGGTCCTTCCTGCAAGTTTTAAGTGGAAGGATCAGATACCGCTTCTTGATGATCATCTCGCTGATTGTGGATTGCCGCCAATCTCAACCTCAAGCTTGAGTAAGATTTGGCGAGTGAGCTTCCCTGAGTACTATGCCAAGAAAGGTGGAGACAACTTTGCCCGTTGTTCTATGTGTGACAAATACCAGGATCAGAAGAAGCTTACTCAACCTGGAACACAAGCATCGCTGCTATGGCAAAAGAAGATGCAGGTTCACATCGATTCTGCTTTCAAATCGAGACTTGTACTACCTGAACCGATTTCGATCAAAGTCGTCGCCCCAGGAGGTTCTTACCATCATGCATGATAAGATGGATCACTCAAAGACCGCCTCCCCGGTTTTTTCACATAAAACAAAGCACTTAGATGGGCTTATGAAGTTGCCTCTTGCAATCACAGGCATGCTTGCCCATGGACATGTGGACCAGCGTTACGCCCATTACGGCCTTGATTTATACTCCCATGATGCCAATTACACGGTCGGGTCGTTCGCAAAACTATTGCGTGACTTGGAGGCGCCTCCGAAGTCATCTTCCCGGCAACTCTTTCCAGAATCTTGCTCTCATCCATTGTATGCGGCCGTGTTATGGGGTGCAAAGATGTGTTTGGATCCATTAGGGCAGATTCCTGATATCCCAGTTCCTGGGAAGCCTTTGCCACCAATATTGAACGTGCAAATGGACAATGCTGTTGGTGATAACAAAAATAGATTTGTTTTCTGTTTTTGGTCTCTTCTTGTTGCAAAACGTATCTTCCGCGAGGTATATGTTAATTTTATGCTAGTTGGTCATACACATGATGATATAGATGCATTATTTGGACGTTGGAGGATGACACTGAGGAAGGAGAGTTTTCCAACCATTCCTTTGCTCATGAGGTCGTTCATGAAAAATTAGAGTGTTCCCACAACCCCGCATCTCATCCAAGAGGTTTCTGACTTTAAGAAGTTCATTGGGGATATGATTGCGGACGGTGATGAAGCTTTGCAGGGTCATACGAAGGCTCATCAGTTCAAGTTTTATGTGGACTCAAGTGGTTGTCCAGTAATGAAGTATAAAATCCTTTGCCATGATGAGGATTGGTTTCCTAAGGGAGGAGAAGGTAGTGGCATCAAATTGTGGAAGGAGGATTCTGAAGGGAGGTCTTTATGGCCTCGCAGAGAACCAGATGCATTGAAGCCTTCTACGATGCGGCATCTCCATGAGGTGGTAAAGGGACTTTCAGGATTCATCGATCACTGGGAGCAATCATCGCAGGAGTCTGTTGAAGCCCGTTCGCGTTTTGAGCCGCTATCGTACTATTGGCTCGATGTTAGAGATGCTCTGACCCTTCCAATGGATACACCGATATCATTGGAAGACGGCTTTTGGCCAATGACCCGAATTGCCCATGCTATTGAAGATGAGTTCTCAGCTGAGGGTGAGGTTCGCGAGGAGTACCGTGAAGATGAGCATTTTGTTGGCCAGAGACGTGATTGTCCACCTCCTTCTTTTAGAGTTGGCCGTGATCTTTTTGCTGGCTATTTTGTTGCATTGCGGCCTTGTGATGGGGACGAGCGCCCATTTTGGATTGCTCAAGCAGTTTCAGATCCTAATTCTAATCCGGATATGCCAAACACCGTGCGTATCCAATTCTACCGCCCCATATCATGCGATCGGGATGTTCTGAAGTTCTACAAAGATTGGGATACTGATAGCAACCTTCACTGGACAATTGAAAAGGGGATAGCCATCACGTGGGAGAGTACCGATTCAATCTTGACAGCATGGAAACCTAGGTCTTCAAAGAGGGATGGAGGTCATGTGCAAGATTCAACTACAAAAATTCCGAAGGGGCAAGTAGCGATTATCAAGGCCTCCTTGGAAGCACTTGTCAGGTCCGAGTCGTAGTGGACTTAGATCAATGGACTTTCATTTTCCTAGATTTTGGATTCTGATGCGTAATACTTCATGTAGTATGGTTAGATCCATTGGTGCTGAGATTATAAATATTTGTATTTTATTACACTCTGTATGACTATAATATGTGATGCCAATGATTGCTATGAAATATTCTCTCCATTATTTTTGCGTATCGGTGATAATTTGCAGTATGTTGTATTTTCTTTTTAAAATAATAATATGATAAATTGCTTCTAATCTTGAAACCAATAATACCAGTAATTGTCTTCATGGTGAATGATAGAAAATATATGTTGAGTCGCACTTTAGCTCTAGTGGAGCTAAAGTGTGAGGAAATCTTCTTATTTAGTTCATTGTACTTAGTAATGGTGCGCACTTTAGGTCAAGTGGAGCTAAAGTGTGTGGAATTGCCTTTTTGAGTTCATTGCACCTCTAAGTGATGGGGACACTTTAGTTCGAAGAGAGGTAGTGTGTGTGCAATTTTTTTCCCACTTCTGAGCACCATCATTTGAAACTCGTTATATATTTTTAGCCAATGTGTATTCCACAAGGAGAATTGAAATTCTTTTAAATAAAAAAAGGCTCATCAAAATATGTTTAGCTAATTCTCTTACAAGTGGATATTTGTCCGTCATTTAGCTCACTTTTAGCTAAATTGGAGCATGGAGTTAATCCGGGTTAGTAGGATCGAGTGTGAATATTTAGCTATTCATATTCAATGAACACATGTGGTATAAAAGAAGTGTCGACTAATGTGTTCTTCTTTTCAATATTATAGTTAGATTCGTAATGCAATGTTATCTGTAGTACTTATTTTTCTAGGGGTTTTTGTAGAAAACATTACCTCCCAATTTAATAGAAACTCATATCCCTCCATATTCTAGAAATTAGATGTGCACTTTAGCTCTTATGATCTACATGTGTTAATTTGGGAGTTGCTAAATCTCCCAATATAACGAATATGGTATTTAAGGAATATTGTAAGCATAAATTTTTTACTTTGAATCTTTTTTCTATTTGACAGTGTGAAAGGAGTTAATTTTTCTAAGTATTTTGGAAACTGTTTAAGGATAGTTATGGTTAATCTTTAGAAATTAGAAAGAAGATTTTAGTAAAATTTTAGCCGCCACCCTTTAGAATCTGATACAATTTACAAATAGACATGGCGGCTATACTTATTGGGATCCAGATATGAAAAGTTGTTAATTCGACTTTGAGAACATAAGTAAAGTTGGAAAGAGAAGAAAACACTACAATACGATAGAAAATATAATATCTTGAGTGTGTATGTCACTGGAGAGAGCTTGAGTAAATAGTTTGATCAAAGTGTAGAAATGTTATGGATTCTAATTGATGTTCAATTCAAGTTGATGTTGATCTATTGGGATTTCTAAAAGAAATATATTATGTCAATTGAATAATAGTGGTTTCAAGCTTGTGTTCAATAGAGTATAGTATGTCTCTAGTTTATTCATTTGTTATCACAAAGTACAATTTGCAATTTAGTTTGTTATGGTTTGCGTGAGAATGAGTCATGTTGAGTTTCAAATGGACATAGTTGGAAAGGACTGTTTCCAGCCATCATGCATGCAACCAATTATGTGGAGGTGAAGTAACAGTCAAATGGACATGGAATGTGCCAGAGAGCACTACCAGTTGAAGGGAGTCTTATGTCCAGTTGAAGAAACCATATTCCTTGTATAGGGAAAAGTGAGTGAGCAGTGGTAGTTGTCAATTTGACGCACTAGATTGAGAAACACTGTTCTCTATGACCTGGAAAAGAGAGTAAATTGAGCACAATAAATTAATCGGTTAATAAATTCTATTTATCTATTATTAATAGAAGTATTATGGTATCATGGATGAATGATACATGTTGAAAAATTGTGATGTGATTTTGAGATAGAAAATCATAGTGGTGAGTATATTTTTATTCAAATTATGGAATACATTTATTAATAGAACCTGTGAGTTAGCTTAGCTACCCAATTCATTTGAAATTCTTTTACAAGAGGCTTTGGATAAATATGTTAATTCTAAATTAAATATAATGTGATGACAATGATTTAGATGGATTATGAATCATTAAGGATTAGGAGTATAAAGTGAGAGATGTTTCTTTAGGATTGATCACCCTTTTGAATAACATTGAACATTAATATGTGTCTTATTGTCCAGAGACGAATAGTTTTGTCATTGTAGTATTTTAATTTAGAAATCTCTTGTAAGTCCATAAACGGTATCTATAATTTCAAATAAGTTGTATGAAAAGAAAGGAATAATTGTAAAATAATTATTAGTTAAAATAGGCACTCGTGATGGAGTGATGAAGATGTCTTGGAAAAGACATGGGGGAGTATACGTGAGACAAGTAACTTCATAATTGAATTTCATACAAGTAGGTAGGCTTTGATTTAAATATAAATTTGAGATTAATAAATGAATGGCATACAGATGATGGCTATTGTCTACTTGAACAAAGCATTGTCTATTTGAATAAGGCTATCAAACGCTTGAGGTTGATATGCCTTGGTTACTATCAATTTGAATTACTCTTTTTTCCTAATAAACATGGACTGTAATAAGTGTGATTTTTACTTGTGTTTTGTTTGAGAGAATACCTTGTGTTGATAAGTTGAAAATCATCCTCTTTGTAAATCACAAGTGACCATTAATTACACTAAACTCTAAACAAAAAGACCTTTCCTCAAACCAATTTTATTATGTAGCTTGAGGTTGGATAGATGAATCTAAATTTTTATTCCACAAATATCATTCACCTTATCCATTGTCACTACAAATCTCCAAAGGTCTCCCAGGCTAAATCCTTCATCTATTTGAGCCGTTATAGGAAGCTCGATCAGACCTCAAGCATTTGTTTCCGCATTATGCATAGGTGATTGGTGATAGTCCTCATTTGTGATATGTGTGGTGAATCCTTTAATAATATAATCATTCTTGCTATTGAAGAATGCTTTCCGTGGTACAATTAGTGTAGTCCATGTCAATGGACGGAAAGCGGACTACACTAAGTATTTTTCCCAAACGGTCAACCCGTCAATCAACTAGTCAAACCCTAGAATAAAACAACAACTCAACTCGGAAAATTCTAGAAATTTTACCACTACTTCTACCTGCTAGGAGACACTCTTCCAAATTTTTCCATATTTTTTGGCCCATTTCTCAATTTTAGTCATTTTTCAAGGTCTTTTCTTTTCATTTTTTTTTTCTCTCATTTCAATTCCACTTCCACTATGCTTCTGAGCATGTTAGTGGGGAGGAGGAAGAATAGGAATTTTAGTGTCACATCATGGCACTAGACCTATTAATTAGGAATCTGACACTAATTAATGGATTGTCCACCATTTTAACTAAAATTCGGTTAATTCTACCCAAAAAACTAGAAAAATGAAGAAAAACAATGAGGGGCCCATTTTGGCCACTCACACAAATGTAAGCCCAAAAATCAACCCCCTAAGAGAATTAATTTTTAAACCCACAAGGTCCTATTGTTACACGGGTTAAACCACACCATGTGCTAATGTGTAATTTCTAAAAAAATTTCTGGATTTGGAACCTTGATATATATATATATATATATATATATATATATATATATATATATATACATATAATTTATTTCTTTTATTATCTAAACCTAATTAAGTGGGCTCGATTAACCTTTGAATTAAATACTTAACTTCTTGATAAATTAAATAGGCATAAGTATTTATTTAATTATCGGTCATGTGATTTTTATTTTTATTTTTATTTTTATTTTTATTTTTATTTGTTTTTTATTTTTTTATTTTTTTATTTTTTCCCGGTTTAGGTCGGCTGATCAGGCCTGATCCAGATCCTGATTTACGGTGCAACTTCAGCAGCCCTTATCTTTTGATTTGGGACTCCGAATCCAAAAACATTTCCTCTTAAACTGACCAGCAGCTCATTTCCAACTTGAATAAACCACTTAGAACCAACATCAGAAGGACGAGGACATAGAAACCACCATCACAAGCACTTTTCATGCACCAACGATCTCAACACATCATTATGATCCAAAGACAAACTTATGCATACAAAAGAGAATCAATGGGTTGTGAACCGGTTCAGTTCTGGTGGAAGTTATGTGGTCAAATACCTAATTTTGGCAAAAACTTACCAGCGCTTCCGCACTGTTTTAAGAATCCTGACATTCACAACACAATTCAACACATGTTTCTATGACATGCAAGTGAATGTTCACGTGGGACTCAACGACCGGGAAGCACTCCCTGAATATGTCGGCACGTCTACCGATCTGCACACTTGCTTCGCCCGTCAACCTCCTGATCACAGCTGGACCGATCACCTCTACCAAACATCAAGGGCGACAGCAGCAGCAACGGTCTTGTAGGCTTCATCCACCTCAAAAAGAAACACACACACGAACTCAGCTCCTCACACTTCGTCGTACATACGATCCAGCACCCTAGAAAACCCCCCGCGCAGACGCAGCTCTCTTTTCTTCCGACATCGCCGCGCCCACACCAACAAGGATCACTCCTCCATCACACACTGCTCGGAGCATCAGCCTCCACCGCCGCCCAAAACCCTGGCGCAATCACTGATCAGCCAGCAGCACTTACGAACACCCGGACGCGCACCAAAACCTCAGCCGACGCAACGGTGCTCATCTCGCCACTCATAGATCGAGCAGCGGCACTCACACCTCACCCACAACAAGACCCTAGTCCCCACTCTCTACTCTGCAAGCACACCACACCGACTCTGGACCTCACTTCTCGACACCCTACTCACACACACATTGACCAGTACCGCCCACGACCAACCGGCCTCACACCTCCGCACGCGCTTCGCCAATCGCCGGCACTACTCCACCGGAACCTCAATCGCGCCACCACGAGCTTCCGCCGGCACGCCTCACCACAGAACAAAAATCCCAACTTCCGCCAGAACTCTGCCCTCGTACACACACACTACACGCGTCTACAGACGCGTGCTCCCTCTTTAGCCGAGACAGGAGCAACGCCATCGCGCACCACGACGCCCTGAACGTCCCCTACTCGCGCGCAGGCAGGCGCTCGCCCCGCACCCTCCAGCAACTCAAATCGCACCGCAGCTTCCCCACGATCCGACCCCTAGCCCAAAAACGGGCTCCTGCAAGAATTTCAACGAACACCTCAAGACGATGATCCTCAGCAGCTCACAAGAAACCCCACTCGCTCGCCGACACGACCCCGCGGGCGCAGAAGTTCCCACAAATCGCTCGCCCACTTGCTCTAACACGCATAGACCATCACCACGCCCACACAACCGGGCTCGCTCCTACAGACTTGAGCACAGATTTTTTTTCGAACACGCACACACTCTGCCTGCACACGCAGCGCCCTCCCACACGTTGTCGTTGCCTCGTCCCGACCGGATCCACCCACAGCCGCGCCTCTTGCCCCTTCGTTCACGTCTCACATACACTTCGTCACACACAATCACCACCTCTACAGCAGCACTCAAACGCCGGATTCTCCCAGCTCGCACGGAGCCCCTACCCGATCGCCACACCCTCCCGGCATTCCTCTCGTACACACCAAAAAAAAACCAGCTCCTTCTCCGCCGAGAGTCTCCCAGCTCAGTCTCGACCAAATTCGGGGCTCGCCGTCTTTTTTTTCTTTTTTCTCTGTGTTTTTTCTTTTATTTTCCCCAAAAAGACCGGCTTCTTTTATGAGGCAGCCCACGACCTCTCACAGTAGTGCAAGATTGGTTGCTTACAGCCGGTTTTTGAATTTTTTTAGTTTATCAGGAGCATTCAACTCGCCGCCTTGCACTTGACATGCCGCCCAAACATTAAATTCATGGTGGCTAGACTTGTCATGTGGCATGAGTATGGAGAAGTACCTCCAACTACTTTCTTTTTTTTCTTCTTTTTTTTTTCTTTAAAAACTAGTTACACTAGATCTAATACTATCTACTGATGATTTGCAATTTATTTATTAATTCAAAAACGAAACACACAGCTTAATTCCTAGCAACCGAATTAGTCTACCTAAATTTTCTTAGCATTTTTGAAGTTTCCTAAGTATTTTTCCCAAACGGTCAACCCGTCAATCAACTAGTCAAACCCTAGAATAAAACAACAACTCAACTCGGAAAATTCTAGAAATTTTACCACTACTTCTACCTGCTAGGAGACACTCTTCCAAATTTTTCCATATTTTTTGGCCCATTTCTCAATTTTAGTCATTTTTCAAGGTCTTTTCTTTTCATTTTTTATTTTTTCTCTCACTTCAATTCCACTTCCACTATGCTTCTGAGCATGTTAGTAGGGAGGAGGAAGAATAGGAATTTTAGTGTCACATCATGGCACTAGGCCTATTAATTAGGAATTTGACTCTAATTAATGGATTGTCCACCATTTTAACTAAAATTCGGTTAATTCTACCCAAAAAACTAGAAAATGAAGAAAAACAATGAGGGGCCCATTTTGACCACTCATAGATGCTCATATATATTTCTACTACTTGGATGTGGATGTCCAAACAAAATGTCCTTCGGAGGCAACGCAAATAGCTCCTGCCAATGAGATGGAAGAGGGTCTTTTGGAACCAGAGAGAGAGCTTCTTTAATGCTTCTGGAGGATGTACCTATTGATACTTGGGGGTGCCTCCAATCTGACTCATGCTTCTTATTCAACCACCGCAAAATAGACCTACCTTCCTCCGGATTGTTTTCCATAAGAATCGCGCAAGCTTTCACAACTTTGTGCCTCCTCTCTACCGACATTTTATCCTTATTGACCATCTTTAGCCACCACTTGATCATACTTCTCAGGCCTTTAATCTTTAGTTCCAACGCTTAATCGAAAATAGGAGCCATCATATTCTCCTTCTTCAGCTACAACTTCCTCTTCTAATTGTCCTCCTCTAACTATATTGTTTAAAAAAAGTAAACAACTCCTTTTGCAAGCAATTGGCATTTCAAAACCTTCCCTTGCAAATGGCCTAAGCTTGTATACATTTTTCCAAGAACCATTGTGTCTTCTCCAATATATAACGCAATTTGTTCGACTCACTCTTTCATCCACCATCCCATCTCCAAATAACCATCTTCCACGTTGAGTGTAGCCATTTAATAAGAACAAAAATCCAAATTTTAGATTATTATCATCCATTATAAACCACATTCCATATTATTTACACACATAACTTCAATTATTTCTAAAATGTAACATACCATTCCATATTATATTTGAAGCATCTTTTGTTCAAAATAATTATGTTTCGAAGAAAGTCTTGAAATGTAATTTCATCCATCTTAATTTTTGCAATGTGACACTTGAACAATAAATGAATAATACTTCAATTATATGATATGCAAAAAAAATTGATTCTCAAAGTTGTGAAATGATCAAATTTTATTGAGAGTAGTGCACGATACTCCTATCAGTTTAGATAATTATTTGCACACATTAAATTGAGCCTTGTCAAACCTTATTATTCTTTCAATTACCATTTCTTTCACTTCATGGATGATTCCCATAATATTCTATGAATACCAATTTATTATAAATAAGGTTTCTTTCTTATCATTTGCAAAATATTTAAGACGTCTTAGGTGAGTCGTACTCCATATGTCTCACATAAAATTTCCATATATTTACCTTATAGCTTCTAACTTTCTTCAATTTCACCTCAACATAATTTTCTTGTACTAAATTAAATATGCAGTTGTTCCTTGCAATAAAATGAGATTATGCTAATTATTATCTTGATTTAATTGAAGTACATGCACTTATACTTGATTTAGTGTATTTAGTATTTTTAAAGTTTAGTACTTACAATAATCTAATTGTTGTAGAACTCCGTACACTATAGAGTACCCTACCATAGTTCTAGCTTGCAATAACCTACATAAAATACATACATTATGAATCATGAGTACATTTATCTTGCATTTATCGTCAAAATTTTGTACTTCATCTTCTACACATTCTCATACATCACATGATGCCATATTCTCACTTGCATGCCATTAAAACATGTCTCAAAATCAATCATAGGTGTGCAATTTGGATGCATTTTCTAAAGAAATCACACATGTTCAATGTATGTAAGTCACCATATACTCCTTCAACGTCATATTCATTAAATTGAGACATTTCAGAGTCTGAAATGAGTGACTTTGAACTTGAGTGACTTTGAACTTGACAGTAGTAGGGATGGAAGTCTCAAACTTCGTGAAATGTCTCAATTTAACGAATATGGCCATCTTCTCTGCTAACATGGAAACGTACTGAAACAATATGAAAATTTATCGATGGCTCCTTGCAAGGTCACTATCACTTTAAGTTAGACTTTTATTCAGATGACCCTGCATACATCATGCCTTTAACCTTATGCAGTGCTTAAAGGTTAGAGGCATGATGTATGCAGTGCTTAACCCCTAAAGTCGAAAGCCCTCAAAACTGCCCTCTTTCAATGCAAGGTGAAAATTTTTAACTTTTGACAAATTTTCGAGTATGTAACCGTAAGATCTAGTACCTAACTTATACATGTACATGCATACCGAATCTTAGATTCAAATTCCTCTCCATTTGGGAGATCATAATGTTCAAAGTTGAAAAAAAAGATTTTTTCCTTGCTGTAGAATGGAAAACTAATGTTTTGGGGGCCAAAAAAACCAATTTTGAAAGGAAATTTGACATGAGTCTCTTCAAATTCTTGTTCCTATGTGAGTAAGGAATATGTCCATATATTTTTTACCCTCATAGGACCTATAAAACCTAAAGAAATGCTTCATTTTTCACATGGAGGTATGCTGAAATACAAATACAAATGCCCATTTTCAACAATTAAAAAGGCATGTAAAAAATTATCCGATTGAAAATCCAAACGGTGAGATCATGCTTTACTACCTCTTTTACATGTACGAAAAACAAAATTTGAAAAAAAATAAAATCTCAATTTTTGGTGAATTTTTGAAGTTACTGCGATCTAATTGATTTTGGGCAGATTTTGAGAATAATTGAGCATATACCGCAGTTCTGGGCAGATTTCAGCATGCCCTAACAGTGTTTTCAAACTTTGACCGTGAATATCTCCTAAAGTATGAGGAATTTTGAAGCATGAATGGTGTCATTTTAAAGGTCTGGGAAAACTCTACAATCTGCAACGGTAATAACTTCATACGATCTAAATTTAGTAACTGAGAGCCTGACCAGAGTCAGATCGACCACATTCTGGTCGATTTCGACTTTAGGGGTTAACCCTGCATACATCATGCTTCCATTTCTGAGAGAATCCTTTTGGAACAATGATGATCCTCCCTTTAAACTTGACCCATGTACGGTTGGAAAACTGCTTTTGCAACCATGAGCCCATTAATGGGGTGAAGCCCATACTCATCGGTTCCAACTGCTTGACTTCCATCTTGGTCCAAAGTAACAGTCTCACAGTTACTAGAAGTGGTCAACTGAAGGGGGATGGATGTGGAGTTAAAATTCATCCAATCATCTTATCCTCAGACTCAGCTCTTGTGTTTTGAAGCGGAGTGTGCCAATTGCGTTCTTTAAACAACCTTAGCTTGGTGTTGTTGTAAACTTTAGAAAGTATCTTGCCCTTAGCTGAACTAAGCTTGTAAGAACCATTGGAGTAAGCTCGATGAATTGCATAAGGCCCTTGCCACTTCGGGCAAAAATTTTGACTGTGCTGTTTGACCTGCCAATGGTCTATCATCATAACCAAGTCCCTAGGTTTGAAGGTGACACTAGATTACATTGAGTTGTGTTTAGCCTTGAGTCTCCATTGTGGAACTTCATAATGCTAAAGTACTTTGCCGCGAGTTTCGTCCAGCTTCTCTAAAGTTAAGAGACGAGCTGAGACTGACTCTTGGTTGCCAAGCTTGTGTCGTACGGCTGTCCGGAGAGAGGTGAGCTCCAACTCAATAGGAATCATGGCTTTAAATCCAAATGCAAGGTGAAACGGAGTAAAGCCCATAGCTATCTTGAAAGCTGTGTTGTAAGCCCACAAAGCCTTATTCACGTGAAGGTCCCATTCCTTCCTCTTCGCTCGCACCACTTTGTTGATGATGTTGACGAGGATGCCATTCGTCTTTTCTACAAGGCCGTTGGCTTAGAGATAGTATGGGCTCGCTCTCCTATGTTTCACGGACATCATGTCTATCAATTCAGCAACAAGGTTGTTTACAAAATGGTTTCCTTGGTTGGTGACGATTTCGAGGGGGCAGCCGCAACGGCCGATGATGTAATTGAAAATAAATTCAGCTGCCACCGGCTTATTGCACTTCTTTACAGGTGCCGCTTCCGCCCACTTGGACAAATAATCAGTTGCAACAATCATATATTCATTTTGCTTGGCAGTCAGAGGCAATAGGCTAACAAAATACGTGCCCCACTTTTCAAAAATTCTAGTTGGATAAATCGGATGTAACTCGGTGTAGTGCTTCACTCGTTTCCCAAACCTTGACACTATACACAATTCTTGCAGAGATGGTTGCAATCCAAAAAAAGAGTAGGCCAGAGAAGCCCGCTTAAAGGATTTTTTGGTCTATTTTGTTTGTAGCAAAATGACTACAGCACGTGCCTTCGTGGCATTGTGACATAATTCGTATTGCCTCGCTCGGTGATATTGCTCGACGCAACATCCCATCATTGCCAATATGGTACACGTCGTCTCCAATGAGAGTATACGATTGACTCTGTCTTCTTATGGTGCGTCGTTGCTAAGGTGTCGTGTCCTCAGGTAGCTTCAGCTCTTTTAGATAGCGGATAATATCGTCGTACTAAAAATTGTCATGAGTCAAGGGATCTGATAAGAGGTAGCAATCAACATCATTTGATAAATTGTCCAGCTCATGGTGTGGAGGTTGACCTAATTCAAGTAGAAGGCCGGCATGCCTAGCGCAAGTCCCCTTGACGGCCTTGATGTCTAAGTCATAGGCTTGCAGCAAAGCAATTAATTGAATTGTTCTTTCTTCAGGATCCTTTTGCTGATTGAGTTGTTTCAAACCTTCCATCTCACATTGTACGAGTATTAGATGTGAGCTGGATAGTAGATAATGCTTGAATTTTGTGCAAGCGAAAAGGAATGCTAAACCGATTTTTTCTACTGGTGAATATTTCAGCTCATAATTTGTCATGAGTCGACTTGCATAATAGATAGGATGGGCTCTCCCTGTAACATCATTTGGAAGCAATACTGCTGTGACGGCATGTTTGGTCGCTATAGGATTGATAATGGACTGTCGATCTTGCTTCAAATACTTTACCACGGATAAGCTTGCAAGGAGATCTTTGATGAATTTAAGAGATTGCTCATGTTCCTTGCCCCAAGCGAACGTCTTTGTCTTGCAAATTAAAGAGCTGAAAAGTCTTATGATTTCAGCAAGATTCAGTACGAAGCGGTTGTGATAAATGATGGTTCACTACAAATGCACTACATGTTTTCTTGTAGTAGGATGCTTCCTTTCTAAGATCCTTGCCACTTTTTCAAGATCCACTTTTACGCTGCCTTTGAACACAACATGGCACAATATATAGCCCTCCTCAGAACCTAGCTTACACTTTTCTACAACGACAAGATCGTATGAGCAGTTGGAGAGCGTTCGTGGTGAGCGGTGAGCGGTGAGCAGAAATAAAGACCTAAAATTAGCAAACTTAACAAATCAATTTTTTCTAAATTTGAATTTTTAAAACTATAATTTCTAATTTAGACTATCTAAATTTGGAAAAATATGGACCTAATATCGTGGAACATTTTACTTATTCATCCTTCTAACAAATATAAATGAACTGTGAATCATTGGAATTTCAAAGATAAACTATAAAATTTGGAAAAATAAGGGTCCTATCACCGTGGAACATGTTACAAATATCCCTTTTTTACAGATGCAAATGATAACCCTTTTGTCTATGGATGACTCCGTCGGATGATAAACTGAAGTAGAGTTGTGAAAGTTGAGACAAATGAAAGAGAAGACATGAATACAACGTCACATTTGTCAAGTGGCTTGAACATTGAATCTATAGATATATGATTAAAGAAAAATATGCAAACATAATATGCGGCAAAAACTAAACACAACAATATTGGCCTCTTGTATAATGCTCAGTATTATAGCAACGTCCCTACTAAGTTCTTATCTGCCTATAAAGTTTCAAGCAAACTTCTACAATAGAATGCTTCGGCAATGGATATGAGTTCGTTGAATATGAGTGTTGGGGCATGGACAAACATGTCCTGTAGCTCGTTGAGCTTGCACATGATCCTATAGATGAAGTGTACATGCTTGCAATTAATCCATGAACAACCGAATTGGTTGGCCTTCGGCTGTATTGAAACAAAGTCCTGACATGTGCAAGCCGGAATTGAGTTCAACGTAACAATGCTCCAAGGCGTGGATAGTGGAGGAGTTAACCTAAAGATCTATATTGTAGCCAGCCCGGAGAAAGGCAACATTGAGCACCTCCAAATCATTGCCTTTATCGTAGAGGCGGACCTCCATTGATGAAATTGAGCGGCAATTAGCATGCCTGAATGGTGCTTCACCACTTAGATGAATGGAGATGTAGAATGTTTGTCAACATCCTCTAGAATTGGATATGCATAGTGGCCAACACCATCGACATTGGTTAATTGGAAGTATTGATGGAGAGACAATTTTTGCTTCTGTAGATGCATGAAAATTGGCGCGCTTGACAACAATGATCTATGACTACTTGAGATTGGTGTCTCTCACAATAGGCAAGATTTGTAGGACGTTATTTGGGCAAGTAAGAACCTACTTATGGCAAGAGCCCAAAAGACAACGGTAACTATTGTTGGGGTAGAAAAAGAATCCATGTTGCTAGATTCTACCAATGTAATAGCCAATCCAGTTCTTGGTGTATGTGGGATATAAAGTGGTATTTTTCTTTTGGATGATCTTCATTGTGCATTGCTTCCTTGAGAAGACGTCAAGAGCCTATTATGCTAGGCTAGAGCAATGCTTAGGTACTTGAATGATAATGCCAATCGGTAACATCATAGATGGATTCCTCTACCTCGTAACATGAGTAAGTCGATTGTGCCTGACAATGTCCATACATTCTAGATTTGGCAAATTGTATGTGCTGGTAGATAGATCAACATCCACATCCATGTCCGAACCTTCACCAACCTTTCAAAGAACTTCACGAGTCCTTTTGGCCTTAGCCAACTTGGAGATGGGAAATTTGATTTTCTCCAAGGGGAGACGGGGTGAGTCGAACTTTGATTATGGGGACACTAGGTCAATTTTTTGTCATGTGCATTACATTTAGAGTAGATTGACAGAAGATGTGATTTATAGCAAAAGCTCGAATAGTTGTCATTTCAATACATGTTTATACAGTTGAGGAAAAGAAGAAAAGAAGGAAACGCGGTTCTTTATTTCTTAAGTAATAAGCGGTTGAGGAAGGTAGAGATGGAAAGATACAAGGCCCAAAGGATGACTTTGGAGATACGCATTGTGCCCTATCTATAAATTTGATTAACAAAGGTGAGAATTTGCCAACTATTAGAGAGGATGGTGAAACGCCATCTATACAAAAGAAAGACTGCATCAAGGACAAAGAAGATGATAAGGACATGAAGGGCTCAAATTCTCAAAAGCATGCTCAAGAGGGGTGCCAGTGCCGGCACCTCTTCGGAAGTGCCTGTAAGAAACTCCAAGGCATATTAAAAAGAGGTGCCATTAACAACACCTCCATGGTAGTGATTGATAAGTCAATTCTTATTAAACCCCACTATAGAGTTTGTGACGCACTTTCTAAAATAGTGTGGCACGTTAAAAATTGAGTTTAAAGCAAGATTTTATACGCGGATGAAGTATGTCAATAAGAAACTATATTCACGCATAACTTTCTCATCCAAGCTCCATTTCTTATGGACCATACCATTTTAGAAATGGAATAAAAGTATCAAGAGCTTGCTCTAGGGGCCTATCAGCACCGGCAGCCCTTTGGGAGTGCCTAGAAGAAACTCCAAGGCACATTTAAAAGGAGATTGATAAATGACAACCCCTCGGTAGTAAATGATAAGTCTATTTCAATTCAACCATGCTATAGAGCTTATGAAGCGCTTTCTAAAATGGTGTAGAACGTTAAACATTGAGCTTGAAGCAATGTTTTATGCGCCTATGAAGTATGTCTAGAAAGAACTTCATTCATCCATAACTTTCTTGTCTTTACTCCATTTCTACTGTGCTACATCATTTTAGAAAAAACATCAAATTCTCAAGAGCGTACCCTAGACCCCCACCGGCACTAGGTGCCCTTTGGGAGTGCTTACACGAAACTTCATTCACACACAACTCTCTCATCCAAGCTCCATTCTAAATGTTCCATACCATTTTAGAAATGACATCAAATTCTCAAGAGCGTGTTTTAGAACCCCGCCAGCACCGGCTGCCCATTGGAAGTGCATACACAAAACTTCATTCATATACAACTCTCTCATCCGAGCTCCATTTTTAATGTTCCATAACATTTTAGAAATGGCATCGAATTCTCAAGAGCATGCTCTACACCCCCGCCGGCACCTGCTGCCCTTTGGAAGCGCTTACACAAAACTTCATTCATACACAACTCTCTCATCCGAGATCCATTTTAATGTGCCATACCATTTTAGAAATGGCATCAATTTCTCAAAAGCGTGTTGTAGAACCCTCCTTGCACCAGCTGCCCTTTGGAAATGCATACACAAAACTTCATTCATACACAACTCTCTCATCCAAGCTCCATTTTTAATGTTGCAAATCATTTTAGAAATGACATCAAATTTTTAAGAGCGTGTTATAGACCCCCGCCGGCACTGGCTGCCCTTTGGAAGTGCTTACACAAAACTTCATTCACACACAACTCTCTCATCCAAGCTCCATTTTTTATGTGCCATCCATTTTTGAAATGACATCAAATTCTTAAGAGCGTGTTTAGGAACGCCGCCCGCGCTGGCTGCCCCTTGGAAGTGCTTACACGAAACTTCATTCATACACAACTCTCTCATCCAAGTTCCATTTTTAATGTTGCAAATCATTTTAGAAATGACATCAAATTTTTAAGAGCGTGTTATAGACCCCCGCCGGCACTGGCTGCCCTTTGGAAGTGCTTACACAAAACTTCATTCACACACAACTCTCTCATCCAAGCTCCATTTTTTATGTGCCATCCATTTTTGAAATGACATCAAATTCTTAAGAGCATGTTTAGGAACGCCGCCCGCGCCAGCTGCCCCTTGGAAGTGCTTACACGAAACTTTATTCACCGACAACTCTCTCATCCGAGCTCCATTTTTAAAGTCCCATACCATTTTAGAAATAAAATCAATTTTTTATGAACGAGCTTTACACTCCCACCGGCACTGGATGCCCTTTGGAAGTGCTTACACGAAACTTCATTCACACACAACTCTCTCATCCAAGCTCCATTTTTAATATGCCATACCATTTTAGAAATGACATCATTTTCTCACGAGCGTGTATAAGGGCCCTGCTTGCAGCGGCTGCTCACTGGAAGTGCTTACACGAAACTTTATTCACCGACAACTCTTTCATCCGAGCTTCATTTTTAATGTGCCATACCATATTAGAAGTGGCATCAATTTCTCAAAAGCGTGTTATAAAATCCTCCTGGCACCGGCTGCCCTTTGGAAATGCTTACACGAAACTTCATTCAGACACAACTCTCTCATCCAAGCTCCATTTTTAATGTTGCAAATCATTTTAGAAATGACATCAAATTCTTAAGTGCGTGTTATAGAACCTTGCCGGCACTCGCTGTCCTTTGGAAGTGCTTACACGAAACTTCATTCACACACAACTCTCTCATCCAAGCTCCATTTTTAATGTCCTATACCATTTTTGAAATGGCATCAATTTCTCAAGAGCGTGCTCTACACCCCCGCCGGTATTGGATGCCCTTTGGAAGTGCTAACACGAAACTTCATTCATACACAACTCTCTCATTCGAGCTCTATTTTTAATGTGCCATATCATTTTAGAAATGGCATCAATTTCTCAAGAGCGTGCTCTACACCCCGGCCGGCTCAAGCTGCCCTTTGGAAATGCTTACACGAAACTTCATTCACACACAACTCTCTCATCCAAGCTCCATTTTTAATGTGCCATACCATTTTCGAAATGGCATCATATTCTCAAGAGCATGTTATAGAACCCCGCCGGCACGGGCTTCCCTTTGGAAGTGCTCACACAAAACTTCATTCACACACAACTCTCTCATCCTAGCTCCATTTTTAATGTCCTATACCATTTTAGAAATGGCATCAATTTCTCAAGAGCGTGCTCTTGATTCCCGCCGGCACCAACTGCCCTTTGGAAGCGCTTACACAAAACTTCATTGACATACAACTCTCTCATTTGAGCTCCATTTTTAATGTGCCGTTCCATTTTAGAAATTGCATCAAATTCTCAAGAGCATGCTCTACACCCGGCCGGCACTGGCTGTCCTTTGGGAGTGCTTACACGAAACTTCATTTAGACACAACTCTCATATCTGAGCTAGAAGTAACCTTAGTGGCTTTTTGTTGACGGAGCTAAGGAAGCCTACCAATGTCAGCACCTTCCAAACTCTTTACAATCCTCATTTGATTTTACGGAATAATCTTAAGGAATATCAATGAGTAGACTGCAAATTTTCTTATAATAAATGTTGTGGCTCTTTGTTTCATTACGTGAGACATGACATTGAAGCTGAGAAAAGATATTGAAGGTGTGATCTTTAATAACATCTCATTTGGTGAATGTCTTCATACTGAATGGCCAGTCAACATTCAGAAGTCGACATTTTATCTATAAAAACAGTTATCTAGGGTTTGAGTTTAGGGAGCTTGGTACCTGACATTTTTTAATTTTTTTTTGGAACAAGGAGATATGGTCATCCTAGGAAAGCCGTTGCTGCCACAGGTGCAAGTCTCACTTATAAAAAGTGACATTTTTATGCAGTCAATCTCTGTTTAATTGTTTCTAAATCTGATCTTTTTAAAAGTTAAAGATCTTCTATTTGTGCAAAAAAGAGGCTAGATTGACGTGCTATTGGCTTGGAATCATTTTAATTATCATTACTTTTATTACTTGTTCTTTGGCAAATTGATGGCCTCCGCCATGTCTTTTCGAAAGTCATATCACTTCCGACATATGCCAAGACTATTGCACAAGCATTTGCTACAGTGCATTGTCCACCGTCAATTCACAAGGGCCGTAGTTTAAACCTTGGCGTTTTTAAGTTTGTAGATGTGGTAGCAATAGAGGGCATTAAAAGTTCTCAGACATAGATTTTACGTTATGGTTGTGATTTATGCGAGTAGTGTTCCTCTATCCTATTTATATATTTTGTACTTCATTCATTGGCTTCATACACGGTATCGAGATTCTTTGGCCTAGATTTTGATTTATGGCAAATGATATATCCCATACATACATTTTATTGGAGATTGGTTGTAAACATGAACTAAATTTTCCTTCAATATTGACAATGTGTTTTTATCTCGGTGTATTTGACATAGTTCAATGTTCCATATCGTTGGTCAAGGATAATTAAGTCATGTATGAAGAGCAAGAATAGGCACATCTTAATGGGAACTACAATTATTCGAACAATCCTAGAGGTGACAATTCCTTATCATTTGTAAGTAAAAAACTCTAAAACAATGAAAGGGTGTTCACAACAGAGAAGCTAAAATAATAATTCACATACTTTGAAATTTTGTTTTTGACCACATAAAGTAAAAGAAGTTGTAGGATATAATAAGATAAAGAAAAGACAAAAAGTAACATAAATTGACTCACACGTAAAATATACTTCGTTTCATTCATATCCACATATGGCAATTGAATGAAATTAAGAGCATGGAATAATTGAGAAATGCCCAAACAATATGAGCTAGTATTTGGTTTTTCTAAATCACCTCCTAAGGGGTGCGGGTAGCGGTGACCCTACTATGAAATCAAGTCTAAAAATATCTAAACATGTCAATGTTCCATATCATTTGTCAAGGCAAATTAAGTAATCCATGCCCTATTCAACTTCATCCATATGTATTTATCCATGGTAATACGCATCTTTTATCATCCTCTATCATTATACTTGTCATTGTAAGGATTTTATATTGCACTTAGCAATCTTTTGTGATGCTTAATTCCACAACAATAGGATACTATACTCCACTATAGTATTTGTAATTCCTTAATAATGTAAATATCGTCCCCCAATTTTAGGATTACAAAAAAAAAATCAATTATCATACTTGATAAAATTCCACGGCTTTAGATCCTAATAGTTTATAATTCCAAAAACAAAACTAAAAATCTGCTTAAATTTCTCTGCTCACTGCTCGCCACTCACGTCGGCTGCTCTCCAACCGCTCACACGGTCAAGTTCTTGCACTTTTTTGGACTGAGTGAACAACCATGTTCACGTAGTTTTTGAAACGCAACGCGTACTTGCTGCGCGTGACTCAACCTTAGGCCATAAACATTGAAGTCGTCAAGATACACCCGGATAAATTTGCCGATATAAGGTCCATAGATCTTCAGTTGTACACATTGAAACGTGCCTTTGGCGTTGCACAATCCAAAGGGGATGCGCAACCATGCAAAAGTGCCCCATGGTACTGTGAAGGTGGTATATATGACGTTGTCCTTATGTATTTGCACTTGATGCTAATCCAAATGCTCGTCGCAAAACAAAAACATTTTGTGACCGACAATTTCATCGAATAACTCATTGATATGCGGTAACGGCTGCCTATCTTTCTTGATAAAATTATTTAATGCTTTGTAATTCACACAAATGTGCCATTTATCTTTTTTTTTTGTATGATTACCACAAGTGAGACCCACTTTGTATTCTTCACCTGCGTAGTAAAGCCTCCCTCTAGCAGCCGGTTTAATTTGTTCCTAAGGACGGACATCTTCTCCGGGGCCATGCGATTTTGGCGCACTCTGATTGGCTTTGCATCATGGGCAAGTTCAATCTTATAACATGGAATTCACTAAATATGCACTTGGTCAATTTTACTTCACTCCTTGGCTGCATATAGTTCACTCATCCAAATCAATGTAACCATGAATTCTTTTGGGAGTGCGGAGATATTGGACATTGTTAACCACATACATAAAAGCCATTGATTAATTTAAGGTAAGACACAACATCACTTTTTTCAATTGTTCTCCATACACCTTGCAACTTATGCAACCACTTTCATGTCATTTTTGTATTATATCATTGCATACTAAAAATATTACAACTTTGATCTACTCTTCCTAAAACTAAGATAAATCCACAATCAGGAACTAAACATCGCTAGATTCTGTCTTATAAATATATGCATACCTTCTCGTCTACATACCATTTTCTATATCCATCTAAATACTATTTTCTTCTCTATTTTTCTATGTCTCACCCTCCAATATCACACCCGGCTAGATTTCTGCCATTATAATGCCACAACCCACATGCTCCTTAGTCTCCCCAATAGCAGCACCCGATGATTCGCATACACTTCAGACGATGCTGACGCTTTGAACTGTTGACTTGATGGAGCCCTCCCCACACAAAGAACACACTCTGCAATTGAAAAGGAATGGCCTTCTCCCAATGTCAAGCCTCGCACACAACTGGGCAAATTTGTTGAGGGACTACCCTTGACCCCTAAATTACCAAGATTGACCTTGAAGGACCGGGCAGGTTCCTCTTGTGTCAATCTTTAGCATTCTTTTTCAAAAAATTATCGTAGATGGACATTACTAAAAGCTTTGTGTGAGTCCAAGTTTTTCCCCAATCTGACATTTAATGAAAAAGTTATGCGGTTTTGAAGTTCAAATGGGGAGAGCGGGCCCGTCGGGCAACTCCAAAAACTTTTGCTAAGACACTCTATTGAAGGTGATATTTTCAACAACGACAAATAATATTATTTCCTTTCATGTTGTCAAGAAAAACCTCTTGTCTTTAGTGAGAAATAGCATATGAATCCAAGTCATACATTTTCACACATTGTCACACATTGTCGGGCTAAGTACCAAAAAATCTTCTTCTTTTCCACATAAAACTTAGTGATCTTCATGTTTTTACTTTTTTATTTTCCCCACGGCATTGTGTGGTGTAAACCTTTCCATTGACCATTCGGATTCTCATTCTAGAACATATTAGGTTCACAAAAAAATAAAACGTGAATTGATAGTTTTTGAACCTCCACTCCTTGCACAATTTTTTTGAAAATGCTACAACTCTCTCCAACCTCTAAAATTTTGTGAACAATGAGTTGATTGCATGTTCAACATGATTGTAATAGATTAACATATTGTGTAGTGCAAAAAATTCACAACAAGTGATGTCAAAGTCAGCTGATCCTCTCAAAGCATTAAAGAAAATGACATCTTCCTACATTTCAAACGCTATAATCTTCCGATCCGTACGGTCAAAAAAATGTGAAATTTTGCAGGCATGTTAATGACTCAGTCGTGTTCAAGATCCTACGGTCAAAACTTGAAAAAAAGACCCGGAGTTTCTCCTTTACACCCTACAACAGAATCTACATTTTTAAGGCGGGTTTTGTCAAGAAACTCTAGGTGTTAAGAAAAATCAATGCAACAAAGGGAGGGGTCGAGGCCCTCGACCTCTCTTGCCATGCAACAAAGAAGAGGGGTCGAGGCCTCGACCCCTCTTGCCATACAACACAAGGCCATACAACACAAGGCCATACAACACAAGGGAGGGGTTGAGGCCTCGACCCCTCTTCCTCTACGCAAAGGAATTACGCAACAACTTTGAAAGCTCACATACCTTGCACATGTCTTGATAGAAAAAACCCAAAGATCGCGGGACGCCAATCAACCACCGCATCGTTTCGTCCACCGCTTCAAGAAAAAAACAAAATGACCTTCAAGTCTATGCGGAAATCCTATGAAGCAAAACACTCTTCTACCAAATGAATCCTCGACGTTAGCTTGGATCCTTATATACTTCCAAATTGAATCTATATTTAATAATATTTTTCAACAAACACTTTAAAAAATCCTATAATCCATCATTTGAACATTGTACTTGTTTGAGTCACTATTAGAAGGTCAAAAATAGATAATGAAATTAGAATCAAGATATTTCATCACGACAACATGTGGGGCCCACACGAAGTTCATATTAACTACTTTTTCCCATAACTTCGTATCATCATAACTTATACCCGAATGGAATATTCGATGACTTTGGAGCAAAGGTGAAGTATGGTACGGTGGGTCCCACCACATGGATGCTTTGTGGATCAAAATTCCAACAATGCAAATATGATCATTGGTGTGTGAAGATCTACCGGATATAAATAGTATGTGGGGCCCACGTGGGACCCACCGTACACATTTATTACAATATCTTGAGTTATCTTTCTTATTGAATATATGAGTCCATGCTTGTAGTTACGATTTGGTGGATCCCACCTTGGTCACTGTATCCATATGACTCAAGATGTCATTATCTAATCTTTTTTTTCTTTTTTTCATTAAGATGACAGTTTTTATTTTCATGTCATATGACTCAAGATGTCATTAGCTAATCTTTTTTTTCTTTTTTTCCTTATGATGACAGTTTTTATTTTCAAGTCAGATCCTATCTCATACCTCTTTTTTAACTGAAAACTCTTCTTTTCAATCTTTTGTTACAATATAGTAGTTAAGTATTTGTTTGTCATGAAAATATTCCATGTTTTAATGACAATTAGTTTATATATAAGAAATGGTTGAAAAAAGTGAATTTCAAGTTGAATTGACGTCAAAATGGCATCACCATAACATGTGACAAAACACATATTCTAATGATGTAACATTCACGTTGCAATGGCATAAAATTTCATCGAAATGACATAAATCGACATGAGTTAGAATGACATTAACATAAAACAAATATGACATGACATAGATAGTAGTGAGAATGACATGAAAATTATATTAGATTTACATCAACATAACATGCTCCAAATAATAACAAAGTATCAAGATAGCATCAAATCAATGTTGACTAGACATTTTGTCCACCTAATATCATAATAATAAGTGCACAAATAACATTAACTTATTGCTAGTTAAATGTATGAATAATGCGTGCGTTATGAGATTGTTGGTCTTTTTGATATCAAGTCGATAACAAAATGACTGAATTTAATTTTACTAATGTGAGAGCACATAGAAAATTTGATTTTCTTTGGGACAAACTTCATGGTCCTCCATCCCTAAATGAAAAAAGTCTTAAGGTGGGTTTCTGCAAATCTCGGGCACGTTCCCATAGTTGCAGCTTATATAAAAGATTCTTGAATTTTTTTACAAAGATGCAAGAAGACAAGAGGTGCATGGGAATCTAATTTTTATTCTCATTGGAGCTATGAAAAAAAAGTCGTGCCATCTCAAATTAAAACTTCCCAAGTGCGGGCAAGTCGGGCAACTCCAAAAACTTTCACTAGGACATTGTATTCAATGTGAGGTTTTCAATACTGGAAAGTGATATAATTTCCTTTCATATTGTCAAAAAAATTCTTGTCTGTGGTGAAAAATAGCATATCAACCCAAGTCAAACATTTTCACACATCGTCACATTTTGTTGGACAAGGGACCAAAGAAACTTCTTGTCCACATTAAACTTAGAGATCTTCATTTTTTCAACTTCTCATTTTTTCCAAAACAACTTATGGTGGCTACCTTCTTATTAACCATTTGGATTATCATTCTAACACATATTAGATTCACAAGAAAACAAAACGTGAATTGGCACTTTTTGAACCTCCTCTCCTTGTACAATTTTTACAAAATATGCTACATCCTTTTTCTATCTCTAAAAATTGGTGTACAAGGAACTAATATCATGCTTAACATGATGGTAATGAATTTAGGCCATGAGTAGTGCAAAAACATGACACCAAGTGAAGTCAAAGTTTGCCAATCCACTCAATGCAAGGATGAAAATAGACCACTTTCTCAACTTCAAACACTATAATCTTTCAATTAGTACGGTCAAAGTTGATGGAATCTTGTGAGTATCTTACTCAATGGGTCTTAATTGAGAACCTACAGTTTTGAACTAGAGATAAACGTTTTTGTTTCCTTAGTTACTCATTGCAATAGAGTCAACAGTTTTGAAGTGCTTTCGGTGTGAAATTTGCAAGGGTATTTGGGGGTTTACTTTGACACAATGACGTGTCGTGCTGTGGGCTCTATAAGGGTTTATTCAGGTTTGGATTGTGTCAAAATATAAGAGTTTCTTTTGGATTTTTCAATGTAGATTTGCATTAGTAGATGCTTGGTGGAAGTACACTGTTTTTCTTTCAAATTTGGCTTTGAAGGAAAATATTTTGCCATCCAGAGCAGTTCTTGGAAAGGGTAAATGGACTTAGTGGTGGAATAAACGGGCACTTCACTCACGCCGGCCCCCTACGGGGACCGGCGTTCTTCTTCTTCTTCTTCTTCTTCTTCTTCTTCTTCTTCTTCTTCTTCTTCTTCTTCTTCTTCTTCTGGAAAGGGTAATTACGACAATTGTGGTTCCATAAAGTGGTGAATATTTCTACTTTGAAGTTCAACAAGGCATTATTTTAAGGTGGGCATCAGTAATTTTAAGTAAGTAGCAAACCTCATGGTCTTATTGGAAAACGTGTAGAAAATAATGTCTTTACTTCATTAATTTATTGTTTTTCTAATATTAGAGGACATATTATTGTCATCCACCATTCGAATTTGATATCTAATGATCATTTTTTATTTTAGAAATTAAAATAGGTTTCGAAGTTAATGATTTCTATCTATATTCCTAGTCTTTGCAAAGTCCATTTTTCTTTTGCCAAACACTTCCATTTCTTGTAAATTATGGCATGCAATGACCTAACACAAGTTTGAACCTAGATCCATAAAACTCATGCAATGTGTCATAAAATATGCCATTATCTTGAGACTAAGTATTTTGACCTTGTCTTTGCACGGAAGAAAAAAACTGTATTTTTATGTTTTCAATGTCATCTTGTAGCAGTCAACTTGAAGATCCCAAGGCGAGAAAATCCAATTTTTGTTTCCCATTGGAACAGGGAGGCAATTTATTGTAATAGAATGTGTAAACAAAACAAACAGCACTATCTCAAACTTGTTGCCATACTCCATCCATTCCAACAGGGAGGCAATTTATTGCAACAGAATGTGTAAGTGGGTGTGTGAAATGGAATCATTTTCTTTTCGTGGCAAGGTAAAGGGCAAATAGAAATGATAAAGGAACAGGTTGGAAAGTTGCTTGGTTTGCAAAGAATGTGAGTCAGCCGAGAACCATCCGAGAGTCATCACAACACAACTCATGGTATGATGGGAAGCCAAAAATTGTTATGACCCATGTTCCTACTGGACAAGAGAGCGTTTCTTTTATAAAGAGTGGGAAAAATAGTTCGGGGAGAATTTGGGCTTAATCTCTAAAGGACCAAGTGTCACAAAATAGCAAATTGAAGGTTTGGTCACGTTACTTTGGTGTCAATTTCTCATTGGTGGTCTTGCCTCGAAAGTCAAACAAGGGCCGGTTGGTTTTGGGTCATGCATGTGTTGATTATCCATGGCATGTCTTCTCTCTTGTACTCGCTGCCACTTATTGGCATTGGGAAAAGGAGGGCACGATATCTCACCTTCTTAACAATACAATTATGGGCTCTAGTGGATTTTGAGCTTCTAAATTCCATATCAATTTGCCACCTTCGAGATTAAATTTGAAAAAATGTTTGTTGAGTTTCATTCCTAATTCCGCATCTTTCTACATAATTTTTTTACATACCATGTCATTTGAGACCCCAACTAGCTTAAGTGATCAGAATTGGGTACTTCCACCTTAGATGTCAGACTGTGGGAGGTAGATTCTTCTCACACATTGTTTGAGTGCAAAATTTGATTGGAGTTTGTTTTCATTTGATTCTTAAGAGCTTCTCTTTCCACCACCTATGTGTGGTGCAATCCGCTCATTAAGGGCCTCTTACCTTGGAGTATGATATCACTGACAGCACATATTGTACCCTAGGATCAAATTCTGCACTCTTGTGTTGAATAATTATTTACTTCTAAAAATAGAGGTTGGATAAAGTTCTAAAATAGTATATTCTTCAAAATACTTTTTTCACCGTGTTAAAATTTTGATGTATGTAAAGTAAATTTCCCAAAAAATCCGGCAGCTATTTCTAGAATTATTTAAAGCCGAATCTGACCCTGGGGTACGGCATGCCTCTGATCGACTTCATATGGATGGAGCTGGTTAGAAGGAAAGTACTTTTTAGTCCCTCTTCAATTCCATGACTATGAATGTCACTTGACTACCTTGGGAGATGTGCTCATACATTAACCCCTAAAGGACCATTTCTCCTTAGGGAGGCGTTTTTGAATTTTGAACAAGTTCCTAAAACTCAAAAAAATATCCTTTTTCAACTGAAGTTTTTATACTAGATTGTCCCCAATAAGAGGTTGTGGAGAATTTTTATTTTTATTTTTTCAATTCATGGTGTAAAAGTTAATACTCTTCAAAGTAAAAAATGAGGACGCCGGGCAGCTCCAAATTTATTGCTTGAAGTTTCAATTGACATTGAGATTTTTCATACACATAGAGAATATTACCTTCTTCAAAAATGATGAAAAAAATCCTTGTCTTTAGTGTAAAATAAAATTTTAACCCAAGTCAAATATTTTCACATTGTCAGGCAAAGGGGGGGAGATTTACACTTCAAATCTTATAATCTTCATATCCGTATGGTGGATGCAATCAAAAAAATATGGCATTTTATATAGAAGTATGTTTTAAGATATTACGGTTAAAAGTCCAAAGTTCTACTTTAAAATGTAAATTTCAAGCCTCTTTTTAATAGTGGCAATTTTAGAGCAAAATTGGCCGTGGTCCTTTAGGGATTAAGAATTGATTTGTAGTTGGACCTAAGGATCCTCTAGAGAAAGGGGAACATACGAGAAGATTGCAACAAAACTTTAATCATTGTTCCATGCCTCAAATAAATGAACTATTCAACTCCAATGTAGTACAATTGAGGTATATGGTGTCTTGCACAACAACCTTAGAGTCAAGCATTTGGTGTTCAAACTACAACAACTTATTTTCAATAAATCCAATGAAAAAGAAAAAGAAAACATCTCTACAATGAGAACTCATATATCTATATTAAATTATATACCCAAAAAGAGTCCTATAAAATATCAATTTTGAGAACTTGCCCAAACTCAAAGTGTACCTTGTGGGTACAAATAGTCCCATAGGGATTAGGTCAAATTGTGCCATCATACATTTATCACATTCAATTAAAAGGAAAAAATTATCACGACTCTTGGTTTTACAAAAACATGTATCAGGCACCACAAACACAAACACCAAAGAGACAGCTGCACTTTGATATTTGCATTGGAGTTTGAGCAGATTTCATTCAATAAAGTGGTATGATAACGACCAAACAGTGGTCAAAGTCCACCAAAGTGCCATCTTCAACAATCAATCACAACTTAAGAAAAGGAACCGGCACCACTATTACAGGCTTTGAAAATCAATATTTTAAGAATACAGTGACATATCCCTAGCGCAAATATAAAGACAGGTTTGACTAATCTCCAAATACCCTTGCAAATTTCACACCGAAAGCACTTCAAAACTGTTGACTCTATTGCAATGAGTAACTAAGGAAACAAAAACGTTTATCTCTAGTTCAAAACTGTAGGTTCTCAATTAAGACCCATTGAGTAAGATACTCACAAGATTCCATCAACTTTGACCGTACTAATTGAAAGATTATAGTGTTTGAAGTTGAGAAAGTGGTCTATTT
>OZ020525.1:7053021-7309725 GCA_963971425.1 Bryoerythrophyllum caledonicum | reverse complement strand
CCTACAGTTTTGAACTAGAGATAAACGTTTTTGTTTCCTTAGTTACTCATTGCAATAGAGTCAACAGTTTTGAAGTGCTTTCGGTGTGAAATTTGCAAGGGTATTTGGGGGTTTACTTTGACACAATGACGTGTCGTGCTGTGGGCTCTATAAGGGTTTATTCAGGTTTGGATTGTGTCAAAATATAAGAGTTTCTTTTGGATTTTTCAATGTAGATTTGCATTAGTAGATGCTTGGTGGAAGTACACTGTTTTTCTTTCAAATTTGGCTTTGAAGGAAAATATTTTGCCATCCAGAGCAGTTCTTGGAAAGGGTAAATGGACTTAGTGGTGGAATAAACGGGCACTTCACTCACGCCGGCCCCCTACGGGGACCGGCGTTCTTCTTCTTCTTCTTCTTCTTCTTCTTCTTCTTCTTCTTCTTCTTCTTCTTCTTCTTCTTCTTCTGGAAAGGGTAATTACGACAATTGTGGTTCCATAAAGTGGTGAATATTTCTACTTTGAAGTTCAACAAGGCATTATTTTAAGGTGGGCATCAGTAATTTTAAGTAAGTAGCAAACCTCATGGTCTTATTGGAAAACGTGTAGAAAATAATGTCTTTACTTCATTAATTTATTGTTTTTCTAATATTAGAGGACATATTATTGTCATCCACCATTCGAATTTGATATCTAATGATCATTTTTTATTTTAGAAATTAAAATAGGTTTCGAAGTTAATGATTTCTATCTATATTCCTAGTCTTTGCAAAGTCCATTTTTCTTTTGCCAAACACTTCCATTTCTTGTAAATTATGGCATGCAATGACCTAACACAAGTTTGAACCTAGATCCATAAAACTCATGCAATGTGTCATAAAATATGCCATTATCTTGAGACTAAGTATTTTGACCTTGTCTTTGCACGGAAGAAAAAAACTGTATTTTTATGTTTTCAATGTCATCTTGTAGCAGTCAACTTGAAGATCCCAAGGCGAGAAAATCCAATTTTTGTTTCCCATTGGAACAGGGAGGCAATTTATTGTAATAGAATGTGTAAACAAAACAAACAGCACTATCTCAAACTTGTTGCCATACTCCATCCATTCCAACAGGGAGGCAATTTATTGCAACAGAATGTGTAAGTGGGTGTGTGAAATGGAATCATTTTCTTTTCGTGGCAAGGTAAAGGGCAAATAGAAATGATAAAGGAACAGGTTGGAAAGTTGCTTGGTTTGCAAAGAATGTGAGTCAGCCGAGAACCATCCGAGAGTCATCACAACACAACTCATGGTATGATGGGAAGCCAAAAATTGTTATGACCCATGTTCCTACTGGACAAGAGAGCGTTTCTTTTATAAAGAGTGGGAAAAATAGTTCGGGGAGAATTTGGGCTTAATCTCTAAAGGACCAAGTGTCACAAAATAGCAAATTGAAGGTTTGGTCACGTTACTTTGGTGTCAATTTCTCATTGGTGGTCTTGCCTCGAAAGTCAAACAAGGGCCGGTTGGTTTTGGGTCATGCATGTGTTGATTATCCATGGCATGTCTTCTCTCTTGTACTCGCTGCCACTTATTGGCATTGGGAAAAGGAGGGCACGATATCTCACCTTCTTAACAATACAATTATGGGCTCTAGTGGATTTTGAGCTTCTAAATTCCATATCAATTTGCCACCTTCGAGATTAAATTTGAAAAAATGTTTGTTGAGTTTCATTCCTAATTCCGCATCTTTCTACATAATTTTTTTACATACCATGTCATTTGAGACCCCAACTAGCTTAAGTGATCAGAATTGGGTACTTCCACCTTAGATGTCAGACTGTGGGAGGTAGATTCTTCTCACACATTGTTTGAGTGCAAAATTTGATTGGAGTTTGTTTTCATTTGATTCTTAAGAGCTTCTCTTTCCACCACCTATGTGTGGTGCAATCCGCTCATTAAGGGCCTCTTACCTTGGAGTATGATATCACTGACAGCACATATTGTACCCTAGGATCAAATTCTGCACTCTTGTGTTGAATAATTATTTACTTCTAAAAATAGAGGTTGGATAAAGTTCTAAAATAGTATATTCTTCAAAATACTTTTTTCACCGTGTTAAAATTTTGATGTATGTAAAGTAAATTTCCCAAAAAATCCGGCAGCTATTTCTAGAATTATTTAAAGCCGAATCTGACCCTGGGGTACGGCATGCCTCTGATCGACTTCATATGGATGGAGCTGGTTAGAAGGAAAGTACTTTTTAGTCCCTCTTCAATTCCATGACTATGAATGTCACTTGACTACCTTGGGAGATGTGCTCATACATTAACCCCTAAAGGACCATTTCTCCTTAGGGAGGCGTTTTTGAATTTTGAACAAGTTCCTAAAACTCAAAAAAATATCCTTTTTCAACTGAAGTTTTTATACTAGATTGTCCCCAATAAGAGGTTGTGGAGAATTTTTATTTTTATTTTTTCAATTCATGGTGTAAAAGTTAATACTCTTCAAAGTAAAAAATGAGGACGCCGGGCAGCTCCAAATTTATTGCTTGAAGTTTCAATTGACATTGAGATTTTTCATACACATAGAGAATATTACCTTCTTCAAAAATGATGAAAAAAATCCTTGTCTTTAGTGTAAAATAAAATTTTAACCCAAGTCAAATATTTTCACATTGTCAGGCAAAGGGGGGGAGATTTACACTTCAAATCTTATAATCTTCATATCCGTATGGTGGATGCAATCAAAAAAATATGGCATTTTATATAGAAGTATGTTTTAAGATATTACGGTTAAAAGTCCAAAGTTCTACTTTAAAATGTAAATTTCAAGCCTCTTTTTAATAGTGGCAATTTTAGAGCAAAATTGGCCGTGGTCCTTTAGGGATTAAGAATTGATTTGTAGTTGGACCTAAGGATCCTCTAGAGAAAGGGGAACATACGAGAAGATTGCAACAAAACTTTAATCATTGTTCCATGCCTCAAATAAATGAACTATTCAACTCCAATGTAGTACAATTGAGGTATATGGTGTCTTGCACAACAACCTTAGAGTCAAGCATTTGGTGTTCAAACTACAACAACTTATTTTCAATAAATCCAATGAAAAAGAAAAAGAAAACATCTCTACAATGAGAACTCATATATCTATATTAAATTATATACCCAAAAAGAGTCCTATAAAATATCAATTTTGAGAACTTGCCCAAACTCAAAGTGTACCTTGTGGGTACAAATAGTCCCATAGGGATTAGGTCAAATTGTGCCATCATACATTTATCACATTCAATTAAAAGGAAAAAATTATCACGACTCTTGGTTTTACAAAAACATGTATCAGGCACCACAAACACAAACACCAAAGAGACAGCTGCACTTTGATATTTGCATTGGAGTTTGAGCAGATTTCATTCAATAAAGTGGTATGATAACGACCAAACAGTGGTCAAAGTCCACCAAAGTGCCATCTTCAACAATCAATCACAACTTAAGAAAAGGAACCGGCACCACTATTACAGGCTTTGAAAATCAATATTTTAAGAATACAGTGACATATCCCTAGCGCAAATATAAAGACAGGTTTGACTAATCTCCAAATACCCTTGCAAATTTCACACCGAAAGCACTTCAAAACTGTTGACTCTATTGCAATGAGTAACTAAGGAAACAAAAACGTTTATCTCTAGTTCAAAACTGTAGGTTCTCAATTAAGACCCATTGAGTAAGATACTCACAAGATTCCATCAACTTTGACCGTACTAATTGAAAGATTATAGTGTTTGAAGTTGAGAAAGTGGTCTATTTTCATCCTTGCATTGAGTGGATTGGCAAACTTTGACTTCACTTGGTGTCATGTTTTTGCACTACTCATGGCCTAAATTCATTACCATCATGTTAAGCATGATATTAGTTCCTTGTACACCAATTTTTAGAGATAGAAAAAGGATGTAGCATATTTTGTAAAAATTGTACAAGGAGAGGAGGTTCAAAAAGTGCCAATTCACGTTTTGTTTTCTTGTGAATCTAATATGTGTTAGAATGATAATCCAAATGGTTAATAAGAAGGTAGCCACCATAAGTTGTTTTGGAAAAAATGAGAAGTTGAAAAAATGAAGATCTCTAAGTTTAATGTGGACAAGAAGTTTCTTTGGTCCCTTGTCCAACAAAATGTGACGATGTGTGAAAATGTTTGACTTGGGTTGGTATGCTATTTTTCACCACAGACAAGAATTTTTTTGACAATATGAAAGGAAATTATATCACTTTCCAGTATTGAAAACCTCACATTGAATACAATGTCCTAGTGAAAGTTTTTGGAGTTGCCCGACTTGCCCGCACTTGGGAAGTTTTAATTTGAGATGGCACGACTTTTTTTTCATAGCTCCAATGAGAATAAAAATTAGATTCCCATGCACCTCTTGTCTTCTTGCATCTTTGTAAAAAAATTCAAGAATCTTTTATATAAGCTGCAACTATGGGAACGTGCCCGAGATTTGCAGAAACCCACCTTAAGACTTTTTTCATTTAGGGATGGAGGACCATGAAGTTTGTCCCAAAGAAAATCAAATTTTCTATGTGCTCTCACATTAGTAAAATTAAATTCAGTCATTTTGTTATCGACTTGATATCAAAAAGACCAACAATCTCATAACGCACGCATTATTCATACATTTAACTAGCAATAAGTTAATGTTATTTGTGCACTTATTATTATGATATTAGGTGGACAAAATGTCTAGTCAACATTGATTTGATGCTATCTTGATACTTTGTTATTATTTGGAGCATGTTATGTTGATGTAAATCTAATATAATTTTCATGTCATTCTCACTACTATCTATGTCATGTCATATTTGTTTTATGTTAATGTCATTCTAACTCATGTCGATTTATGTCATTTCGATGAAATTTTATGCCATTGCAACGTGAATGTTACATCATTAGAATATGTGTTTTGTCACATGTTATGGTGATGCCATTTTGACGTCAATTCAACTTGAAATTCACTTTTTTCAACCATTTCTTATATATAAACTAATTGTCATTAAAACATGGAATATTTTCATGACAAACAAATACTTAACTACTATATTGTAACAAAAGATTGAAAAGAAGAGTTTTCAGTTAAAAAAGAGGTATGAGATAGGATCTGACTTGAAAATAAAAACTGTCATCATAAGGAAAAAAAGAAAAAAAAGATTAGCTAATGACATCTTGAGTCATATGACATGAAAATAAAAACTGTCATCTTAATGAAAAAAAGAAAAAAAAGATTAGATAATGACATCTTGAGTCATATGGATACAGTGACCAAGGTGGGATCCACCAAATCGTAACTACAAGCATGGACTCATATATTCAATAAGAAAGATAACTCAAGATATTGTAATAAATGTGTACGGTGGGTCCCACGTGGGCCCCACATACTATTTATATCCGGTAGATCTTCACACACCAATGATCATATTTGCATTGTTGGAATTTTGATCCACAAAGCATCCATGTGGTGGGACCCACCGTACCATACTTCACCTTTGCTCCAAAGTCATCGAATATTCCATTCGGGTATAAGTTATGATGATACGAAGTTATGGGAAAAAGTAGTTAATATGAACTTCGTGTGGGCCCCACATGTTGTCGTGATGAAATATCTTGATTCTAATTTCATTATCTATTTTTGACCTTCTAATAGTGACTCAAACAAGTACAATGTTCAAATGATGGATTATAGGATTTTTTAAAGTGTTTGTTGAAAAATATTATTAAATATAGATTCAATTTGGAAGTATATAAGGATCCAAGCTAACGTCGAGGATTCATTTGGTAGAAGAGTGTTTTGCTTCATAGGATTTCCGCATAGACTTGAAGGTCATTTTGTTTTTTTCTTGAAGCGGTGGACGAAACGATGCGGTGGTTGATTGGCGTCCCGCGATCTTTGGGTTTTTTCTATCAAGACATGTGCAAGGTATGTGAGCTTTCAAAGTTGTTGCGTAATTCCTTTGCGTAGAGGAAGAGGGGTCGAGGCCTCAACCCCTCCCTTGTGTTGTATGGCCTTGTGTTGTATGGCCTTGTGTTGTATGGCAAGAGGGGTCGAGGCCTCGACCCCTCTTCTTTGTTGCATGGCAAGAGAGGTCGAGGGCCTCGACCCCTCCCTTTGTTGCATTGATTTTTCTTAACACCTAGAGTTTCTTGACAAAACCCGCCTTAAAAATGTAGATTCTGTTGTAGGGTGTAAAGGAGAAACTCCGGGTCTTTTTTTCAAGTTTTGACCGTAGGATCTTGAACACGACTGAGTCATTAACATGCCTGCAAAATTTCACATTTTTTTGACCGTACGGATCGGAAGATTATAGCGTTTGAAATGTAGGAAGATGTCATTTTCTTTAATGCTTTGAGAGGATCAGCTGACTTTGACATCACTTGTTGTGAATTTTTTGCACTACACAATATGTTAATCTATTACAATCATGTTGAACATGCAATCAACTCATTGTTCACAAAATTTTAGAGGTTGGAGAGAGTTGTAGCATTTTCAAAAAAATTGTGCAAGGAGTGGAGGTTCAAAAACTATCAATTCACGTTTTATTTTTTTGTGAACCTAATATGTTCTAGAATGAGAATCCGAATGGTCAATGGAAAGGTTTACACCACACAATGCCGTGGGGAAAATAAAAAAGTAAAAACATGAAGATCACTAAGTTTTATGTGGAAAAGAAGAAGATTTTTTGGTACTTAGCCCGACAATGTGTGACAATGTGTGAAAATGTATGACTTGGATTCATATGCTATTTCTCACTAAAGACAAGAGGTTTTTCTTGACAACATGAAAGGAAATAATATTATTTGTCGTTGTTGAAAATATCACCTTCAATAGAGTGTCTTAGCAAAAGTTTTTGGAGTTGCCCGACGGGCCCGCTCTCCCCATTTGAACTTCAAAACCGCATAACTTTTTCATTAAATGTCAGATTGGGGAAAAACTTGGACTCACACAAAGCTTTTAGTAATGTCCATCTACGATAATTTTTTGAAAAAGAATGCTAAAGATTGACACAAGAGGAACCTGCCCGGTCCTTCAAGGTCAATCTTGGTAATTTAGGGGTCAAGGGTAGTCCCTCAACAAATTTGCCCAGTTGTGTGCGAGGCTTGACATTGGGAGAAGGCCATTCCTTTTCAATTGCAGAGTGTGTTCTTTGTGTGGGGAGGGCTCCATCAAGTCAACAGTTCAAAGCGTCAGCATCGTCTGAAGTGTATGCGAATCATCGGGTGCTGCTATTGGGGAGACTAAGGAGCATGTGGGTTGTGGCATTATAATGGCAGAAATCTAGCCGGGTGTGATATTGGAGGGTGAGACATAGAAAAATAGAGAAGAAAATAGTATTTAGATGGATATAGAAAATGGTATGTAGACGAGAAGGTATGCATATATTTATAAGACAGAATCTAGCGATGTTTAGTTCCTGATTGTGGATTTATCTTAGTTTTAGGAAGAGTAGATCAAAGTTGTAATATTTTTAGTATGCAATGATATAATACAAAAATGACATGAAAGTGGTTGCATAAGTTGCAAGGTGTATGGAGAACAATTGAAAAAAGTGATGTTGTGTCTTACCTTAAATTAATCAATGGCTTTTATGTATGTGGTTAACAATGTCCAATATCTCCGCACTCCCAAAAGAATTCATGGTTACATTGATTTGGATGAGTGAACTATATGCAGCCAAGGAGTGAAGTAAAATTGACCAAGTGCATATTTAGCGAATTCCATGTTTTATGCTCCACAAGAGTTATTGCTAGAAGATCAACATGTTGCAAGAAAAACATGTCTGAATAGTCAATTACAGCTTGCATGAGCTTGATACGTTCTTTAGCAGTGAGTGTAGGGCCAAATTTGACTACATTAAAAAAATCTTCTTGTCTGGAAGGCTTTATGCATTTGTCTTCAAGGTGTTGTATGGACTGACCGACCATTTGCAATAACACGTCGACTACGTAAAGCTTCACCACTAGTTCGGAGTCATTATTGAAAGTGGAAGTCTGATCAAAATCCCACGAGGATTCTTCGGTGTCGTTGGTGACTTCATCAACCAACAAACTACCGGACGAGTCTGAACAAAAATCCGGAACCACCTGGATACTTACGCGGTTCAATGGTGATCCTACCTTCATTTTGCCCTTTGCCCAGTAATTCAGGGCTCTGACTTGCCGCAGCCATAGTTTCCGAAGAATCATTGAATAGCCACCCTTGCATGTAGAAATGTCGAGCACAATGAAGTCAAGCTTCACTGCCACGCCATTCACAATTATTGGAATCCGCAGCTCATCCTTGCATCCCTTCAAGCATGTGACGCTGATCAACTACTTCAAGCCTGACCGTTGAGGAAGTATTCAGCTTCAGGTCTGCTTTGTCCATTGTGAGCCCAAAAATTGATTCTTATGTTTGGTTAAACTAAAAAAACTAAAAAACTATGGATTTTTATTGTAGTTTCTTATAGTAAGTTAGTTATCAAAGTTAGAGTCAGCGGTTTAGTGATGATTACTAGTACAAGCAGATTAATGAAGAAAAAAGCCGTGGAAAAAAATAAGAAAAAAAGGCCAAAAGAAAAAGAAAGAAAAATAAGAAAAAGGCCAAGAGTGAAATAAGAAAAAGAAAAAGAAAAGATTGAGTAAGATTGATCAAATAGGCTTCCATGAAGAAAACCCTTGCTCATCCTTGCTCACTTCCATGAAAAAAACCCTTGTTCACCGCTACTCTTGAGCCCCTTCTCACTTGGATATATGGGAGTGGTTGGCCACTCTCTCTCTCTCTTCTCTTGAGGCAAAGCCATGCCAAATTGCTTCCCCACTTACTCTTGTTTTGGTAGAGCTGCGGTTGCACTGTTGTTGTGTGTAAGTTACTTAAAAATAAGATGTGCAACTTTACCACTAGTTAGGTCTTAATGAAAGCTTTCTAGGGACACTAGGGACGCCCAATTTAGAGCAAAAATGAGAGTGTTGTAGTGGTTTTAGTGTCAAAGAGTCTAATGCTAGTCAGATTTTGGTGCGTCAATTTTGGCGGGCCACTGTGGACCGGCAACAACGAAATTGTACTTGAGATTTGATAAGCGCGTGGAGCTTTTAGTTGACTTTCCAAGAACACCAAGCACGTACAATTGTAAGCAACAATAAAAAAGTTATGGCCGATGAAGTGCAAGAAGGTTGGCGGTTGCAAGATTTAAAGATCATCAACTTTGGAAGTTCAGAACTTTTGATTCGTAAGAGATTTCTTAGTGTTTTTACTAGAGTGGAGTAAAGCTGACCTAGTTGTAGCTATGATTTAAATTGGTTGAAGTAAAAGCAAAGGAGTGGCGGTTGATCAAGTTGGAAGAGGTCAGCAGTCAAAGGTTTTGAGAGCAACAACTTTGAATCTTCATATCTTTTAAGTGGTTAGATTTTTTGACGTTATTTTTGCAAGAGCTAAAGCATAGCCTAGACACCTCTATTGTGGCCAAGATTCAAGTTGTTTGAAAGAAAGACAAAGGAGCTATGGCTAATTTAGTGGCAGTGTGTCCTGTTGTCCCTACCGACCTCTTTGAACTTGAGTCTAACAAATTGTTTTATTTTTATGATGGTATTGTATGGTTAAGGGTTGAATTATAAATGTTGTTGATGTAATTGAAGTATAATGGGCTTATATGGTTGATTTTGAGTGTTGCTTGCATTGGATGTAGTCTAGTAACTTGGATTTTTACTAAAAATTATGGTAAAAGTCTAAAATTCAAAAAAAATCAAAAAAATTCAAAAAAATAAAAAAAATAAAAAATAATATCAAAAACCAAAATTCAAGAAAGAAATCTGTGGGGTGAATGATAAAACCTTTAACTTAGTAAATTTTTTAACCTAGAGGTAAAGTTTAACTCACATGGGTAAAATTAAGTTACTTGAGTTAAAATTATTTCTACAGGTAAATTTAATTACCGTAGATTAAAATTAAATTACTGGGAGTGAATTTAATTTAAGTTAGGGTTAATTAAAATTACTTAATCTAGATTACATTGAGTTAATTGAGTTTTCTTTTTGGGTTAGTTTATTTTATTTAAGGTATAAATTGTGTATATCGATGCAATACAATGTCAGTGACAATTCACACCTACTATTAAATGCAATCTAGGCTGGTGAATTATTGCACACATCCACCAACCAAGCCGCCATCACGTTGACGGCAGCAGCACTACCGATGAATTAGCCTTCCACGTCTTTATCGTTTACTATAGCTTCAACCTGCGGTGATTTCATGTTGCCACTAGCTTTATTTGTAACGTTCACCTCAGGGATATTGCTTGTTCTCTTCTTCCTTATATTAATTCCTTGGCACAATTCTTGATGGAGAGATGGACATTTTGCCATAAGTTGCCCGACGGTGATGTTTGCATTTTTTCACCTAAACGCCAGAGGATGGAGTATTTGCGATGTTCGCTCCTCAAGGGCGGGTCATGGATGCCAATTTTCCTTTGTAGACAACGGTCTCGTTTGTCGGATTTGGAGCGCTTACATTTGTCCTCCTCTGATGAGACTAAATCTTTTCAAGGCCTCCACCGTTTTGTTACCATGATTTCAAGTTCAACCTCCTCGACTCGCGCGTCGCCCACGAGTTGCAAGAAATTCAGCTCTGCTAATTTTACTGTTGATGTAGGAGTTGGCTTCGTTGTCTCGAGGCAATTAGATTTGTAATGACCCCGTTTGCATGTTACAAATTGAACGGATTTTGGCGTAGTAGGTCTATCACTCATCGGGCTCTTCGCTCGGTTATAGCTGTGACCTTGAAGTGGAAATAGTTTGAGGTTGTGCATGTTAGAGACTAATTGTAAAATTTCGTTGTCTTCTATGACAATGTCGGTTCTTGCATCCAGATAAGCAAAGGATGTCTCTACCAATCTTGATACCACCAACGTGACAAATGTTGTGATAATTTGAGGCGTCGCCATGCTGCTCAAGTTCAGTTCCTTCCTGTGCGCAAGTGCCAAGGCTACATCCAATATTGTTGGCTCCTTCCAAGCCACAATCTCGTGGATTGTTGATTTCAACCCATCGATGAAGCTACGGAAGGCGAGCGCATCGATGCTCCTCATGCTGGCAGAGGAATTTTCTGCAATCGAGCTTTGTCCATTGGTGCTTCCATGAGTATTGCACTTGAAGCTCCACTAAATACGCGCTTGAAGCTCACGCACAAGTTCACTTAACTGGCATACACTTTCTTCACTCTATTTCACAAGGCTCAAAGTTCAAAGCAAGGTCTAGTAGCTTTCATGCTCTTGGAATACAACAATTAAGGTGGCAGTAAGAGATTCCCATGTTGATGTTACAAACAACGGTTGCCTCTCAAACCAGAAAGCCGCCGTGTCATCCAAGTGTAAATTTGGCAATAATTCTAGCCAGGCTTATTCGGTCCGGTCCCCGTTGGCCATGCATGCTCTTTTGTACTTGGGGAAGAACTTGATAGGATCTTCTCTCTCTTTTCTTGTGAATACGGGAATTGACACCATGTTGGTATGATCCCAAGGTCTCACGCCGCGTTGATGGTCGGTTGGGGCGCTTGTAGACCGTCTTGCTCGTTGCTCTTGCTGCTTTAGAAAGATTGACCACAACTCTTGTTCGAACATTGTTGGTAAAGATTGCTCCCTTTCCAAACTGAACTTGAGGTGCATGTGTTTTGTGCGGAGTCAAGAGTGGTCAACGAGCCCAAAGTCTCTTCCGCATGTTATGATCCACTATCGGCAGTATTGAGGTTGCTGCTAGTTGTTTTGAGCGAGCGTATTACTTGTGCACAATAACCCTCCAAGCATGCAAAAACACCACCAAATGTGCATAAACACCTCCTAGCATGCACAAAACACCTCCAATCGTGCACGATAGTCCTTAAATTGTGCACAAAAGTTCTCTAACTGTACACAAATCTCCTCTTAGTGTGGGGTTGCCAATTTTGGAGATGATTACTAGTTCTGGTTCACTTCTTAGCTGTTGCGTCGGCCGCTTGGTTTAGTTCTCGTGTATAGTTGTGGATGAGGGTGGACAGGAAAAAACAACCACATATTCATCCATTCAGTGCTTCACTATGGAAACGTGGTTGTGGCCGCAACGAAGGAGGGAGAAGGGGCGGAGGCAGCAAGGGGTGGGAAGAGCCTGCAACGGTCAGTTTAGGCACCCACTGAGGGCAAAGGGTGCGAAGGGGGAGCTCTTACGGAAACTGAGGGCAAGGCTTGATTGGAAGGACCGAGGGGCAAGATCGTCATACATACCATGTAATCTTCACTGCTATGACCTTTGCGTGCAACGCTCTTGCACTCTATCCTCTCTAAAACCACATGCTCCTTCTATCACCCAAAATCCAAAATTAGTAAGATTCTCATCTTGCACATTCCTTCATAAAAAATTCTAGTGGAGAATCACAAAACCCTATGAAACCTACACTACTCCCTTCTTGTATTTAACTCCCCACTTAATAAAAACCAACAAAACCAAAACCTGGTCCCATCACATGCCAATAAAAACCGACAACCACTACCTTCAAACAACAAAAGTGAACAATAAGAACACTACCTTCTCAAAAGAAAACAAACAAGAACTTCACATGACTGCCGCTACTAGAAGTACAACCTATCTTCCAACCTAGTTGAGCTTCAACTTCCACACCTCCACCAATTCTCCCATGTCCTGAACTCTCTCTGCACGTAATCTACAGACTTCTTCTGCAAAGAGAGGTGGTCACTAGGCCTGCCGCAACTAGTGAGGAAGCCAAAGTTGGTGACAACAATTCCAAACTCTCTCTCCACAGTTGTTGTATTTAGTTTGCGACCAAGCTCTATCGTAGGGCCAAGTTGTATCGTGACCAAATGCTACTTGCTGGAAGCGCCACTTGTTGGAGGCGCTTTTTGTCGATATTTCCTTAATGTTTATATTTGGAGTAATAGAGAACGTGATTGCAAGAGGAGCTCGTCTATCTAGTGAGAATAGGTGTAACGGCACATCTGCACATCATCAATATTTCCTTGATGTTTATATTTGGAATAGTAGCAAACATGATTGTAGAAGGAACTCGTCCATCCAATGACAAAAGGTGTAACGACACATCTGCTCCTCTTGTTGAGGGATCACCGTAGTTTACACCTCAATTTTTGTTATTATATTATAGGTGCGTCTTATATTTGTTGAGCTGCTGTACAGAGCTTTGGAGTTTATAGCATCTTTTGAGCACACCACATATTCTAGAAGCCCAACTTGTATTAGGTTTGTACTTTCATCTTTGGTCATCAGCCCTTGGTAAAGTCCATAACATACCCCCCTTGTTGTGGAGTTTAAACCTTACACGTGAGAAGGTGCCAGTGGTGGCCACAATAATCTACATGTATGGTGTTATATTAGAATATGAGAAGGTTCAAATATTGAATTGACTTCCAAATGAAAGGTGTTAGTTGATGTATCTTAATCCAAAGGTGTGAGTTTTGCTTAACTTTAGTACATTTCTTTTAATCTACAGAATGAAATACACGTGTGTATATAGTTCCTGGTTGACATTATGGAGGTAGGCTCACAAGTCTTGTATCATATGCAGGCATCCATTCACAGGTACTCTAACTTTAGAAGATAACATATCTCATGACTATTGTTTGAAAGTTTGCTTATGACATTAATTGCTGCTGTAGATCCATTATGTATGAAGTTGGTATGGTCTAACTTATTTGGTCATCTTCTCTGTCTTGAAGAAGGTATTAGTTGAGACACTTTGGTTGTGATGAGGTAGTGCGGTTAATTAAGGACAAGTTTTAGCACACACCGCCTACATATGAAGTGATCACTACTACATCCTAAACCACCACATCACCCAAACCAACAAAACCATTTATATCATCATCTACTGAGTCCCTACATCTTAACCTTCAGACTTCTTAACCGCTAAAGTACCAAAGTTCCCTCGGGGGACATTTTGGGTTTGGGTAAGGTACCACGTTCTCAATTCTTGGCATTATTTTCTGAGATTTTTTATTGAATGGACAACTTTTGATTAACTTTGCGTAGACACAAACTTCGTAGAATTCTTACTTACGGTTCAAAAGTTACAATTTATTTTCACTTACATATACAAATAGTGTAGCTGTTTAGTGTGACATATCACAAATACTGTCACTAAAATTTAATAAATTCTAAATCCAATAGAAATTCTAGTTTTTGTCCATTTAAAAGAAAGAAAATGTCCTCTTGGAAAGGAAATTGAGATCTTTGCATCTACCGTACGGATTTGTGAATTTCAAAAATTTGAGAAGGATATGATATATGCAAAATATAAAGTGTATTGTTGATTCTCAGCACATAGTTGCATTGCAAGATTTTTTAGGGCATCTTCTACACCTCTTCTACTTCTAAAATTTGGTGCACATGTGCCTAACATGATCCTTTTCAAGTTAACATAATAAATTCACGGCCCGTAGTGCAAAAATTTGCCACAGAAGGTGGTCGAAGTTTGTTGAAGGTGTTTAGTATGACCTCAAAAAGAGATCATGTCTCACTTCAAAGGCCGATATCTTTCAACTTGTGCGGTCAAACTTACCAAAATATTCACCACACTCTTATACACCTCTAGTACAAGATCCTACGATTAAATTTTCAGAAAAAACATTTTGTATCATTTTGTGTTGAATACGCTGAAAATGGCAGTTTTGGAGTGATTTTGAGGGGAAAAAGTCTTGGTCCTTTAGAGCATCTCCACCCGGAGATAGAGAACCACCAAATTGGAGTTTTGTGAGGTCAAAAAGTTGCACCCAACACCTCAAAACGGGGAAACTTTATAAAATTTTAGAAGTTTTGGTGCATGGCATACCAAAATCTCCTTGGATGGGGGGAGTGCGCCATTTTTTGATGTTGGTGACACACCCATATCCTCGCGACACGTGGCGCCATGTCATTGATGTCAACATGTGGCGTCGTGTCATTGGTGGTGGGAGGTAAAAGGTCAAAGCATTTTTTGGGTAAAATTTTTTGGAGCTTGCGGTGGAGCCAAGCAAGCACCAAACCCTAAACCACTCCTGGCGTGAATTTTTTTTTCCGTCCTAGCGTGGAAAATTCCACGCCAGGAGTGGAGATGCTTTTAGGGGTTAATCTATGCTGGAACCCCATTCAAATAACTATATCACACGTGCATCACCCATGTATAGATACGGTTTTGCTACGCTTCAACTAGGTTTACTTGGTGGCAAAGTGATGTTGACCTCTATTGGAACAGAGACGTCAAACTCTGCTGGAGCAAAGAGATGCTATGTTGGTTCCCCCCACTCAAGCGTTTTGCCCGCTCTTGTTGTTTGTTCACCTTGCTCGCTATTGGTCCCCTCCTCCACTCCTTGTTACACCCACTCCCTTCGTCCGTCAATCAACTGCTTCAATTAGGTTTTAAAGTTGAAGCTTAACCAGGTAGGAAGATAGGGTGTACTTTCGGCAGCGGCAGTCATCTGAAAGAAATGTATTAAAGTTGAGCAAAATCACACCTTTGGATTGAAGATACATCAACTAACACCTTTCATTTGGAAGTCAATTCAATATTTGAACCTTCTCATATTCTAATATAACACCATACATGTAGATTATTGTGGCCACCACTGGCACCTTCTCACGTGTAAGGTTTAAACTCCACAACAAGGGGGGTATGTTATGGACTTTACCAAGGGCTGATGACCAAAGATGAAAGTACAAACCTAATACAAGTTGGGCTTCTAGAATATGTGGTGTGCTCAAAAGATGCTATAAACTCCAAAGCTCTGTACAGCAGCTCAACAAATATAAGACGCACCTATAATATAATAACAAAAATTGAGGTGTAAACTACGGTGATCCCTCAACAAGAGGAGCAGATGTGTCGTTACACCTTTTGTCATTGGATGGACGAGTTCCTCCTACAATCATGTTTGCTACTATTCCAAATATAAACATCAAGGAAATATTGATGATGTGCAGATGTGCCGTTACACCTATTCTCACTAGATAGACGAGCTCTTCTTGCAATCACGTTCTCTATTACTCCAAATATAAACATTAAGGAAATATCGACGAAAAGCGCCTCCAACAAGTGGCGCTTCCAGCAAGTAGCATTTGGTCACGATACAACTTGGCCCTACGATAGAGCTTGGTCGCAAACTAAATACAACAACTGTGGAAAGAGAGTTTGGAATTGCTGTAAGCAACTTCGGCTTCTTCACCAGTTGCGGCGAGCCTAGTGACCACCTCTTTTTACAGAAGCAGTCTGTAGATTACGTGCAGAGAGAGTTTGGAACATGGAAGAATCGGTCAAGGTGTTGAAGTGTTGATTTCAATAGGGACAATTCTAATGTTGTCAAAGTGCCGAGCTCAAAAGATTGTGAAGAAGCTGCTTTCAGTTTTGCAGTAGGATGGACAAACCATTCTGGTAAGTAGTTGTGGAATCGCTTCACACCACACAGCCTTCGTCTTTACCTGTATTACTTGATAGAGAGTGTTGCTCTTTGCATTAGATGAAGTGTGAGCACAGAATAACTGCTCTTTGCATTTTAAGACGGTTAATTTGCTCTTTGTAGAATAGATGTGATGTGGTACCGTCTTTGTATTTCTCTGTTGTAGTACTATCTTTGAAATTTTGGCACTGTAGAGTACGACTCACAGAGAAGCATAAGATGATCTATAGAGAGTACACAAATCTACATGAAATGATGGAATAGGAGGCCGCTACCCGGATAGGAGTGCTTCTCCAACTCTGTTTGATCGTCCCACCTTGTAAGTCATGTATTCTTATTTGTTTATTAGATTTATAAATGGTACACAATTCTTGTTAGGAACTCTACTACCCCATGAGAATTTTGAAATTGTCAACAACTGCTTGGCAACACTCTCCTCAAATCCCCAGCTTCCCCTGGCCGATTGCGGCCGTAACCACCTTACTAGGCCACCTTCCACCTTACACTCGCTCCCCCACACGTTTGGTTATCATTTTCTATTTTCTTATTGAATATAAATGGAAAATGTTTAATATCATGTTTTAGAGAAGAAATAATATATCTTGTATAGTACTGTACGTGACAAAATCACATAATTTTTCATTAACATTTAATATTATTTTGTTCTTGGAAGAAGTGAATGAAATTCATATCTAGTACAAAGCATGCAAAAAAGTTATGAAATTTTCTTTTTAATAGGTGTCTATTGTTGTGCCAATACATGTGGTTCAAATGCCACTTCTGTGTCTAGCTAAAAGTGAAAAATGATTTCATCGTAGTTATAGGCCAGAAGTTTATATTGCCATAACTTATTCACTTTTATGAGTTTTTATTATGATAACACTAATTCAAATTTAGACCAACTGCTTTAAATTTAGAAAATTCACTACTGTAACATTGAGATCCTTGTTCAAACATTTTCTTATTTAGGGAAAGCATTATTTCCTCAATAAGGCAGGTTTCATCATCATCTATAATTGCTTACACATTAAATGAACTGTCCAAGATAGAATTGGATGGAAATTTTCAAATCTTCATCTAATAATCTGCAATAAAAGCCATCTAAATGCCACAGCTTGGTGCCACATTTATAGCTTTGTGTATGATGTTCATTATGCCAATGGTTTTGTAGGAGCTTCTTTCCACATGTCCTTGTGAATATAAACATGATGGCATCTCCTGCACACTCATAGGTTTCTTTGCTTACTAATGTGACACTTCTTATGCTATCTCTTCTTTATTGTTGGAGTTAGGGGTTTAAGGTTCAATGTCTTAAAGGCTCAAGCATGACATGTTTTCTTGCAAACCTATACATTTGGCATCCTCTTTAGATGATACTTCTCTTAGATATCTTTTGTGTTCTGATTATAGAAATGTAAGGCTTAGGATTTATGATTGGAATAGGAGAGACACAAGGTATTTTTTTCTTTTGTTATCATAAATGGTGTATTCTTGAATAAAAGCTTTCGACACACAAGTGCATTCAAATGTGAATTTGTACATGTTGTTTTTGCTATCCAATCTTGGTTCCGCATAGAAGTGATTTGAAAAGAAAGGCAAAGATAGTACTATGACTTTTAACCTCATTTTATATGAAGCACTCAAATTTTGCTCTTATTATTTTTTGATATTGCAATTAATATGAAGATTTTGAGGTGCACGTGTTGTCAAGTGTCAATCCACCTTATTGTACTGTACAATACTTTGAAAGGTCAATCCACCTGATCTGCTTGCAAGTCTCTTTTCCTTGTTATTTCATAAACATTAGATAAGACTCTTTTTTATTTACCATAGAATGTGAATTAGGTATATTTAATGCATAATTATATTAATCAAGTATTTTTCATTAATCCCTAAAGGACCAAGTTTCCTCTGGAGGGACGATTTTTATTTTGTGCAATTTACTAAAATTAGATAACAAATCTTTTTTCTTTAAAATTTCAATACTAGATTTTTCCTACTAAGAGCTTTGTGGAGGTATTTTTTTATTTTTCTAGATTCATGATATGAAATTCACTACCACTTAAAGTTAAAAATTGAGACTCTGGGAAATTCCAAAATTTTGCTAGAAGTTTCTATTGACACTGAGATTTTTCTTAAATGTAGAGATTATTACCTTCCTTGAAGATGTAAGGAAAAAATTCTTGTCTTTAGAGATAATTTTTTTTTAACTCAAGTCAAACAATTTTACACATTTTGGGCAAACAGGATAAACAAATTCATCTTTTTTACATAAAACCTAGAGATCTTCATTTTTTCACTTTTTAATTTTTCAACAAAAACATGTGGTGAGAACCTTCTTATGGACCGTTTGGATTTCCAATCTAAAACATGTTAAGTTCAAAAAAAAAAAACGTGAATAGACAATTTTTGAACGTCCAGTCCTTGAACACTTGTTTTGAATATGCTATACCCCTTTTCTATCTCTAAAAATTGGTGTATAGGGAACTATTATCATGCGTCACACAATTAAAGCAAAAGATTTAGACCTTGTGAAGTGAAAAAATTTAATACCAAGTGAAGTCAAAGTGTGCCGATCCACTCAATGCAGGGAAGAAAATGAACCATTTTTTTGACCTCAAGCACTATATTCTTTCAATCTGTGCGGTCAAAGTTTATGAAATTTTGTGAGTATGATAATTAGTAAGTTTTAATTGAGATCCTATGGTCAAAAATATAAATATAAGGTTTTGTTTCCCTCCTTACTCTTTACATTGGAATCAACAATTTTGAAGTGTTTTTGGTGAAAATTGTCACGATCCTGTAGGGTTAATTGTCAAAGTCGTTCGAGTAAATAAGATGTTATATATATATATGCATAGCATACTTAAATTTGGTTCATATAAAAACAATTAAATATTATTTTGTATATGATACGGTTTATGTAGTGTAGTTTCAAAAGCTATAGAAATTGTTACATGTCTTAATTATACCAAAAAGTTTTGGTGCATTACAAACAAAATGGATGTAATTCCAAAAAATTCAAAGTTGTAGAAGAAATAATGTACAATCTCATTGCAATAAAATATATCTAAAGTACTAAAATAAAAGTGTAAATGGTGTAGAAAAAATGAATTATGGTGATTATAAATAGAATGTTACTTTTCTCATGTTGCACCTTTGTGTGTTGTACAAAAGATTGGAGGTTTATCGTAATGGTAATTTTTAAAAAAAAAATCTATGTTGTTGTGCATATTGTTATCAATGTTGTTGTGTAATCAAAGAATGTGTTCTTTCATGGAGGCTCGAGAGACATTTTGAAGAGTAGAAAAAAACATTTAAAGCTTGAGTTCATATTTTCATGAATATGGAGAACCTTTCATCAATTGTTCAAAATATTAGAGTCCATGAGCAATTCAACAATACAGTAAGACCTTTGTCATTTGGAAGTCGCATGATATAGGCATTGGTGACACGTAGACATGAAAAGAAGACGCAACAATCAAGGGCCGTTCGTCAAAGAAGTATTTCGGCTCTTCCAAGAATTCAACATGTGCATATGCGGGAGTCATCTGCCCTTGTGGAATAGTGGATCAAAGCATCAAGAATGGAGGAGATGTAGGTGGACTCATATATTTTCTACATGAAAGACCGGTACATATCATTGAAGTGTATGACAATGGTCTTATTCATAAAGATGAAATAGGGCGGAGGATGGAAGATTGCATTAAGGAACAAGTACAATGGTCAAAGAAGCGGCTAGAGAATATAGATGAGGTTGTGCATCCAAATAAAATAGTAGATGGTGTACATGATCATTTTGGATTTTACAATGAAACTCTTGAAGAGAATGTGAATGAAGAAGACTTATCCAATCTGTGGAATTCAAAAGGACAACAACAATGGAGGCATTTCATTCCCAAATGTTGTTGCCTAGAATCTCTTCATTGCCATTTGACGATGGGCTCCCTAAACCACCATCCAAGTGACCATACACAATGACAAATCGTATTTCAAAACCATTGTTGGGAATGGGTGATTGGAGAATCGAGGAATTCCAAGTGTACATTTTCAAATGTACAATCAGCGAAGGCATCATCAAAATATTTGAAGAAATGTCTGGCAAACATCTCGGAGAAGGAGATATTGAACCTGCGATATGAGGCATGGAGGTTGCATGAGTATGAAGAGAGAGCATCATGGATTGTTCAACATCTTTTACAATTTTATACCAATGATGAGGGCAATATAGGGAAGGACAGATTTGACTTTTGGTTGGATGGTCAGCGTATATGTCATGGTTGATTTAGCTCAGCACTTGATTATTCAACGAGTTGATTGAATGAATTGAAGGGGTCCATACAGAATACATCGAAGGACTTGAAACAAACATCTGCTATTATGGGAGTCTGAAACTCCCACTTGGTTGCCCCTACCAAAAAAAATTAGCTAAAATTGTGCTTTTTAGTTTAGATAATCGGCAAAGTAGTTGGTATTGCATAGAAGTAGGTTGCATAGCAATTAGTGTTATAGTGGTGATAAAACCGGACCTTAAAACAACCAAGTTTCATGCCCGGTAAGACTTAAAAAAAAACCCTCAAGAAAAGTCTCCAGTCAAAGGCTCAAATCACCACTTAGGACTAAATTAGCTATTTAAGTTTTCATTAAATAGATAGACTATTTATTAGTTTGCCAGTTTAATTGTTTAGGTTTCCTCTTTTTAGCTAGTGTTTGTTAGAGACCTAAATTCTCATTCAAAAAAATAGGAGTTTAATTTTATATTAAAAAAAACCAAAAAATAAATAATAATAATAATAATAATAATAATCAGGGCTGATACCAGGGACAAAATCGGATATCAATTGGGTACCAGCATAAGGGCAGCATCAATAGCCCGAGAGTGAGCTAGCACACAGCCTGAGTGAGCGTGCACATAGCCGACAGAGCGAGCACACAACCAAGAGAGAGCAAGCACACAGCCGAGAGTGAGCAAGGAGTGGGCAACAATGCAAGAAGAAGAAGAGGAAGAAGAAGAAAACACCTAAGGTTTGAATTTGCAAACACCTAGGATTTTGATTTTGCAAACTAGGATTTGTGGAAGATTATGGCGGATGGGGTTTTAGACACAAAGGAGGTGGGGATTAGTAGGCGTGGAGGGGGTGCAAGGAGATTCACAACCGCGGCGAGAAGATTCAGAGAGTAAACCACAATTTCAAGAAGGTCGCGGATGCAACAAGGAGGTGGCAAGAATTGTCAACAAGGTGATTGTTGTCAATTGATGGGTTTTTCTTGTTTGTACAGCTTCCTCGTTTGTAAGATTTCTTCTCATTTTTCTTTTCACGGGATCAATTCCAGTTGCCTTCTTTCCGGTCTAGAGAAAAGTCTCTCGGTAGACTCTACTTAGACCTCATACGTCCTAGATCTTGAATTCTTGTTACTCATGCGTCTACTCTTTGTCTCATCATTTATTTTCCATTATCCTGGCCTTGTGGCAAGTCATCACTTGTGTTCTCCCTATTCTTCCCCTTTTCCTAAGTCTTGCCTAAATTTCTATCTTTTTCCCGGTATCTGGTCTCCCGGAGAACCTCCTTCAAAAATTCTTGTTCTCCTAGCATAGTCATCTCTTTTGCTTGAAGTGGTAAATTGTTATTTTGTTTCGTTTAGTTGTGTTTCTAGATATGTGAGATGCCTACATCGACATTAATCTAGAAAAGTGTTCCGGAGAAAGTACGCCAGTTACCCGGTATACTTGTGTTTTCCGGGCCGGACCGGAAATTGTGATAAGTTGGTAGGGTGATTGGTGGAAGTACAGGCACATCCCGGAATTAGTCCATTCCGGACAACATGACTCTATCAGTAACATTGAAGCTGTGTAAGATCGATCCTAACAACTAGGAGGAGACAGAGCAAGGAAGAGAGTTGGAGGAAGACTTCACCCGGATGGGTTGCATGGGATCATACAAGAAACCTTGGGTCTTCTAGAAGGGATATGGGGCTGTAGAGTTGTTACCTCCCGGGACACCCCGGGGAGTCTATCGGGCTAATCCCTCGACATGGACCAGAGAAGTATGGCGTAATGTGTACTCTTTTCAAGAAGAGGAGGGATGGATGCCCGGGGTCAACCGGGAGTTGCTAGATAAGCACTTATCAAACTCCTACGACGTATCGGAGTGCTACCGGAGTGATCGATTCAAGAACAACCGATTGAGGAGGGTGGTTGAGTTTTTAAACCCAATATTCCACCTAACCGACGTGAAAGAATTACAGCGCGACTGCCCACAACCTACATACATGCATTCTTCAAGGATTCCATCCCGAACTGGGGATTTTTGTTGGAAGAAGCGTTTTTGCCACAGCTCCGTGCAATTCAACAAGGTGGATGTTTGAAGATCTTCTTGACTCTATATCTCATGCATTTGTATGAGGATTATAACTGACTGGACCTGGAAGAAAAGAGAGTTTGGAGGCAAGGGATGGTTTCACAGGACCATGCTCTCCAGGCCTTTCTCCAACATACTGAAGTACGGTTGGCACTTCCGGCAAATCCATAGGAGGCGTCATCATCCCGGTCACTCTTGAACAAGGGTAGGTCATCCCGTTCTCACCGGGAAAACCTACCACCACCACCCTGGCCATTAAGAATCTCACACTGGTGGAGAACATAGCCAATTCTCTCGGGATGTGACCCACGATGTCCAGCAAATGGAGATGGAGCTTCTGGAGGCAAGGAGTCTTCAGAGGGCTCTCCGAAAGGTGTTTGGAGTAGAAAACACTGGAGACATTTTAACTATAGCTCGGGAGGTTCAGGAACAGTTAACCAAAGTGAAGAGGGATCTCCGGACATCCCTGAAGGAGCACCTTGACACGAAGATCAAGGTAGAGGAGACTATGGTAGTACTAACTAAGTTGCTTGTTGGACGAATGAGTGCCACCATACCAATGCAAGACCAAAGCCCAACCTGGAAGAAGATAAAGTTTGTCTGTACCAGTTCTCTTTCTTCAGAAGGTGATGATCCATCCACTCAATGTCCAATGAGTAGAGCGGATCCTCCATCTTCCACGGAGTCGGGTGTGAAAGTCTATAAGAGGCAATGATGTCTCCCGGGAAATCCTCCCGGAGAAGAACCGATTGATCTTTATGCCACATTTAAGTAAATCTGGACTTTTGAAAGTCTAGATTGGTCAAAGTCCAGATTTATTGAAGGAAAATCTAACGAAATATGATATAGAGGTGCTTTGTAAGATCCTATGATCTAACAAAGATGGTCAATAAATTTTGAAAGTTAGAAGCTTCACAAGAGAAACAATTGATAAATTGTAGGAATGTGTGATGTAGCAAGTGACCTTGCAAGGATAGGAGAATCATAGTAGAACTGACCTTGCATCACAGGTTAGGAAGATCCTACCATCACCAATTATTAGTAGTAGTAGAAGTGAGAAGAATAATGTATTTATTGCATCTACAGTGAGAAACAAACGTAGCATGTAAGCAGTTCCAGCAAAAATAGAAGTATTTGAGGGGTAATACATTATAAAGAAATTATGACATCGCCTAGGTTTATGTATAAAAGTTATCAAATAGGTGAGCATCTTACATAGGCAGCTAGAAGAAGTAGGACCGTAAGATCCTGCTATCTCGCTGGAAGAGTTTTAAGGAAATTACCAAATAATAGTACTGCTTAAATTGCATCAAATGGTAGGAAAGAAACGCACCAGGCTAGCAGTTAACGATAGGATCAAAAATATCTGAAGAGAGCTCATACATTGTCGACAATTAATGACAACGTCGAATTGAATGCATTATAATTAAAATAGATGTAAACATTTATCATAGACAGCAAGGAGCAGCAGGATCGTAGGATCCTACTATCTTGCTGGAAGAGTTCAAGAAAAAGACGAGAAATGAGAAAACTGTGCTATCTTGTTGGAAAACTTCTACAAGATCATAAGTCGTATTGTGCAAAGACATAGGATTTCGAGGAGGTGAAGGTCGCAGGATCCTACGATATTGCTGGAGGACCCTAATACCATCAAGGGTCTGCCACGTTTGCAGCTTCAAGGTTAGCCAATGCTGCAATTCGGTCCCTCTTTGGAATCGTCCGAGTCTTAGGGTTCGTTCTACCTGACGCGGAGGCAAATACGACGGCATTAACATGAACTTGAAGTGGACGTCGTTTTTCCGGAACCCACGTTGCTGCCCAACAATCCTCATACTTCTTCTTGTGGTTTTTGAATTGATTTCTTGGCTCCCAGAATTGGATAATGAACTTCCCATATTCCGCATGCCCTCTTTCACAATTGACTGCTGAACACGCTCTCCCTAACCAGACGGGATATATTTCGGGGTCAGAAGGACGGAGTAGGATCCATGATCCCGCTCCGACATCTCGCCATGGATTCAAGGAGTCCTTCGGTCTCTCTTTCCTTGGGCCACAATAAAGTTCAGGTTCGTCATCTTCCGGTGTGACATCTCCACTGGTAATGAGGCACAATGGAGCTGGATCTGTGGCTCTCCAATCATGAATTGGCCAGAAGCCTTCTACCAAGGCCGCAGGAGTGGGAGGAAGAGGTTTCTCTAGTTCTGCAAGTATTCCATTCCAGTATTCGATATAAGGTGGAAAATCCTTACGAAAGCCTATACTTTCAAGCATCCCGCGTTCCCAAAATTCTATATAACCTCGAATTCCACACTTGATGAACGACCTCTTATCAAGGGCTTTGGAAACCTTCTCTCTTGCCTTCTCTGGATTGCCTGTGGAAGAAAGAACTTCATCGCCCCACAACCGCCTGAAAGGTACAGGATTTGGGAGCCCGGAAGGTAGCATCGATTTTCCGTCAGTATCCTCCTTCCAAAGACGGATAGCAGGCTTGTCTCTGGGTAGCCAGTGCGCATGAACTGCAAGTTCCTTAAATCGCATGACGGGCCACCCTTCTTCATCTACGTAGAATTTAAAGAGGTGCATCTCTCCTAAGCCAACAAGTCTGTCAGCACCATCACGAATATAACCATGGACGAAAGATTTGAAATCAGCAACCTCTTGAACGAACTCAGGCATAAAACCCAAATCTTGCGACTGCGTGAAGGACATCATCAAATCCGCGACAATATAAGTATTCTGGCTCTTCAAGGTCTTGGATAAGTGGCTAAAGTAAGCATCAATATCCTCATGCGTGTGCCCGACTAATAAGAAACCAACTTGGATTTCTTTGAACACCCTTCGATAAGTCAACATCGATAAGAACGCCATGAGAAATTGGTTCTTATTGTCCTTTGCAGAGTTATCAAGCTGCAAATATAACTTTTTTGGAAGGGGGATGGGTACAATCAAGTTATTCGTTACCGGAGGTAAGAGCTGAATACATCTGGACTTTCCTCTGAGCATAGCTTCAAAGAAAGAATTGGCCGGCTCATGGGGAAAAATTCTACCTGATTCACGAATGGGTGGTTCCTCGAGACGCCGAAGCAATCTCGCAAGGGAAGAGATAGTGTAATTAGAGTCTCCTGGCCACAAGTCAGTGGAGTAGTGAGCATAGGCACCATCTCCATGACCGTGCGTGACCATACCAGTGACGTTCATAGGGAACTGACCCAAGGGTGATGTGAGTTTGGTAGAAACTCGCATACGAGGAATAGCTGTCTTGGCTGTATCCATTTTATCGTGGATAATACAAAGAATATCGCCCTTCTGCCGCTTCGACTCCTCTCTCCAGGTATGGTACACACGCCTACACGAAGCTTGGAGGTTGCAGTGGGTTTGTTTCTGCTTCACGAACGAATTGTATTCGGCGGAACCCTTGACTGATCTGTCGATGTACTGCAATAGAGTGTCACAGAGGGTGCACTTTGCAAATGAACTCCCAATGGGTTTAACCGCAGCATTGTTGAAGTGCTCCCTCCTGATTCTACTAACAGCAGATTGCGAAACCGCCGGCAACCCGCATTGTAGATTCAACTGCAAAAGAGTCAAAACATTGAGTGCGTCAGGTGAGTGCCCAGTGAGAATTGAACTAAAATCAGATTGAGGGTAACCACAGAATGGGAGGACTGTAAGATTGTAGCATACCCTTGGCGATCGTAGGATCCTACCATGAACTAGATGTATAGAGCAAAGATAGAGGGTTTTTTTTGACATTATCATGACTATGAGGTTCTTAAAGTACACGTGAATGCAGATAAGTGGTTCATGTGGTGTACTATGTGGAGTAATACCTCTGTGGCGTCAGCCTGGATCTTCTTCCAACTATGTCCAGAGGGCAGAAACTTTAGAGTGTCCATCCGCCCTGGTACTGTCAACCTCATCTGATTGGGCATGTGATCAGCACTCTCATTGATAATAGCCGTAATCGTACCAAGTGCTTGCACGGTTCCAAGGCGGGGTCGTTTGACATCTTTGTTCCCGTGCGTAGAGGAAACGATACCCTTCTTGTACTGGTCCATATATTCGTGAAACGTTGATTTCGGTATGCCATGGATTTTGTACCACGATGTAGCGCAGATATCCTGACCTAGTAAAGTGACATACTTTCGTTTCCGATTGTTGCCCATATAGCGTAGTTGTCCACCCACAGACCTTGCATAATCCCGGCGTTCGTCAAAGTCCTTCAGCCAAAACTTCTGGCGAATGAAAAGGGTATCCTGGGGCCTGATTAAGCGCACACATTCGTTAGAACAACATGATTGCGAACTCACTGCTTGAATCTCTTCCGGCATTGTCTTCTTTGCGAACGCGTTGAGCTTCTCGTCAGTCCGCTTTTTGCGACGAACAAACCGGTATGGTGCTTTTGGGCGGCCACCAAGGTGCGCATTCGCGTCTGGTGCGTCAGGAAGACGATTGAAATGGTCGAGCGTATCGCTAAGACTATGTCCTCCTTCGAATGTGCAGTCGGAAATGAGCCACCTTCGATGACTCATAATGTCACTAGGATCTCCGATAAAAATGTCGAATACTGTGACGCCAATGTTCCCCTCCCCCAAAGTATTGTTTTCGAACGGCTCATCCGGACAGACGCAATTAATGCGACCAAAGGCCATAAGATCCCCATCACCGTTAAACCGCTTCACAACCTTCCCCACCCACTTTGCCTGAGGTACAAAAGGAGGAGTGTTTGTCGACCCAGAAGTTTTGCCTAAGTCCGAAGTCAGGATAAGGCTTGTTGTCTCCCAGAGAATTGTTCTACCAATCGATTCAGCCAAGACAGAGATGCCCTCCTGCATTGGATGAATGAGTAGACTTCGCGCCCGTGCATGTATCTCAACAGGTCGAAGAAGAGTCAATTCCACGAACGTGAGATCAATGTCGACGCCAAGCCAACACCTAGTAGGAACGGCTTCAATGACAATGGCATGTCCAATGACGCCATGTCCAGGGTAGCAAAGTAAAGCAGTCATGCCCGGTTCATATCGGTTACGCTCGTCATTGGCTTTACCATCAGGGCTAACGCTCGCAGAATCAGTAAACTCATCGTCCGGTCCGCAACTTGAAGACATCGAAGGCAACCGGAAAGAAAAGGATCCAATAAACCTTCGATCAGCCCTGGTCTTCGACCCCCTGATGAATAAAAATTCGTAAGAAACAAATCTTCAGATCAAGCCTGATGACACAAGATCGTAAGATCCTACGATGAACCATGATTTCAAGCTCACCCCTGATTTCCAGGTTCTGCGATCATCCCAGAGTATCAACAAATCGATCGTAAGATCCTACGATTGTTCGGTAACTCCTAAACGATCCTAGGCGATAGTAAGATCCTACGATCATCCGAGATTATCTACAAAATCCACATTCCTCGTTCAATAACGAACCAAACAGATCGTAAGATCCTACGATCATTCCAGAACCCGAGTTCGGTCCTCGGTGATAGTAAGATCCTACGATCTTCCAGATTACTCGGCTGCCCTCAAAGCCCGTTTTCATCCACCACGAAATAGATCGTAGGATCATACGATCTTAACATGACCCCTGACCGATCATCAAGGATAGTACTATCCTACCATCATCCGATATTATCATAGGACCACCCAAGATCGTACAATCATCATGAATGTACGGAAAGTACGTTTACGAACACAGTAATAGCTACTGAACTAGTTCATTTAAGCAATGGCAAAAGTTGATTCTACCACAAGTATGAGTAGTTTACTGAATATGATATAGACAAATTTGAAACAACAAATACTTTACAAACCACCGCAGCACTTTCACGATTAGAATTAGTTTAGAATCTATGATTCTGACTCACTTACAACAGCATCAACTCTAAAAACCACCGCGGCACTTGCATTTCCAAAATATTTGAAAACCCTAATGTGTAGAAAGTGGAGGATGGAGATAGTACCGTAGATTGTGATGAAACCGGAGAGAGATGGATCAATACTGGCAGCGGGGCAGCAATGAAGCGCTCGATCAACTTGAGAAGCTCAGATCGACGTGATTGTGACGCTGACATTGACGTAAATGTGACGCTCACATTGACTTGAAAGTTAAGATGAGCTTACAACTTAAAGCTCGCTACCTAAGCATGACAGAACATGACGAAGAGGTGTTGAAGTAGGTGAAGCCCAAGCTCGACTAAACACAAAGATGATACCGCATTTCTGACGCTCTCAAACTCCAAGTATCTTCGAAACAAACACAAAGCTCTCAGTTCTTGGGCAAATACAACTCTCTCAAACTCAAACTCTACTGGAAATGAACTCATAATGCTTGAACACTAAAACCAGAGCAACCTCTTCTTGATCTAAAGAGAGCGGGAAGTTCATCAAGAATAGGTTGAATCCTTGGCGGGGATAGAATCACAATCATTTTCAAGGACGTGGAGAGCTGTACGAGTGCCACTTCGAATGTAATTATTTCCAAGACGGAAAATGACAACAACGGAGACAAGATAAAATATTTTAGTGAAATTGTTCTTGAATTGTAGGAACGTTGTCCTGATGGAAATTCTTCCATCATGTACATACAAGTATTAGTCTTTATATGTGTGGGTTTTAATAAGTAAGGAGTTGGGATAAAAGGGGTTGGTCGTGGTAAGAACCACGGTTTGAGGATTTAGGCAAGTGTTAGCATGTAGGTGCTGCACCGCTCTTGTCACTGCTCAGGGGGGTAGGTAGCGGGTTGACTGGTATTTTTCCTGCCTCACTAGCGAGCCAAGCCGTGGGCCGCCCAACCACTCGACGGGCTCGATCGGGTTCGAACCCGGACCGGCGGCAGCCACTGACCACGACATTTCCAGCCAACCAAGTCCACGACTTGGCGATCAGGTTGTGCGAATCAACACCTTTATACGTCCGTACCATCAGCTATCTTACGATAAGTTTTATTTTTATTTTTATTTAGTTATTTGTTTAGTTTACTTATCTTGTTGGTTGGAAGGTCTAAGTTTTTAGTCTTCCAATAAATAAAAGACTAGGGGATTTTATGTGGTTGAAAGTGGAAAGGATAAGAAAGTGATGAAGTACCTTGTAGGGTACTTTGGGTAGGGTGACATGGGCTGAAGTGCCCACATCCACTTGGGGTGGAAAAGTTGGAAAAGAGATCCCTTAGTGAGTGTGTGTGTGTGTGCGGGTGAGAGAGCAAGGGTTTGGAGCAGAACTTTGACTGTATGTAGCTCAACGCATTTTGTTTGCATTGAATTGAAAATTTGAGGGTTTGTTCTTTGTCTTCAGAGATTTCTATACTCGTTTCAAAAATTGAATTCGGAGTTATGTAGCAAAAGTTATGAAGGTTTGTTTTTCTGTGAAAACCCGAGGCCATCCATTGAGAGGCAGAGGTTTGACAAGCTATAACTTTTGCTGTAGTTCTTAGTTTTCTTTGAGATTTGGAGGGTGTATGCGTCTCTATCTTAGCTTTCTAGAAAGATATCACGATTGAAATTCGGAGTTGTGAGCAAGAAGTTATAGAGATCTGAATGAATAGGGGTAGGCAGAACTTTGATTGTTCATAACTTTCGGACAGTAGTTTAGATTGACTTGAAATTTGGAGGAGTGCTAGTTGTCTGAATTAGCTTTCCAGAGAGCTATTACACTTAGTATTTGAAGTTTTGAGTCATCTGTGTCACTTGTTTGAAGGTTACAGCTTTGGTGAAACTTTTCCATTGTGTTTTTGAACACTTCTTTTGAGTTTCTTAGTGTTTTTGAACACTTGAAGACTTTGGAGTTGAAGGATGGAGGAATTGAAGACTTGAGGCTTGACTTGAAGAGAAGAGAAGATGGAGACAAGTGTGTTGTGGCTTGTGGTCGGATTTCTTTTTTTGTGATTCCAAGCCAACTTTGGAGGCTAGTTGTATTTCAATTCTGTTCTTGTAAACTCTGTTGCGGCGAAGTGGGGTTAATTGCCCACACGGTCGTGTTTATGTCGTTCCCACCGGTGAGGCACGTTTGCTGGTCACCGTGGGTTTGAATTTTAGGAGCCAATCTTTCGGACGGTTTCAGCTTGTGGTCTGGCCGTCCCGTTTTACCCGTCCGAGGTCGTGGTTTCTTATCACCCACCTTCACCCTTAACCCTTTAGAGCCACCACAGGATAGGCCAACGGGGAGGAGTTTGAAGACTGAAGACTGAAGACTAGAGACTGAAGACCTGAAGATTTGAAGATACGATTGGATTCCCGAGCAAACAATCTCCAGTCGCAGCCAGATTCCCTGCGAATTCTCAAGGTGCTCCCCTCTCTACACGACAACGTCCAGTGATCATGAAGAACACACGTGTTTCAGTAGTAATCATGAACATACGACAATTCGTCATGGTTACAATCATTAACCTATTAGACTAGGTAAATAGTTCAGGGTTCTAGGTTCACGGTTTAGGGTACAAGATAACAGACTAAAGCTTCTAGGTTTAGGATTCGAGGTTTAGGGTTTTAGGTTCGGGGTCTTAGCTTCAGTGTTTGGGGTTCAGGTTTCTAGGATTAGAGATTAAGGTTTGGGATTTTTAGCCTGAGGGTTTGGGGTTCATGGTGGTTAGGTTGGGGTCCTAGGGTTTAGGGTCCTAGGTTTTAGGGTCCTAGGATTTAGGGTCCTAGGGTTTGGGGTCCTAGGGTTCAGGGTCCTGGGGTTTAGGGTGCTAGGGTTTAGGGTTTAGGATTTAGGGTTCAAGTTTAGGGTTTAGGGTTCAGTTTTAGGGGTTCCACGTTTAGGATATTGGACTAAAATTCAGGGTTTAGGATAATCCTAGAAATCCTTGTATAAATGATTCGTTGAGCTTGGATAAGACATTCACGTATTTTACACTAAACATACAATAAATGTACTAGAATATAGCAAGACATACACCTTTGCATTGGAGATTCAACTAAAATCTTTCATTTGGGGGTCATTTCAATATCTAAAGCTTATCATGCTTAAATATGACACCATACATGTAAATAACATGACCATTTTGCAATTTCTCAACCCTAAACCTAGGTTCACTAATGATCTAAAATAAAATTGTCATGTGTCCGTGGATCAAGCTCAACACAATTATAGAGAATTATAACTATTGTATACATCAATTCCTAGACCATGAATGTGAAATTTGATTTAACAATGATCAAGTTGAATTTAGCCTTCAATAACAATAAATTTCAACACAAAGTAAATGTCTGTATTGCCAATTCCTCGAGTGCTATGTATTGTTTCATCACATAATTTTGTCCGACCATAGAATAAAGAATAAGTCTAATGAAAGATTGAATAGAAAGAAGTGGAATAAGAAAATAGAATAAAGAAATAGAATGAAAGATTGAATAGAAAGAAGTGGAATAAGAAAATAGAATAAAGAAATAGAATGAAAGATTGAATAGAAAGAAGTGGAATAAGAAAATAGAATAAAGAAATAGAATGAAAGATTGAATAGAAAGAAGTGGAATAAGAAAATAGAATAAAGAAATAGAATGAAAGATTGAATAGAAAGAAGTGGAATAAGAAAATAGAATAAAGAAATAGAATGAAAGATTGAATAGAAAGAAGTGGAATAAGAAAATAGAATAAAGAAATAGAATGAATGATTGAATAGAAAGAAGTGGAATAAGGACATAGAATAAAGAAATAGAATGAAAGATTGAATAGAAAGAAGTGGAATAAGAAAATAGAATAAAGAAATAGAATGAATGATTGAATAGAAAGAAGTGGAATAAGGACATAGAATAAAGAAATAGAATGAAAGATTGAATAGAAAGAAGTGGAATAAGAAAATAGAATAAAGAATAAGTCTAATGAAAGATTGAATAGAAAGAAGTGGAATCAAAAAATAGAATATAGAAATAGAATGAATGATTGAATAGAAATAAGTGGAATAAGGAAATAGAATAAAGAATAAGTCTAATGAAAGATTGAATAGAAAGAAGTGAAATAAAAAAAATTGGTGTGTAGGGAACTAATCTCATGCTTAAGACAATGGTAAGAGATTTAGAGCTTGTGTAGTGCAAGAATATCATACGAAGTGAAGTCTAAAGAACTTGTTATTTAATTTAATTTTCAGCTCCAAACTCTGAATTAAAATTGAATTCTTTATTAGACGTATTAGTCTTCACCGTATGGTAATGATGAGTCAAAGCATCATTAGAGCTTGATGTAGACAGCAACTCAACCGTCGTGGAGGAGTTGTCCGACCATCAATTACACTTCTCGTTGTCTCTCCCCCTCCCTCCTCCCCTCTTCCTTCAGGTTCTTGTTTTCATCTCACTTTCGGTTTCTTCCTTCAGGTTCTTGTTTTGTTTTTCGTGATTTGTTGTGAGTATTGTTTTGTGATTTTTTGTGAGTGTTATTACTGTGACTGTATGCGCGTGTGTGAGCGGTGTGAGCGGTGTGAGCGGTGTAAAAGGAGTTTCAACTTCAAACCGGTGCGATTGGCGGAAGCGACGTTACGAAAGAGTGCGGCGCATTGCAAGAAACAATACTTCGAGGTAAAAATTTCTTCATAGAAACTCTGGTCAGTTGATATGTATTAGAAATTTGGTGTTTTTAGGTCTTTGTCCAGCTGAGGATGTTCGGAAGGAGAATGTAGTTGTTTGGAGTTCTTCAACTGTCGATGTTTTTTAGACATTGAATAGGTGGTATTGCTGTGACTCACGAGCTTCTAACACGACGTCTTGTGTAGCGTGTAGGGCAACCAATTCACGAGGATGACAGGCCGATCCGGCAATGCAAGCGACTGGAGTGACCCGTAAGTTTCAATCCTTTCAATGAACTAAGTTATTCTTTTTCGCGTTCTGGTTTAGATGATTTGTAGTATGATATGGATAATGTCAAATGATTGTCTGATTCTGGTTTTCATGTTAGTTTTACAAGCTGCGTAGTATGTGATGAATGATTGTCAGATTCAGGTGTTTGTGTTAGGTTTACAAGGTGCGTTGTATGTTATGAATGATTGTCTGAGTGAGATTTTTATGTTAGGTTTAAACTTTACAAGGTGTGTGGTATGTTATGAATGGTTGTTAGATTCTGGTTTTCATGTTCGGTTTTTTCAGTGAGTAGTATGTTATGAATGATAATTAGATTCAGGTGTTCGTGTTAGGTTTACAAGGTGCGTTGAATGTTATGAATGATTGTCTGAGTGAGATTTTTATGTTAGGTTTAAACTTTACAAGGTGTGTGGTATGTTATGAATTATTGTTAGATTCTGGTTGGCATGTTCGGTTTTTTCAGTGAGTAGTATGTTATGAATGATAATTAGATTCAAGTGTTCGTGTTAGGTTTACAAGGTGCGTTGAATGTTATGAATGATTGTCAGATTCAGGTTTTCATGTTAGGTTTAAAAGGTGCGTAGTGTGTGCTGAATGTTTCAGCTTTAGGATTCAGGTAAAGATTGCTAGATCCGTACAATCTTTTCAATGACTTTCTACTAAGGCTTTCCATGCTTTGGTATACAAGCTCTATTGAATGATGTGAATGGTATTCTAGCTTTGGTACTCATCCTCAGATTATCAAGCCTTGTAGTATGGCATGAATGTCATAACACTCATCGAATTTTATTGATACGTATGTTAATCCCTTGTAGTCTGATATGCAATTTAGGGTTATGTGTATGGTATGCAAACTTTTCACAATCGATACAATGTAGATCTATTGTACATGTAAATGCACATAAACTTATCATAAGTTGTATATTGGTGCTGAGGTGCACCTGAAGTTCATTCGATCCTCATGGGGATCGTAAGATCCTACCATCGTCATGAGGATGGTAGGATCTTACGATCCCCATAAGGATCGTGAGATCATACGATCCCTTTCGAGATCGTAAGATCTTACGACACCCTTGAGGACCGTAAGATCTTACGATCCCCATGAGGATCGTTAGATTATACGATCCATTTCAGGATCGTAAGATCTTACGATCCCAGTCAGGATCGTTAGATTATACGATCCCGTTCAGGATCCTAATATCTTACGGTCCCCTGGAGGGATCATATGATCTTTTGCAATCCCTCAGCTCTGCTTGAACCAAAGGTCCCCTTGGAGATAGTAAGATCCTACGATCCATTTCACAGTGTACTCTAGATATCACAACTTCTTCTGTATCCATTGGTGAATGGGATAGTAAGATCTTACGATCCCCCTAAGTTCTGTATGAACTATCCATTCCTTTTAGGATGGTAGGATCTTACGATCCTCAATTAGATGCTTGCCCGTGATTTGAAAGCAAACCGTTGACACCTAAGTTTCTTTTCTGACTACTAAATTTCTGCATTGGTTTGGTCAGGGAAAATATCATCGAACTCAAAGACGTGAACCCCGACTGGTGTCCTGTGAACCTCTATGATGCTGTTTTGTGTGGGCTGAGGAACATAGAATGTAATCTACTTAGGGATCCTGAGCCCACCGCTTTCTTTATGGCCGACAAAGTTGTGGAATGGGGTCTTCATTGGACGCTTGATCGCAAGCAAAAAAACATTCTGATTGCGCCAGTGTTAGCTATTACAAATGCCGCAGCTCCTAGAGGTCCTTCATACAAATTATCAACGATGAACATGGAAGTACTAGAGTTAGTGCACCTGACCGCCACCATTTTTGTAATTGTCATCTCCGAGTTTGTGGGGAGTTCGGGCTGTTCCAGGGTGTATGGCTTAGTCATTGACAAAGTAGGTTTGGTTCCTGCACTAAACGAATCGGTCAAGGACTGGGGATTCACTATATCGAATTTTAATCCCGACGTCAGAAGGATTGTGCAAGGCTGGAAGGAGCTGCAGGCGAATCGAGATTCGTACAATAGAGACCGACAGAAAGCAGCTCCGCCTACACCTTCTAAGAAGAAGCGGTTGTCTTCACTTCTTGCGGCGGGGGGGGCGCCAAAGAAGAAGTCACAGAGGAAGAAGTCAGACCCGAAGGTGGACGAGCTGACACTAGGGAAGGCAGTGGGGATGACGAGCAAGACCATCGTAGGGAAAACCGCAAAAGAGCTGCAGCTTGTGAAGACTCTGTACGAAAGAGAGTTCTCGAAACTCCATATTTTTGGTAAGAAGCCAATGAAGGTGTCCCCGTAGGACCCCGCTGATCTGGTAGTGGACATTGACCGCCTTCACCGAGCTCCTCCCGGTACTGTCGTTTATCGACCACTGGATAATAAGCGAGTATTACAGCTCATAGACCAGAAGCACACGATGCCATTTCAGGCATCATTGCAGCATCTGTACGTGATGCCAGTGAAGGGACATTATCCAGTCCGGAAAGAAGACTTCAAGGACGTGCCACACGATGCATACAAGTTTTTCAAGGAGCAACCAACATTGAAGGACATCGGCCCAAACACACACTATGTGGTTATAGGCGGGCAACATTGCGTGGCTGGGCATAGAGTCCTCATTGAGGAGGGTAGTCTCTTGGAAGAAGATGAAAGAAATGCCAAGAGCTTCATCATAACAATCGTCTGGCAGGATCCCAAGGACTGGAACTTAATGCTATACTACTCAAGGGTCCTCAACCAAGATCTTGCTGGCATTAGATCAGAGGGCAACTATCTTACCCTTCTGGGTCTAGCGCGTAAGAGTTGGGTTTCAGTCGGTAGTCCAGGTCCATCCAAGAATGGATTGACGCACTCCAATGAGTTCAAGGTGAGTCACTGGAACATTACCCATCACGTTAATGTGTGACTTACCGATTCATATACAAGGTATAAACTGATCGTAGGATCTTACGATCCCAACTCAATTAACCACATGGTAGTCAGGATCGTAGGATCCTACTATCTCCAAATTTTTGTATTTCACTTCTCACTCCCGATATCCTTGGAGGCCTGGTCTGACAAACTTCCGGCACTATTTTCCAACTCGGATTCAAAAATCGTTGAGGACAGCAACCCAGGAATCCCAAAATATCCGCTTCTATTTGTTTCGAAGCCAATTTTCCAGATTTGGTTACAGATCCAGGAGAGCTGGGTACTTGGACTTCTTCCCGGCGCATTCAGGATTACTTCGAGCTTTGTCTCAGGTGTTGACGAGGACTGTGCAGATGACGTTGAGGACAACGAGGATAGGTCCAGGAAGGAGCGTTTGAAGCAGAAGCGATACCAGGCAAGGGCTCTAAAGCAGAACGACTTGATGCCACTTTATTTCATGTGGGATAGTGACATCGAGAAGATGGCGAAGTTGGTGATGGCGAAGAAAGTCTCGGTGAAGTCGACGAAGTCGGCTAAGAAGGTACCCGTTCTTCAAGGCCTTGAGAAGGCGTGTCAGATTGAGAAGAAGCATAGACTCATCAAGAATGAGTTTATGCACTACTTCTGTAAGAAGCCCCTGAGGTGTAAGACACTGAAGGAAGCCTCGTATTATGAGGATGATTATGTGAGGGCAGCAACGGAGTACAAGGTCACCGAAGCCACCATCGAAACGTGGTTTGAGAAGGTTATTAAGGACCTTGCTGGAGAGCGCTTCTTCTTGAAGCGAGGATCCGCCTTAGCCCCTTCAAACAAGGAGGATGACTTTCCGACTATTCTGAAGATGCTCTTCGATCACTAGAAGGCCATCAAGGAGAATCGAGCTGAGAGCGCTCCAACATCTTCCGGATCGTCGCTCTCTGCGAAATATAAATCCGCCTGGATGAACAGGAAATCTGGAGACCTGGCGAAGATTCTACTGTTGGGCAGTGACCAGATGCTGCAATGGACAAAGAAGGATGCAACGGTGGTTATGGTGTACTGCTTTGTCAATCGCAAAGAGAAAGGAAAACCTGATTTTTCAATCATGGAAAAGGTTTTGCGTACTCTGCAGGCCATGGAGCATAAGGATGATAACCAGTTCAGGAGGGTCCGTTATCCAGGTGTGTTTATCACAGATCGGGCTGGAATGGTGGATGTTGCCAACGTTGTAGCTGAGAGGGGCGCGGTCGCTACACAAACGCTACCCTGGTTTCATACCCCCACTTTATATATTACCTAGGGGACGCAGGGCTTCGCGAGTCCTTCATCTCCGGAACCAACATTGCCCTTGTACTTCAACTTTGTGTACGGGAACGACTTCAATTCTGCTGAAGCAATGTGCTTCCGATCTGCTTTTGGGAATGAGATGCCGTTCCAGACAGTGATATCCGCAGCAGATTTCAAGGATGCTCCCAAATAATGGGCCCAACATTCTTATGCCAATTTCAATATCGACGCGGTTAGCAAGTTGATTGGCACATTGGGGGCTCCTAACAATCTTATTGTCAACATCGGTGGGGGTCCTTCGATTACCTGGATTGGCCTGGTAAGATGACTGTAGGATCCTACGATCTCTTTACCTCATCTCTCAGTTCGTTCAAGTTCTCTATCCACGCTATCCTTACATTGTATGAATCTGTTTCCTGTCATCTAATATAGCCTACCACTCTGTGTTGTAGACTAAAGGAGCACAAGTCATCGAAGTCGTCTTCTCCAGGGATGAAGTGATGAGAGCGGATGAGACAGCGAAGGATATCTGGGAAAGTGCTCAGACGCTAGCAATAGCGGTACCTGCCATGGCAGCCTTGACTGTGAGCGAGAGGAAGAAAAAGACGATCGCAAGAGGCAAGAAGAAGGTCATACCCGTATCCAGCTCCGAGAGTGATTCCTCCAGCGACTCGGACAAGGCACCCTCCGAGAAGGCCACTGATGTGGAGGCGGAGGACACCGAAGAGGAGGATCCACCTTTGGACAACAGGCGTTCGGGCAGGTCCAAGTCTCATCGAAGATTGCAGTTGCAAAACCAGGAGCAGATCAACTTGACTCCGCCCTCTTCTACACAAACCGGTGCCCATGAGGCGACCATTGTATGATACACACGCTTATTTTTATCTCTCTCAGCGGACAAACTATTTCTATGACAATTATATATAACAATAACCATGTGAACTGATCAGCTATGTACTGTGGTTAATTTTCTGTTTGCATATTCGTTGTATTCATCATCATATCCCAACTCCATGCAGGGAACTGAGGAAGTTCATGATCGGCATCTACGTACTTCATCTTCAGAGCGGCCAGTATGAATAACATTGCTCTGCTTGTAGTTTATAGAACTTGGAATATATGTATCGATGGATCCATTTTACGCGATATAGTCATCAGTTACTACTCGGAGAGTGCTTTAAGATTGTAAGATCCTACTGTCCCTGCTCGTCTTTCGTTGTAGAGATTTATTCTTACCAGGTTCTGATCGTTGTAGTTATGCATAGATGCTTCTACGTGCACAACGCACTTTGTCCTACACCCCCTTTTAGCCATTTTGATGTTCAGGTTTTCGTTAGTAGTTGCCAACTGGGACAAGAGCTTGACTGACCTTATTTAATGGCCGTAGCTTTTCCAAATTTCTCATGACGATTATGTGCGGTCTACTTCAGCAGCGGCGGAGCATGTCTACGGTCATGGCGATTCTCTTATGCATGATATCCACCAAGTCAATGTCAGCACAATATATGAAGCAGAGGATATCAGCCTTCAGGCTCTACTTAACGACTTGCCCAATGAGTGCCATGAGGTCCTGAGTTGTCGAGGAGGTGAACTTTTGGAGGTGAGTTCAGTTCCAGATCAAGAAAGGACAAGAAGAGAAGAGGAGGCGTCGTTGCTCGCGGAGGAAGAGTTACTTGCTCCTCAAACCAGGATGACCGTCACGAATGTACCACCATTAAAGCTGAGAAGATCGGACGTGCTTCATCCCCCGTCGTCCGAACCTACACCGATGGAGTTAGAACCATCGTCTCATCCTTCTTCCAGCCAGGACTTGGAGACTACGACGGATCCTGAGCAACACTTAGCCGCGAATACACTTGCTACGTTACAGGACATTGATCCGACTGTTTCACCCCCAGTAAGTAAAGCGCCGTTCGATAGGGACCTTATCATAGGCATATTTGAGGAGGCTAGTCAGTCACTACAGGCCTTCAGCCCTCCTAGGAATGTTTCGAATACACCTATTGTTGAGGACTACTTGGATGACCCTTTGAATTTCAGTCAAGAAATTCAGCCAACAACCTTTAGGGTCGTCCCAATACCTGATGTTGAGGCTGATGCTGCTGAAAAGGGTCCTCCATCCGCACAACATACCGATGCAGGAACCTCTGCAGAAGGTATGAGCTACTAAATTCAACAATCTTAGTGTTTTCTGTGTATCTCTTATGTTCTATATTCACACTATTATCCTTAGGGGATATCAAGATCGGCGATCCTTACGGCCATCGTAGGATCTTACGATCGCTTTGGGGAGTGTAGTATTTTTTGTTCCTATTGAGATGGTAGGATCCTACCATTCTGATGGGATGGTAGGATCCTACTATCCTCCAGCACTGTTGTCTCGAATGTTGGTAATGTATATGCATTCTGAATGGCTTTTTTGTCGTGTATTCTTCACTAATTACCTCCTTTTTTTGGGCAGTTGAGATGTTGGGGACTGCTCAACGTCGTGAAAAGGTTCCATTATTGGTGGCACATAAGGGCTCTGGTTCCTCTAGAGAAGGTATGATTCTAGACAACTCTACTACTTATTATTTGTTTTCTGTACTGGAGACTCATTCTTGCAACATTTGTTTTCTGCAGGAAAACTCAGTGCACCCGCCATTAAATCAGCCCCTAGATCAGCAAAGGTAAGGCAACCTCGGTACACTGTTGTGCTGGACTTGAATGGATTTCTGATTCACAGATCGTACGATAAGGGGCGTAAAACTGTCGCTAGACCTGAGTGTGCAAATTTTCTGAAGGTGCTCACAAATAAGGCTACTGTCGTGGTATGGAGTTGCGCCATGAGGAAAAATGTCGATAGCATGTTACAGGTGGCTTTGGGTAGTTCTACTGTTAAGCTAGTTGACCTAACAGTTATGTCACAATCTGATATTACGGAGTCGAGCTTTCCGAGAGCGGGGAACAACGTTGAGAAGAAGTACATGCTCAAGGACCTCAAAAACGTCAGGAAATATGTTGACCATGTAGACCTCAGTTTGACATTGCTCATTGACGATAGCCCGGAGAAGAACCTCGTCAACGATGAGTTCAGTGCGATTCATCCTCGAACGTGGACAGGTGACCTGAAGGACAAGTTCCTCATGAACACTATGCTTCCATGGCTCGAAAATATGTTTTCCTCAAATCTCTCTGTGGTCGAATATGTCCGTAACCATCCCCTTCCTAGATGTCCGGTTCCTGGAGAATTTAGGTCCACTGCGTTGGCTCAGAACATCATAATTGGGTGTTCTCAAAAATAGAATTCCAAAGTCGGGGCATTTCAATGACTACTCACTCGTATCGGTGATGTGTATATTTTGTATATTTTGTTTCAATATAAACTTGTAGGATGTACCTCTACTCTATGAGACACTCTTCAGTATTGAGGCCATCATCTTATTTTGAATATTATTAATCTCAATATCTCCCATAAATTATCGTTAGGGTGGTAGGATCCTACGACCCTGAGGAATGTAGTAGTTAAGGATACAGTTGTATGATCTTTGTGATGCGGATAGCAGTGTAGTAGGATCCTACGACCCTCATGGATGGAGTAGTTAAGGATCTTGTATGGATGATTTGTTTGTAGTATGGATGGCACTGTGGTGGGATCCTACGATCCATGATGTTGTTTATAACTTCTATCTTTCTCTATGATCACAGCGACGCGACGACTCGACAAAAGTTATCGTGTTGTCTGTCAACGGATTGCTTTGTTTCGAGCAATACGATAACTGCTCTCCGCGACGCTTCAATCGGAACAACATCATTGTTTGGCCTGGTCTCCTAGAGTTCTTCAGTATACTTCTGAGGTCCTTCCAAGTTGGTATATGGTCGTCCATGGTCCTCGCGCGCCTAAAGAAGGTCCTTGAAGTCCTCCTCCCCGAAGACATAAGGTCAAGACTTTTTTTTTGTTATGGACGAAACAAGTGTTCCAGGCCACAATTGTATTTTTTCTGTGACAAGGTTCTTCAGAGACTCTCAACGGACCGGAAGACGAAGCAGTTCTGTCTTCTTGACAAAATATTGATGGTTGATGACCAGCCAATGCGTCATGTCTTCAACGGAGACCTCGCTTGCTACTTTCCGAAGTCATGGCATGGTAAAATGACCTTACCCAACACATCCAATGTAATACCTAATATTGGCACAGCGTTGCTTCCGTTCATCCTTCCGCTGCGATCTTACGCCTCGGTGAAGGAGTATCTGCGGGGGCACCCGATGGATGTAAAGTTTAATCGTAGACTGCTTGAACCGTGGCACTTTGAGCGAGTGTTACGAAGTACGTAGTCGGTTCCCTACATTGAGTTCTGTAACTTGGCGTTCGATTTCATCCAGTTTATTCTATGAATATATTTTTTTGATAGTCATTACCCCCATTCTCCACGCCTATTTGGATGCTTATTTTTTTGATGTGTACTACATTGATTGCCCTACATGTATTGTTAGACCGTAGAATCTTACTATGTACGCTATGTATCTTAAGCGAGTAATACATAGTATGTAGCCGCTTCCCTACATTCAGTTCTTCAGCGGCTTACTTTTGTTCAGTATACTCTATAAGTAAAGTTGTCAGTGGTTCATACCCCCATTCTCTGCGCCTAATTGAATGCTTCTTTGTTTGACGTGTACTACATTGATTGCCCTACATGTGTTGTTAGATTGTAGGATCTCACTATGTAAGCGATGTATCTTTGATTGCCAGATTCCACTACATTGTTTGATGCCTTTTTAAACTTCATCCCTAAGTGAATGTTGCAGTTACCCGTAATGTGTAGGCTCAATCCTATAGTTATTGAAATTATTCCTGATGCCAATGGTAAGACCGTATGATCTCATGATCTTGCTTCCTATATCAAGAATTGATCCTAAGTCCAGAATTCATCTTAAAGTCCACATTTACTTAAATGTCGCATCTTTCCTTCTCATAGACGGATTCTTTGGTTGAGTCTCCGGTAGCTATGGTTGTTGATCCGGTGGAGACTTCTCATGTATTGGTGGATACTCCCAATATATCGGTAGATACTCCTAATCTACCGGTAGACCTCCCGATTGAGACTTCCAACCTTCCGGTGGATTCTTTTAATTATGTACCCGTGGATACTTCCAATCTTCCAGCCAATCCTCCCATGGATCTACCGGAAGATAAGTCCACTCTTCCGGATGGATCTTCCACATAAGCCTATGTTATATGTTATTGTGGATTTTTCCTATCGATTGATAGGATGTTGCTAGATGCGGTAGATTAACGCTAGGATGAGAGTAGTGATGTCGATGGGGCCCCATTGTGCACTTGGTCACTACCACTTGAGTGAATACTCCGGCTACCTACTTTTGTTAAAGTATGTTTTACTGGTCTCAGACCGGGAGTCTTCCAGTTTACCGCTCTAACCGGTAATCCGCCGGTGACTAGGCAATTCTCTAGGATCTAGATGTCGTTTCCCACCTTTTGTGGACCTAGTTTTTGGAGGGTAGCTAGTGGCCTTTGTGTACTTAAAGAACCTTGGGCTCTTGGTTTAAGTACTCTTCTCTTTGTTGCTTTGCTTGTGTCTTGCATTCATTGCTTGTGTCTATAGCCATTGTTGAGCTTGTGTGAGTAGAAAAAGAGGGAGTTGAGTCCTCCTAGTGGATCTTTGCTAGGATGTGCAAGGTTGTGGCTTGTTGAATGTTATGTGGTTGAATGTGAGCTAAGGCTTCTGGAGGGAGTATGATATCCATGCTAGATGGTAGAGTAAGATCCGGGATCTACTTCAAACCTTAGATTGGTTGGACTGGGTAGAGTTGCTTACTGGATGGGATTCGGGAAGCCCACTACTATTTATTATAGTATCCCTTTAGTGGGAAGTGTTTGGATTGATAGAGAGAAAGGGTGACATCCCCCCTCTTGATACACCGCCGACCGGGAGAGATCCCAGCTAAGCGTGAGTCTGGAGTATTCACGATTTTTAATCTTTACAGTGGATGAGATCCCTTGATCCCCGTAGGAGGTTGTCTTGATTATGTGAATTACTTAGCACTAGATTGTTGTGATTCTTGTATCTTCTTTGTTTGATTCATTGGATGTGGTTGTAGTTGGCATCCCGCTTTGCGTAACCGGCTTTGCGTGATCAGTTTACCAGGACTAATTTCCAGTAGATTTTGAAGGCCGGTGAACTAGCTGCAACCTTTTAGCTTTTTCATGGTGTAGAGCTAGGTTGTGGAGACTGTGGCCTCTGGGCTATGAAAACAGAGGGCAGTGACTTTCCGGGCACTGTAAAAACTTACCAGAAAACTACTCTGACGCGCGTTAGAGTTTAAATTAAACAATTGTGGTTTCTTGTTACCGGTCACTAGGGTACCGGGGAAGCCATCATCCTGGATGTACTGAGGTATTGAGTATGAATAGTCCTTAGATTTAGAAAGTTTGACACACGATAAAAATCCCTGGAAACGGTCTAGTTAGGTGAGCTCGCTTAAGGTTAATTCTGGTTAACTTTGGAAAGTACGAACTATCGGACTACGACAGCTATCCACGGCAACTCTACATAGACACCTCGTTCTTCAATTCAAGCGAAAGCCACAAGAGTTGCTTTTGAAAGCTACGTAAGAGAATTATGATGCACTCAACCAGATTGTGAATGATGTTGGAAGAAGGATAATGTGATGTTGCCACTAGTGTTATTGCCAATGAACACTGAGCAAAAAGACGTTACGGAGGCAGTGATTGATGAGGTACAACAACTTTGTGGTGGAAATCCACTTGGGAAAAATGAGTTTTACAAAATGTGGCGCAAGGAGCTTATCAATGTTCAAATCCCTCCTCATTCAAGATTCTCAAAGTGTCAGACATGTTGGAAGTATAAGACTTGTGTAGAAGCTTCTGAGAGTGCCATATAAAAAGAAGTAATGAAGAAGAATCTTCAACTTCATTGAACTTTTCAGGAGAAGAACAGAGGGATTATTGGCGGGCAAAGGAGGATGCTATATTTTTCCCTAGGGGATCATTGTGTTTGATTGTGGATGGCATGGATAAAAATACAACCATGGTTCTAAAGCTTCAGCAGTCAGTGAAGGACATAGAAGATTGTTATGTGAAGATTGTTATGTGTAGTGTACTTGTACATGTTGTCGGTTTGTACACAAATAAATGGATAGACTCTCACCACAAATATGACAGCATTGAAGTCGTGACTTCCATAATGCACCTCTTTAGGTGATGTCATGAGACAATAGGAAAATACTTTACCGCCTATACTATGCATCTACGTGGACAATTGTGGTAGATAGAACAAAAACCAATATATGTTTGGTTTGTGTGCAACAGTGGTGGGTCTCAAGAACTTCGGAGAAGTATATATCAGTTTCTTCATCGAAGGACACGCCCACGAAGACATAGATCAAAGGTTCAGTGTCATATCTGGAAGTTTGAAATTGTGGGACATTGGTTTTTTGAAGGAATTCTTGGAGATGGTAAAGAAAGGAGAATCTCATACTGAGGCCTTTGCAACATGAAGACATTTGGAGCATGTTTGGAATTGGAAGTCTTTTATTACACCACACTTGTCGACATGACTAGATGCCATCATCGGTGTTTCTATGCCACATCACTTAAGGTTTTATCTTGAAGGCGGCATGCCATATATTCAAAAGAAGAACTATGGCATATATTCAAAAGAAGAACTATGCCATATATTCAAAAGAAGAACTTTACAGAGATGTAAAGTCATTGGAAGCATTGATTCGGATGAAAGAGAGATGCATTGCTAGGAAACAAATCTTCCAACAATGACGATGCAATTGTAGACATACGGTGTTTGATAGAAAATCTTTTTGACTTTCCAGCAAGTGAAAAATTTGAAACCCGGGGTCATCCTTTTTGGCCCAATGAATATATAATACCTAGTATGGAATGTAAAGTTGAAGGAAGAGCACAAAAACGTACGGGAGATGGTATTGTTGGTGGCTCTACTAGTACTACTACATAGGACGTTAAAGAGGTATTGAGCAATCTTCTACCAATCAAAGTTTTTAAATATTTTGGTCCCATGCTAGACAAACCACAAACCAAACCTACAAGGCCAAGTAAGAAACAAAGATCTATATCTGATGATTCTTTGAGGAACAATCTTCAATCAAACGGAGGTGTATTTCCAATGTTTGATGCTTTTGAGGATGTGAAGATAGGTTATTTTGTAGCAATGTGCACGGGTAAAGAAGATAGAAAAGCAGGCATCCCATTCTTTCTTGGAAAGGTGATCCAAATGAGAGGGCTTTCAAAGGAGATCAAGTCAATGCTAGTGACTTGGTATTGGCCAAAGCCCACTTGTTTGAAAGATGTGCCTGGCATGTGGCATTGGAGGTACGAAAATTGCATACACAAAGGTGGAAACTTTCTTCAGAGTCGGCAAATTGAATTGATGTAGACACAACCATCACATCATGGGTGAATAAAAGCAAGTCGAAGAGTGAAACCATGGTTGTTGGTGGTACAGAAACAGAGAAAGAAAAATCTATACCGAAGGCACAAGTGCATCATTTGCTTGAACGCATGGCAAATTTGATAGAAGATATTGAGAAAGACAAACTTGAGAATGAATTGCAAGATCCAGAGTAGAAGAATGGTTAGCAGGATCCCTAAACCAAAGTATAAATTAGTTTTTTTCATATTTTAGAAAACGTGTTGATTTTAGACTATGATAGTATTAGTAAAAAGTATGTAAGCACTATGTTTTGATATTTACAGTGGGAATGATGTCAACCTAGAAGTTGATAAACTTACTAGTATGTATTTTTTATGATTTCACATGTGTTCATTACAAAGTGTCTAAGACATCATGATTCTCTACAAATGGAAAGTGCGAGAACCAATGTATGCATTTTAAACACAAAAGAAGACGCAATAACTATCTATAAGATTTTCTTAAATACTTAATTTTAAAAGATTTTTCTAGAAGTTTCCAAATTTGGATCTAGAGAAGAATAAAGTCTGCTTTTTAATGTATAAGTCCGCTTTTTGCGAATACAATGTTTTTGGAAAACAAAGATCATCTCTTGAAATCTTATCATAGACCTCTTTGAACACCTAAAAAAATATTGTCAACTATATTTAAATAAAATACTACATACTAGTTTGTATTTCATGTGCATTAAATTTTCATTAAAAAAATTCTTTAAAAGATTCTTCATTGCTATGCATTTGTTGATATTTTCATCACATTCAAAGATGCAAGAGTTAAACCACATTGTTTAAATGTTTACTTTACACATCAATGTGAAGCTATCAACAAAGTGCATCCGTGAATGTGTTTTATTTGAGTTACAGTTTCTTTTGCACAATATGATTGATTGATGAAAGAATACATCCATAAAAATCGACAAGTTTCACAAACTAGCTATGGTGACTTCAAACACCATGATTATAATTTTTTATTTTTTTGCATTGTTGTGCAAATTTACACCAAACTCTAGGTCATGGTTTAAATTTAATATTGAGAAGTTTGATACTAAAATTATACATTCTTGACATTTTGTACAAAGATGCAAGAAGTTAAGAGCTACATAGGAATATAATTTTTGTTATGATGAAATCTAAAGAAAAAAGTTATGTCATCATTATCGTGTCATCATAACTATTGTTATGTTAGTTATTTGTTAAGTGTGGGCACTTTGGACAACTTCAAAAACTTTAGCTACGATCCTTTATCAAATACAAAAAATAATATAAGTAAGTGACACTATCTTATTTAAGATTGTAAAAATGATAATCTTCAATGATACACTAAATATGACATTTAGTGTAGTTGTACAAATAGTGTATTAGGATAAGTACACTATTTATAAATAAGTTAACCATTAGTGTTTAGCCACAAATGTCATTAACCCTAGAACAACACAACCTATAACTGTGGCCTCAATCCCAATTTCCATTCTACTGTGTGCTCTAATCTTTCATTAAATATAAGTGGAAATTATTTATTTCATTTTTCAGAGATGAGATCACATGTTTTGTTTATTTCACACAAACAACATATATTTTTGTGAAAATTTGAAGTTATTGTGATTTTTATGGGTTCAAAGTTCAAATTGCAGTAACTTATTCAATTTTATGTATTTTACAAAATTGGAATGGAAACTACACTTCATAAAATTTATATCAATGGTTGGACTCAAAATCAAAAATATCATTTAAAGAACTTGAATTCGAATTTAGAGCTAGAGCTAGAAGTTTCTAAAATTCTCTACTATATTGAGATCCATGTCACAGACATTTTCTTCTTATCCCTTGAACGCCAAACCAACCAAAAAGTGGCTTCTCAGATGACATTTTGAAGATGATTATTGTTGTATGCAGTTGTTTTTCATCCAATTCTTTTTGTGTAGAGTTCATTGAATGTGAAAGTATTAGATGATGATGAAACTTGCCTCATTGAGTTAATCAAGTTTTATCTAAAGAAGAAAATTTTTGTGACATGGATCTCAAAGTAGTGATTTTCAAAACCTTCTCCCCCTATCCCTAAATCTTAATTTGAGTCATAAAAATGATATTTTTTGATTTTGAGTCCAACTTATGAAATGAAGTCTATGAAGCTTAGTTTCCATTCCAATTTGAAAATTTGTAAAGGACATAAAACTGAATAAGTTATTACGATTAGAGATTTGGGCCTATAACCATGGGTGGCCAAATCTCTAATTTTACGGACGTTTCATATACACCACAAGTTTTGACTCTTTAATGTATACCTTTGGTGAAATTTTCATAATGTTTTAGCATACTTTATGTTTGATATGAAATTTTTCACTTTTTCTTCAGAAGTTAAAATGTTATCTAAGAAACTACTTTTTAGCTTCTCATGCTTTCTAGGGTTAATATGACTCTCAATCAACCCCCTAGTAGCGGTCATGTCATTATTCTCCCCCGTTGACATATCATCCTCAATCCCATTTTTTACCCTTTGATACTTGAAATGTACATGAAGTCTTCTTCTACTTTTGATACACTAAACGTTCACAAGTAAAAAATATATGTTGCAATCTTTACCAGAATTGACAGATAGTGTATTAATTGACATTCAGTGTATAGTTTCGTCACTACATTAATTGCCTAGTTAGCAATTATGTACAAGTTCATATTTAGTGTACATGTTTATATTTAGTGAAGTATAAAACTTACACTTCAAGACAAGTCAAAGTTTTTCTAACTTATTTTTGGGCAAGGGATACATATCCAAATTCATTTCCTCATAAACAATAGAGATCTTGATTTATTTCACTTTTCTTTTCTTTTCTACTTTAGAAAGAAGCAAGAAACTTTGCTTTTACCGTTTGAATTTCCAATTTACACAAGAATGAACAAATTAAAAATCAAAATGTAGATTGGTGATATTTGAATCTCTCTTAATTGCTAATTTTATTCAATATGCTTGATTTCTTTGATATCCCTAAAATTTGGTATACCAAGAAATTACTATCAATGTCACATACATCGTAGTGGTACAAAATCTAGAATTTTTATATTTTAAATTCAAAATCTAGCAATCCTTTTAATGCATCAAAGGAAAAAAAAATTCTCTTCACTTTGGACAGTATAATTTTTCAGTCCGTGGAATCAAAGATTATAAAAATTTGTGAACATGTGGTATAAATAGTATAGAATAGTATCTATACGGTTGAAGATGGAAAAAATGACTTTATTCTTCTTTTCCATTCTTTGCACTAGAATGAGTAATTTCAAAGTGCTTTTGGTGACAAACAATCAAGAATTTTAGAGACAAAAATTAAAAAATCTACAGACATCTTGATTAACATGGGCAACAAGACTCAATTGCTTCAAAATTCTAAACTTTGTTTCTCTATTGCAACTCAATGTGTATTTCTCTCTATATAAAAGAAAACACCTCTATATCTGTTCGGTGGATGATACCTAGGTTGATACCATGACATGGTTACGTATTATTAGTACATAGTAATACTAATAATACTATGTATAGTGTATTGGGAGGAGAGGATCTCAAAGGAACATGGTCTCACTTTGGAACAAGGTCTCAGAGGACCCAAGGGCAAATTGACCCTTTCATTGGAACTTACCCGAGGGGGCCACGAGGTGGTGGGGCAAAACCTGGCCCCTATTTTGTTTTTGGATGGGGCCCTATTTATACCAAGATAGGTACCTTGGGGGTAATCAATGACCGCAGGCATCAAATTTGTCCAAAAAATCCAAAAAAAGCCTCAGGACCCCCCAAAATAAGAGGGCCAGAAAAATGACCCCATGCAATTAAGACGGGGCCCACCTCGGGTAAGTCCCAATGAGGGGTCAATTCGCCCTGGGCCTCAGAGGGCGCGGACAGGACGTCCCCCACGCTCGGACTTACCCGAGGTGGGCCCCCGTCTTAATTGCAGGGGTTCATTTTTCTGGCCCTCCCATTTTGGGGGGGTCAGAGGCTTTTTTTGGCTTTTTTTTTACAAAATTGGGGCCTACGGCCCCATTTTAGTCTCTATGTACCCCTTTGGCTAAATTTAGGCCCCCATTCAAAAACAAAATAGGGGCCTGGTTTTGGCCCCACCACCTCATCACCCACCCGGTAAGTCCAAGCGTGGGGGATGTCGTGTCAAATCGGCCTCAGAGGGCCCTTGCCCCCATCCCGTTGTCTTGTTGTCCCAGACAACGAGGATCTACACTTGTAAAAAACACAATTTAAATCAGTCTCACAAATTTCTAACCTCTTGGATTTCCTCTTTTGGAAAGACTCATCAAATAACTTAAGAGTTGTAACGGATTTTACTCTGACCACCGGTGCCCACGATTTACCCTGGTCATCGGTGCCCGGTAAATCTGCGCATACCAGGAGCCCGACAGTCAATTCGTGGTAGCGGCAGAACGTGGGACGGCGTTCACTGTGATCTGCCCAAGAACGGTGTCGGTGGCCAATGTCCTCGCTCGCCAAGGAGGCCAACCACTTCACTTTAGCAGCCGGGCCATTCAAGGCTCTGTCAAACTGCCACCCCGACGCATTCCGATGCGGCGCTGAACCCGGTACCTACTCCACCAACCTCCTCCCTAGTTCAGTACCTCTATAAATCCTCACCCAGGCTCCACCCCTCCCTCCATCTCAGCATGTTCTACCAGTGCTCAGCATCTCAGCATGCACCACCAGTATCTTCACGTAGACTGACTACGATGTGAGCTCGCTCAGTATCACTCTGCTAGTGAGTTTGTAGTAGAATTGGGCATGTATGCAGTAAATAGTACTGTGGTTCCTATTAGTAACAGGCGTTTTCCATTCTCGTCCACTAGTTTATGATGCAGATTCTTCATCTGTGTGTCTCTTAATGAGCGATACAGACGAAGGTCTGCATCATACGCAAGAGGAGGGGAATAGTTCGGCGTTTTCCTTCGACTTTTGTATCATGTTTACTACTGGAGCGGCATGAAAATGATGAGAGGTAGAATAAGAGGTGTGTTCCCTCTGTCTAACGTAACACGAACGTCTGCAATGGCCTTGTTTGTTGAAGTACAGGAGGGACTGTCGAAGTTTTGTTGCAAGTTTTTGGATTGATTGGACCAGGTGAAGCTGAAATGCAATCTAGGTAAGGTGTCTGTGTGTAGGTGATATATCTATATGTAGAGTTGGAATGGCGATGTCGCAGCGAGGACATGAGGTTTGGCGGTTGTAGCATATCTAGAAGTACTGCTGAGGGATGGAAATGGTGAGAACGTGACTGAGATATGCGCCTCTTTTGTATGTGTATATTGATGGATTAAATTTGGATGTGTCATGTCACAAACTGTGTTCTTTCTTTCGTATATTCTTTCCCGTCTGCAATGTTCTCTCTTGATTATTGGACACAATACATGAGCCAAAGATTTGATGACAGTGTCCTGGATTGTCCAAATTCTTGGACGAATCTGAAAAATTAGTTGCAGCTTTGATTGGAGCGGTGAAGCTAGAATATGAATTAGGTGCAGATAGTGTATGTGTGGAGGTGTTATTTAAACACATTATTGAAAGGTCATGGCTATTTTGCGGTGATGTCATGACATTTACATTAGTTTGAAGCTCAGAGGGTTGGTACTGACTCATGTTTTTTGAGAGCAATGCCTACCATTTGACTTTCACTGATCAAATATCTTATGCTGCATGCTTGAACGATCAGCGCATCAGTCTGTACAAAAACAGTTTCATACTCAATAGAAGATAAAGGGAGGCTATGAATTCCCCTTTATCAGGTAAAATTTGAGAATATACACACTTCTGCGCCATCTAGAAGTTGACGCCACAGTTGCAGTTGTATAACCTGTCATCAATCGGCTCGAGACGTGAATGTATTTCCAAGTACGTTACGATAAGAGTTGCAGTGTCCCAAGCTGTCTACATTTAGTGCACGAAACTCAAACTTTCCTCTTCATCAGCATTCACGTGCATAATTATGTCAGAACTTAGTGCCCACCACAGAACTGGGCTCGCACAAATAACAGAGACTCTCGGCATGAGCATTTTAAAAAAGAAAGGAATTTGCTCGAAAATAAAAATGAATTTGGAACTTACATCTGCACCTGCACATTCATGATTATAAGCTCACAAAGTGGTTCATAAGTGTATGCACGCTTGGATGCCGGTGCCTAAACATAATTCCGTCAGTTTCCATCTAAAAGTACCAACTAGAAACACCTTTCCAACAGATGAGGCTGGAGCTGTGGAGAGGAACCGCAAAGAGTGTGACGTGCACATGTCGGATTCACAATGCACCAGTTCACCTCTGTCACTACAGTACTTCCCTCCAAATTATTACCGAGTTCACATCTGAGAGCACATTACGCTAGTAAAACGCACGTCATTCTTGGGACATCACGTGCGCGAGCGGGGCGAGCGGGACATAAGAATTTTCCCGAAAGTCAAGCATGTACTGTAGGAGGCGGCGGCCCTGAGTAAAAAGAGCCGGTGCACAATGTTCCTCAGGTGCAATGTTGTGTTCTCTAAAGAAAAGGCAGGGTCTTGACTTATATATTTTCAGAACTTTAAGGGGTGAGCGATTTCATACCGTATCTGTACACGAGCCACGAGGTGCATATGGCCAGGTCAATCTCCAATTTTACTTACGTGACTATGTATCACGTCATCCTGCATGTACCGTCTCCATTCTCAACTCGTTGTTAATCTATTCCAGGATAGATATTGCTGAAACTCCACTGTTTTCACTCCATCCATCTCGAAGGGAAAAGCCAGTACAGTCTAACCTTGATAATATCACACTTGTTAATAGAACACCTTGATATTGTCACCCAAAACCTTGAAACGGATTTTCCTAGTGTAAAACTCCCTTGTTAATATCACTATCACCCTTGATAATATCACATTTTTTTTTCAAAATCTGTAGTGTAAGTGTGACAATATCAAAAATGGATGGATGAATAAGCATAGATGATGTCCTATCTCGTCGGAATGTTGTACTGTATGTACAAGTGAAGGTGATTTGTGGATGAAAAATGTGGGCAAATCATAGATATTGGTGAGGACGAGAGTTCTGGGAAGTGCGAGGGTTTCGAGCTCGAACCAGCATGACTCTAGAGAATATGAGGGTTTCCTTGCAGCGGCCGTTTTCCTGAGAGTTTCCTTGCGGTGGCATTGTCCCGAGGATATCTGCAAGCTGTGCCGGATTGTAAAGGTGGGGTCGTGATAAGTCCGCAGGTTGGGTCGCAGGTCGTAAGTCGTTGGGTTGAATCATCATCTCAATCATGGCTTGTGGCAACGCGTAGCAATCAGAGTAAATCTCAATGTCGTTCTGGGACCTGCAGATGTCTTTCTTCAGAGAATCCAGAACCTTCTTTCGTCTGGTTTCCGAGGTGCCTTTGTTGTAAAGCCCCTGGATCACTGCGAACCGATTGTTGGTTTTCTGAAACAAAGCAGCGACCCATTTGCTGCAGCGACCTGCTGCACACCCCCAACGGCTTGACTTACAATTCAGCTCATGTGGGAGTAGCAATTTTTTCCTGGTACTACAACGGCCCCTGAATTTGTAAATTGCTAACAAATTGTTACTAGGTGTAGGAATCATGTGTGATCTTTAGGGTGGTACAGTACCGCAGTGGTGGATTGATTAGCTCGGGTTGTGATTGTGGATTGCTATGAAGGCCTTTGAGGTAGAAATGGGCTTGAGCGGTGGGTCACCATGAAGAATTATATGCGTTGTTGGCTTAGGCTCTAATCCGGAATTTCCTACAGAGTTTTAACAAACAAAAATTCAGATGAAGAAGAAGCCGCTCCTTCCAGAGTGTACCATATTTTTATAATTGAGACTTGCTAGAGGAGCGAGTGCTAAACCTGAGACCTAACATAATTTATATACGTTACACCTTGTCACCTGCTATGTCTCAATGATTATTTCACATGAGGTGAGATAAATAATTTATGTTAGGTCTCAATGAATTTACTAGCTTGTTATGTCCTATTATGAATGTCACTAACTAAAAGTGATTCATTTCTTTGGTTTTTGTGAGTTATGGCATCTATTAGTGATTTATTCAAGTTGGAAAACCAAGTGTATGATAGTTTGTTGTTTTATTTAATTTTCTAATTTTTTTTTGGATTTTTTTTGGATTTTTTTTTATAATATCACATTTTGCCTAAAATTGCCAAATGTGATATTATCAAAATTGTCACACCTTGATAATATCACACTTTTGGGTGAAACGGAGGGTGTGATATTAACAAGGTTAGACTGTATGACAGTGGCGACAAACGGGACAGTGGACTTTTATGCACAAGAATAGATTTCCAAATATCTCATATTTCCTTTTTCTGCTGCAATGAAATGCATGAGTGTTCATGGCAATCAATGCTCTTGGGCCCTTCTTTATGCAAGCTAAAGCTCCCCCATCAACCCCAAGTTCCTGAAAAAGTTGTCCAGTTATTAACCCTTAAAGGACAATTTGTCCCTACGGGAACAAGCCGATTTTGGATCTCTTTAAACCAAATAGACGGATGGTATAGGAAGGAGGGTGTGGACAAAACCTGGCCCCTATTTTTTGTTGGAGGGGGGGCCTATTTAGACCAAGGTAGGCTCTTAGAAGGTAATTTAGGGGTGCACGCCCTAAATTTGTCCCCGAAAAATCCAAAAAATCCAAAAAATTAAGAAAGGCTGAAAAAAACAAATTGTGAATTGGCACATTTTGAACCTCCACTCCTTTTGCACAATTTTTTAGAATATGATGTATCCCTTCTCTACCTCGGGCAACGGTTCGTAGCACCTAAGTAACTAGGTGGCAGTAATTTTTTAAAGGATGAGAAGGGGATGGAGCCATCTCCAAACCTACGTTTAGAAAAAAGGAAGGAGGTAGGTTGTGGGCGGAAATGGGGGGAAAGTGCTTGTCTCCCCCTTTTCCAATTATATATGATAGGTAGGTGGCGCCCATGTGTCCCATGTGTCCCTTGTGTCCACTAAATATGGTTTATAATTTAAAATCTACTAGTTGAGGTGGCATGTGCATATATGGGAGATGCCACATTCTTCCAAAATTCTCCAAATAATGAATTATATACTGAAAATCCCAAATAAGGATAGATTTTTTTTATTTTTTAAAATAAACTCTAATTTAGCCATCACCACATTAAAAAAAACTGCTAATGTGGGGTCAGATCTGTGCTATAAAAATTGGATAGGGTATTGACAGGAGAGTTGTGATGAAGCTGTCAATACCCTATCCCGTACAATCTTCATCCACGTTCAGTTTAAAGCTTAGGGTTGTAGAATATCACATATTAGGGTTCCTTGTTCACACACTACAACTTTAGGATTCTAAATTGAGGCTGTGCGGTTTATAATTTGGGGTTTTCATTATAATGCTCACTACCTTCATGTTAAATTTTAGTAAATGCAAAGTACTTCAAACTCGCTCTAAATATTTAAACCTATTTTTTAATAAAAGATAAATTAATAATCTAGATATAAAGTATTATATTTTATTTTGAATACAAATTTTTCATTCAGTAGGTTTTTAAGTTTGAATAATAAAATCCATGTTCTTATAATTAATTTATTTCACTTCAATTTTTTGGACACATTCTCATATACCAAAATTTAAATAGAACTATTTATACTCTTACACGATTTTCGTTCAATCTTTTTTTCTTTTTCCCTTTGTCCTTTTATTTTTCTTTTTTCCCTCCATTCACTTTGCTATAAAATTTAAAGCAAACTAATTATACTCCTACACGTATTTCGTTCAATCTTTTTTTTCATTTTTTCTTTTTCCTTTTATTTTTCTTTTTTCCCTCCATTCACTTTGTTTCAAAATTTAAAGCAAACTATTTATACTCCTACACGTATTTCGTTCAATCTACATTTTTTTATTTATTTTTTCCTTTTATTTTTCTTTTTCCCCTCCACTAGCTTCGCTTATAAGTTTTAAGCAAGCTATTTATATTCCTACACGTATTTCGTTCAATATTCTTTTGCATTCATTTGGTTAAACTGTTGGAAATTGTTGTACCATCCTAGACTAATTGGGTGTATTAGAATAAAACATCATAGTTACAGGTTTTAAAAAAATTCTAAACAAATTTTTTAAGTAGAGAAATATACTCGTTCAATTCCCTTCAATGCACTTTAGTGTTATTCAAAACTTCAAACAATTGCAACATTTTAATACCTAATTTGCTTATTACGTCTCCATGGTGTTCTCCTTCAAGGAATGAGTTCTCTAAAAAAAGGGATCTCAATTTTTGAACAACATCCCCAAGTTCTCTTCTACATCTTTCTTTTTGGAGGAGTGTAGTGCACCTCAATACCATTGTAAGAGTCCATTATTCTTTCAATCATCCATGCTTTCTTGAAGAGTACTCCAAGGTAATATATGCTTTCTCTAACTTTGCTTTGTTTATTGCTTAAGTAGCTTCATTCTCCACAAATATCTCAAATTTTCTGCGGGTCTATATGATAGGATATTGTCAGGTTTTAGGGTTCGACTTTGAACAATTCTTTGAATCTTTCCTTACTAGGAGTAGTACAAACTTCATGGTTTGAACTATGTTTCATGGTCTATTGTTCTCAACTGATTCATTGTCCTAAATCTTCAATAACTGTGGATAGGATATTGTCTTTTCATTGTGAGAATCCATTTATGTCTGCTTCAGCCAATGGTCGTAGACTGCGACCATTATACTAAGATAGGGTACTGACAGAAGAATATGTAAAATCGCGCTTTTCCATGTTGTGCATATTTTCTGTTGAGGTGTTTCAGGATTTCAATATGGAACAATTATGGGCCAAACAAGATCCTCCAAAGTCCCCCTTCACTTGTAAGTACTCTGGGCAAAAAACAAACGCACAAGTCCGATTATTTGACGGATAGGGTACTGATCAAGAAAAATGAAGCCAAAAAAAAAGCTGTGATGCCACAAATGCGGCATCACAGCACTAGAGTGGGAATGAGACGTACCAATGAGTGCTGAAGCAGAAAGAACGTCCGTGTTGTCCATATTCACGCTCTAAGAAAACAACCACTCCACCTATATTCAAAACAAAAACCGAGAAACTTTCGCTGTCAATACCCTATCCCAGTAAACGGTATCTGAAACCCCAAAAGTACAACGCTGCAAGATAAGAAAGCCCTGTTAAGATATGACACAACGACGAGAGACAGGACTTCTCGGCATGAGCACGCTTTCATTGCGATCTGCCCCACGTCTAACATATGGAAGCTCTAGGTTCTGAGGTGGCAATGAGTTGTTTATGATAATCTCCGCGTACTCATCACAATCGTCCGAAGTGATCAGAAGAGGAGCAATCCGGCAAGAAGGTACAGGCGGAGAAGCCTGTTACGCCCGCGCTCGTCGTGTGCAGCCCGACACAAAGTCACCAAGTCGCCAAGTCGCTACAAACTCGAAGCTAGGATTTAGAGATCTAGGTTTGAATCATCACCTTGTATAGTTCACGATCTCGGGCAGTGCACCCGATCTGACACTACCGCACCGAACACCACGCCCACGCCCACGAACACCACGTACAGAGCTCAACAGCATTGCAAAAAACAACGATTAGATCACCTAACTTTCGCACCCAACACCCACCCATACACGTAAACAACTCGCACCCAACACTCACATTCCTTCCACCAACACCAAGCAACAGCCACCTTCACCGAGCAATAGCGGCGAGAGGGCGATCGCGAGAGAATGAAGGAGGGAGGGTGAACGAAGAGGGAGGGTTTGGGTTCAAGCCCTGTCAATACCCTATCCATAGGTTCGGGAAAACCTAGGTTCGGGATCTACGGGGCAACAGTGAGAGGGATTCATCCTCGTCCACTTCATCCCCAAGGTAGGTGCTGCGAACGCTTGCGCCTCTACCTCTAAAAATTGGTGTACAAGGATTTAATATCATGTTCAACATGATGATATAAAATTTTGACCTTGTGAAGTGCAAAAAATTGACACCAAGTGAAGTCAAAGTCTGTTGATCCCCTCAACGCATGGAAGAAAAAGAATCATTAAATTTTCTTCATCAACTTAATAATCTTTCAATCCGTGTGGTCAAAGTTGATGAGATTTTTTGAGTATGTTACTTTATAATTCTCGATTGAGATCCTACAGTTGAAAGTGGAAACAATTTTTTTTGTTTCCTTCCTTACTCATTGCACTAGAACTAATAGGTTTGAAGTGATTTTGGCGTGAAATTGTCAAGAAGATTTACGGGCTAAGGGTTTACGCTTCATTCACAGGTTGAAGGGGAAAGTCAGGGTTGCTGCCCCTTCAACTTTCAGAAAAAGCAGACTATACTTCCAAGGGTAGGCCGCCACATTCTTCACCATGCCACTTGCGTTACTGTCGCTGCAATTGTCCTAATAAAGACCATAAACGATGATATCGATCTTTTCGACATAAACGAGGGCACCATAAACTGTAGCAAGCACGCGCTCGGTACGCTCCATGATTCATGCACAGCGGCAGCTAATTTACCGGGTCCAGACCTAATTTTAAATTGGGGTATATTCGACCCACTTCCATCCCATTCAGCTCCAATTTGAGGTTTGCTATTAGTCAGGACCCTTGCCTTTGGTCGTTGCTTATGGGGGCTGCCATGATTGGTGGCCACGAAGTGAACATGGCAACACATTTTGAAAATCCACAACTAATTATGTTTTCATTGGAAAAATATGAAATCACTTGGATTGAAATTGTAATTTCTACTGGCTATAACCGAAAAACATATTAATTTTTATTTGCTCTCTCCTTTTATGCACATTGCTTAACTCGTCGGTTATGGGGGGGTTTACCTTAACTCCTAAAGCACTATAGCTATATTTCACTAGAACCACTCAATTTTTTTTTTGACTATGCGGATTGTATGATACATGTATTTAACCCCTAAATGAAAAAAGATCATGAGGTGGGCTTTTGCAAATCTTGGGCACATTTCCATGGTTGCAATCTATAAGTTTTGCAATTTTTGCAAATTTGTCCAAAGATGCAAGAAGACAAGACGTACGTGGGAGTATCATTTTTTATTCTCATTGGACTTATAGAAAAAAGTTATGCCATAGAAATTCTTGTTGAGTGCGGGCACATTGAGGAACTCCAAAAACTTTTGCTAGAACACTCTAGTCAATTTGTGATGTTCAATACTAGCAAGTTATATTATTTCCTTTCATATTGTCAAAAACCATTTATTGTCTTTAGTGAAAACATGGATTTTATCCCAAGTCAAAAAAATTACATATTGCCGCACGTTCTCGGGCAAGGACCCCAAAAAGCTTCTTCTTTTGCACATAATACTTTGAGATCTTCATATTTGTCACTTCTTATTTTTTCTATTCAAGACGTGGTGAAAACCTTCTTATTGAAAATTTGGATTATCATTCTAAAACATATAAAGTTGACAAAAAACAAAATGTGAATTGGCACATTTTGAACCTCCACTCCTTTTGCACAATTTTTTTTGAATATTATGCTATATCCCTTGTCTACCTCTAAAAATTGGTGTACAAGGATTTAATATCATGATCAACATGATGATATAAAATTTTGACCTTGTGTAGTGCAAAACTTTGATACCAAGTGAAGTCAAAGTCTCCTGATCCACTCAAAAGCATGGACAAAAATGAATTATTTTTCTACTTCAAACCCTGTTATCTTTCAATCCATGCGGTCAAAGTTGATGAAATTTTGTAAGTATGTTGTTTATTAGTGTTTAATAAGATTTTACAATCAAAACTAGAAATACAATTTTTTTTTTGTTTCCTTCCTTGCTCATTGCACTAGAATTAATAGTTTTGAAGTGTTTTTGGTGTGAAATTGTCAAGGAAATTTAGGGGTTAAAGAGTAAAAGTTCTATTCTGCTCGGCAGTTACTACCTCAAAGTCCAACTTTCAATTTTTGAAGCACCATACTTTATCCCTTGTAATCATTTTAAAAAATACTTGTGCAAACCTTTTCAAAATGCCTATTCTCAATGAAAACTTCAAACTTAACTTTTCAAAATTAAACTTTTAGGAATCCTCTCAAAATCTCAAATGTTCCGTGTAAGAAGAATGTCTTTTACGGGTGAACCCAAACATGAGCACGATACTCTATGCAATGCACTTTGAACACCAACCTACTGAAGTACTATTTTTCCAAATATCAGTGGTTTTGACAAAATGGATATCATCTAGGTATTACATGGGTATCACCTAGATATATCATGTACTTGACCTATATATAATACACATGTACCTAGATATGTCACACGTTTCACTTAACATAACACGGGTGTCACATTGGCATTACACAGGTATGATCTAGACAAAACTCTTGAATTATCCAAATTTTTGGACATTCTCCATTGTGAAGTAATCATTTACAAAAGTGACCATTGCGTAAGGTAGAACAATTTAAACAAAATTTATCTAGTCCAAGATGACCCTATCTTACTCAAGTGATGGTGGGAGATACCAAACATATCTTCAAATTGAGTGGTTGGGGGGTTTGATTCTTGGCTATAAAATCTTCTCTCTACTAGATGGGATTGCAGCAAGTTGCCAATATAGCAACTTGTGTGTGTCATAAACAACAAAAAAGAAACAAATGAAATTTTACCTGTTTATTAACTTTTTCATTAACTTTCTTGCTTTGTCCTTTCACCATCATGGCGGCGTGAAAATCAACCGCAACCAGCACATGCTCCATGTTCTATATGATACTTGTACCGAACATGCATTTGCGAACAAGCGCTAGATGCCCAGAAGCACCTGCGTGGTCACGTAGGTAGGTCGCGATGCCAAATTCTGCCACTGCCAGTCGGTTTATTGGGCACTCAGAGCATCTCCACCGGGGCATGAGGCCCTGTAGAAACGCTGGAGTGGTGGTAGAATCTAGAGAAAGTCACACACCGTGGGGCCCGGGCAGGCGTCCCGGTCCACCGAGCTGGCAGCATCGGCCCATCTAAACAGGGAATTCACATAAAGTACAATGCGTAGGAAAAATTCCCTGATCGGGAAGGCAAATGAGAGCATGCCATATTGTGGTTCTGTTACCAGGCTCCCCGGACTACCGTGGTTGTTTAGCGGTGGGAGATTTTCTCCATGGCTCGCAAACCGTTTCCGCCCCAGGCGGAGATCTCCCGATCGGCCGTGGGAAATTCTCCGCCAGGGGTGGAGATGCTCTTATGGTTATAAAAATTTCTAGCCTCTGGACCCCCTAAAATGAGAGGGCCAGAAAAATGACCCTTGCCATTAGGTAGACGCACATGGGTGCCGTCAGGGTGCATCAGCTCCCAGATGCGGGAGCACCATGCCCGGGTTGGGTTGGTTCCACCTAGTTTGGGTAGACCGCTCAACTCGAAGTGGAAGCAGGCTCCACAGCCTGGTTGGGTAATTTTTGGGGTTGTTTTATCCCATTTTTTCCCCCATTTCCCCCCCAATTTTACCATTCGGGTTCTCCAATTTTCTATTACTGTATTTGTGTTTCGTATTTGTGGACGACCTTAAACATGCATTATGAACGAGAATTACTCTATCAAATATTAAGTTAATGAAGAGCACGTAATTGATGCATTACTATTTTTCATTAATAATTTCTTAACCTAAGTTGGCCCAAGGCATTTTCACACCATGCATTACTATTTTTCAAACTCCTTGTTTTATTGCAATGACTAAAGAGAGGAAAACAAAAACTGGTACTTCTACCTCTAACCGTAGGATCTCAATTAAGACTTATTAAGTGAGATCCTGTTGAAATTTCAGAAAATTTGATCGCACGGATTGAAAGATTATATTGTTTGAAGTAGAGAAAACCATTCGTTTCTTCCTTGCATTGAGTGGAACATACAAAGATGACCAAACCTTGAAATTGCCATTTCATGACACTTGGTCCTTTAGGGTTGAACATTCACTTATTCAAATTTACGTACTCTGATTAACTTAAATAAGAGTTATTTTAGTAATAACTGTTCTAAACCTAGTAACTTCTCTACATCACTCCATATTATACAAGTCGTGGGTATGAATTCCAATGATGAGAAAATTGTGAACAAAAGAAGTACACCCAAAATGCCCCTCTTAATAGATTGTGAAATAGTATTTTACATCATTGATATCTAAGCATGTACAACTATTTTTAATGGATATTCACTAAACCATACTCTAAATTATGATTTTCTCACGTGTGCTTTGGAAAAAAAACTAGAAAAGAAGTTGTACAAAATTGTAACCCAAGTTCATTTTTTATCGGAAGTCTCAACTAACAAACACCACCATGAACAATAGCTGCCGCATACTTGCTATAGAGGTGGGGGTGGAGATGGAGGTGGGCATGAGGGTGGAGATGGAGGAGGGGATGGGGGTGGAGGTGGTTGTTGAGGTCATCTTTTATGTTTAACCCCTAAAAGACCAAAGTCCCCTCGGAGGACATTTTGGGTTTGGGTAAGGTACCACGTTCTCAATTCTAGGCATTATTTTCTAAGAATTTATCTTGAATGGACAACTTTTGATTAGCTTTGCGTAGACACAAATTTCGTAGAATTCCGACTTACGGTTCAAAAGTTACAATTTATTTTCACTTACATATACAAATAGTGCAGCAGTTTAGTGTGACATATCACAAATACTGTCACTAAACTTTAATAACTTCTAAATTCAATAGAAATTCTAGTTTTTGTCCATTTAAAAGAAAGAAAATGTCCTCTTGGAAAGGAAATTTGAGATCTTTGCATGTACCGTACGGATTTGTGAATTTCAAAAATTTGAGAAGGATATGATATATGCAAAATATAAAGTGTATGGTTGATTCTCAGCACATAGTTGCATTGCAGGATTTTTTAAGACATCTTCTACACCTCTTCTACTTCTAAAATTTGGTGCACATGTGCCTAACATGATCTTTTTCAAGTTAACATAATAAATTCACGGTCCGTAGTGCAAAAAGTTGCCATTGAAGGTGGTCAAAGTTTGTTGAAGGTGTTTAGTATGATCTCAAAAAGAGATCATGTCTCACTTCAAAGGCTGGTATCTTTCAATCTGTGCAGTCAAAATTACCAAAATTTTCACCACACCCTCTCATACAGCTCTAGTAGAAGATCCTACGATTGAATTTTCAGAAAAAACATTTTGTATCATTTTGTGTTGAATGAGCTGAAAATGGCAGTTTTGGAGTGATTTTGAGGGGAAAATGTCTTGGTCCTTTAGGGATTAAAGGAAACCTCTATTGTATGTCGCTAACTAACATGTATAATTAAATATAATATTTAAACTGGAAATAAAACCCTAAATCCAGAATATTAGAATAGGGAGCCAAAGTTTTGATAAGATTAATTGCTTCTTTTTTCATTGAGTATACTTCTAATTAGTCCTCAATCCACCTCATACGCAGCAGCTGCTATTCAAAGAACTCCCTTAGTATGAAAGACAATTTCATCTACTTTGATTGAAGTGTAGAGGCCACAATGGTCTTTGAAATTTATAATTGTGAATCATAGAAACGCTTTTGTTCATCTAAGGTAGAGGCACCCAATTCCGATCACTTAAGCTAGTTTGGGACTCAAATGACATTGTATGTCAAAAACAATTATGTAGAAAGACGCGGAATTAGGAATGAAACTCAACAAATATTTTTTCAAATTTCGTCACAAAGATTTGGATTTGATATAGAATTTAAAAGCCCAAAAAGTTAAAACCACCGGAGCCAATAATCAAACTCTAGAGTAGGTGAGATTTGGTGGCCTCCTTCACTCAAAGCTAGGAAGTGAGAGTGAGTAAAAAAGAGAAGACATGCCATGGATAACCAACTCATGGAGGATACCGAATACCGATCGGCCTTGTTCTACTTTTGAGGCAATGCCACCAATGAGAGCTCAATTGAGGTGTAGCAGCCCAAAATTGCACACATCATGACCCAATGCCGATAATGACTGGTGTTTTCAAATTTTGAGTTATCCGTTTTGGGTCACTTCATGCACCATTACAAGCATTTGCCAATTTCATGCACCATGCCATGCATACTCTACTGATCGGAATTAGGTGGCGGATCATAATTGAGTGCCTCTACCTTAATATCAATTTAGACTGAAAAAGAAACAAATTACAATTAAATCTACAAGAGAAAATACCGTGTAGAATATTATTTTTGCCTTGCACAAGAGCAACCTCAAGACTCGAGAGGAGAAAAGCATGTAGAGAAAGAATTTTTTTCTGAAAAATGAATAATCAACAAGGAGGGGCGGTGTAAATGACAGAAACTCTGGGGAAAAAAGAACAGCTGAAAGTAAATTTTTTTGGCCTGCAGGCTCGTCCATGCGTGCATAGTTGATAAATTTGGGCCTTGTTGGATGGGACCCACCACCGTCCACACGGTAGTCGACGCCCCCCCGTACGGGGCCATGTGCGTCAGCCTATTGAGACGAGGGCCCTCCTACCCGGGCTACCAAGGTGTAGAGGTCCACTTCAGGGATCTCTTTATTCACCCTGGTTGAGCGTGGGTCGGGCGCCATGCTAGGGTGGGACCGTTTTTTTGGCCCTGCCTGATTAAGGATTCTAGAGGCTTTTTAAAGATTTTTTTGGACAAAACTGGGGCTTGCGGACCTAGATTACTCTTACATGCCCCCCCCAGGATCAAATAGGGCCCCCCTCCAACATAAAAATAGGGGCCAATTATGTCCCTACCCTTCCCCACCCTTCCAAGCGTAAGCCTTGGTGCAACGCTAGACCCGGGTATTTAGGCAAATCCCCACTTCAGGTGATGCTCCGCAGGCTTGCCTCTGAATTGTCCTTTCCGGTTTCCCTTTTAGGTGCGGTATTTTCTATTGGCTCTGCACCTTACGATGCGCGTGCTTTCTGTGAAAAGCAAGAATTACGGCATTCAGGCCACGAAAGCAGGAGTCATCCTCGTAGCATCTTCGCCGGCAGTCTTGCATTATGGAAGTACTTTGAGGAAAACTTTGATCTCTTGAGATTTTTCACCCTCCTTGGTCTAAGGTATATCCCCCATCACCGTCACCTTCCTACCACTCTATATTTGGTCCAGATTCCATCCCACATGCACACCATTTCCACCTACAGTATTCACTCTTCGTCAACTCCGAATGAAGCCTTACTTTTGGTCAAGATCCCTAACTTTTGGTCGGTGCTAATGGGGGGTACCAAGTGGCAGAAATAGGCTAAACATGACTTACGACTTTGAAAACTCATAACTGAGGTAGAGGCACCCAATTCCGATCGGCCACCCAATTCCGATAAGTAGAGTATACATGGCATGGTGCATTGAAATGGCAAATGCTTGGAATGGTGCATGAAGTGACCCAAAACTGATAACTCAAAATTCGAAACACGAGTCATTATTGGCATTGGGTCATGATATGTGCAATTTTGGGTTGCTCCACCTCAATTGATTTATCATTGGTGGCATTGCCTCAAAAGTCAAACAAGGTTGATCGGTATTGGGTACCCTCCATGAATTGGTTATCCATGGCATGTCTTCTCTCTTTTACTCACTCTCACTTATTGGCATTGGGTGAGGGAGGGCACCAAATGTCACCTACTCTAGAGTTTGATTATGGGCTCCAGTGGTTTTTGGGCTTTTAAATTCTATATCAATTCCAAATCTTTGTGATTACATTTGAAAAAATATTTGTTAAGTTTCATTCCTAATTCCGCGTCTTTCTACATAAATGTTTTTAACATACAATATCATTTGAGTCCCGAACTAACTTAAATGATCGGAATTGGGTGCCTCTACTTTAATTCACATCTCATCAGAAAAATATGAAATCACTTGGGTTGAGATTGCAATTCTATTGGCTACCACTAAAAAGTGAATGTATTATTATTTAGGTTCTCCTTATATGCACATTGCTTAACCCCTAAAGGACCACGACCTATTTCGCTCTTAAACCAGTCCAAAACTGCCACTGTCAAAAAGAGACATGAAAGTCACATTTTAAAGTGAATTTTGGATTTTCAACCGTAAGATCTTAAAAAAGACTTCCATATAAACAAGCCATCAAATTTTGGTTGCAATCCATCGCACGGATTGATAGATTTTAGTGTTTAAAGTCAAAACAATGGTTCATTTTCATCCCTGCGTTGAGTAGATCAGCCGACTTTGACTTCATTTTGTATCAAATTTTTGCATTGTACAAGGTCTAAATCTTTTACGGTAACCATTGTCTTAAGCATGATGTTATTTCCCAACTCACCAATTTTTAGAGGTAAAAAAGGGGTGTAGCATATTCAAAACAAGTGTGCAAGGAGTGGAGGTTCAAAAACTGCCATTTCACGTTTTATTTTTTTGTGAACTACGTATGTATTCAAATGATAATCCAAACGGTCAACAAGAAGGTTTTCACCATATATTGTTGTTGAAAAAAAAAAGTGAAAAATTTGAAGATCTCTAGGTTTTATGTAGAAAAGATGAAGTTTTTTTCCCCCGTTGCCCGACAATGTGTGAAAATGTTTGACTTGGAATAAAATGCCTTTTTACACTAAAGACAAGATTTTTTTTTGAAAATTTCCAAAAAAGGAAATATTCTTTATATGAGTGAAAAATCTCAATGTCAATAGAAACTTTTGTCAAAATTTTTGGAGGTGCCCGAAGTCCCACTTTTGGCTTTAAGTGGTACTAACTTTCAAACCACAAATCCAAAAATAAATTAAAAAATATCTCCACGAATCTCTTATCAGATCCTATCTTGAAAAAAAAATTCAATTAAGAAGGATTTTTTTTCGAATTGTAGGTACATGCCCAGAATCCAAAATGACCCCGGGGGCACGTTTGGTCCTTTAGGGGTTACACTGTTCGTCATTGGGGATATACCTTGGTCTTGCTAGGAGCGTCCACACCTCTCCTCATGGTGCGGAGCCCGTCGAGAGAGGGGTGGGGTGACATGCCGGGACGGGCAACGGTTTCCTGCCTCCATTCGGAACGCAGAGCCGCCATACAATCCTGTATATTATTCGCCGCACATACTTGTGCCGCTCACAGCCGATTAAGTATATGTAGCAGGCAGCCGCACATGAGGGAAATGAGCCGGCGTACGCCGGCACCTATGGATGACTTCCGTCGAGGTCGACGAGGCCAGTTGGCTGTGCGCCGAAAACTAAGCCATATCCCAGAAGCCGCAAAATATCACAGCCGGCTGACAGCACCGCTCAGCCAGGTGACTTGTAGGGCCTTTCAATGTACAAAAAATTCAACTACCATGAAAACCACCGTGATAACCACCGTGAACAATACAAATACAAGCAAGTTTGTTGCTCTCTTCCTCTTCCTCTTCAGTCCTCTCCTCCCTCCTCTCCTCAGATGGAGCAAGGCTTGGGGTTCCTTGGATCCATGGTACTTGCAAATGGACCTCCTCTTCTTCTCTCAACTTCTTCTCCTTCCTCCGTGGTGCCAAGTACACCTCCACCTCACACTCTCTCACCAGCATCTCCTGTAGATGATAGGATTTGGGGGATTCCTGCAACAAACTATCTCATTGATTTATGCAGAGAACGTTTGGGAGCATGCGGAGACAACACATTTCGCAAGAAGGACTGGGAGCGGATTCATGCCAAGCTTGTGGATCACTTTCCAAGCGAGTCGGGACGGCAATGGGTGCACGTGAGGGACAAGTGGCAGAAGCTGCGAACACATTACTACAAAGAAAAGCGGCTCCAGACATCGGGTGTGAATCGCGAATCAAGGTTTGTATTCTATCAGCAGCTCGATCAAATATTTTCTGAGTGTGCAAAGGCAAACGGTGTACCTGGAGGGATGGACAGCGGAGTTGAGGCTGAGGGAACGCGACAGCAACCAGTTAATCTTGAGCAAGGAGAAGATAGAGGTGTTGAAGACGATGTTGCTACGGAGGCTCCACCGTCTCCACGCACTCGTGCAAGTTCACTACCTGGATGTCGTGGAGCACCAAATAAGAGGAGAAAGATCTCAGGGGATATGGCTGCTTCCCTCGATCGATTCTGTGAAGCGACTGCCAGGATTGAGGAGTTAAAGGTTGAAACAGCCATAAAACTTCATGCAGAGAATAGGGCAATGGAGTTAGAGATGTTCAAGTTGTCTCAAGCCACTCAAGAGCGTATGGCTGTGTTATTTGCCTCGGTGATTCAAAACCGTGGTAATACTTCTAATTCTTAAATGTTGGCTTATGATTTGCCAAGTTCTGGTAATGCATGGTTTTTAAACTTGATTTTACATGGAAGTCAGTGATTTTTTATTCTCAACACTCACATACTTTGTGATTCAAACACTTGTTCAAATTCAATACAAACATGTCATCCTCATGGCAATTTTTGATACAGTACCATGAAAAACATACAATTTCAAAAAAAACTATAAAGCTGGATTTCTTGCCAGCCAGTTCTCAAATAATGCTTGCCTCATTAACTCTCCAGCTATCTTGCCGGCATCTCCATCACCAGGCGGCAAGCGAATGCGACCTCTATGGATCCCTACAAATGGATCTATCTGCATTCTTCTATCTCTTGGAATGGGCACCTTCTCCTTGTGGAATTCACAGAAATTGTGCAATGCAACACACGCCAGAGTTACCATTACACATTTATTCACCGCCATATTGAATGCCTTGAGAATTCGCCAACGATTCTTTAAAGCTGCAAATGCATTCTCGATACAAACTCTACCTGAGTTCATGGAGGAATCGAACCGCTTCTGGTCACTAAGATCGGGATTGCCAGGCTTGAAATTTTTTAGCAAGTATGGTCTAATCAGATAGGCAGAGTCCCCAAGTAGGTATGGTCTGACCTCCTCACCACCTAGCTGAATGAGTGGCTCACGCAAAATTTCCCTAGTCCGCAATTGATTGTACAAAGATGACCATTGAAATTGACCACCATCATGCACACCACCAGGCTGCCCTGCACAGACATTCCAAAATATTCTATCCATATCGCACACTGCTTGAACATTTATACTATGGAATTTTTTCCTACAAAAGAAATCAGATGGATATGGAGTGTAACGTCTACTAGGCTTCTCAAGCAAGGGGATGTGAGTTCCATCAATCGATCCACATATATTTGGTAGACCTGTGACATCTCTAAACTTCTCAATTATCTCTTGAAGCCTATGTCCAGTAGGTGTATGAACGTATCTCTCAAAAAGTCCATGTCGACTGGCTAAAACTTTGCAAATCACCAATGTGTATTTTCTAATGGTAGATTCTCCAACACCATACATTTTGCTCATAGTACTACATGAAAGTCCATGGGCAAGACGGTGGACTACTAGACAAATTTGTTTACGGATAGATATGGGAGCTCGTACAAAGTTTATCGCACTAGGTCGCAAAAATGGTGTCAATTCACTAACCAAATGATTAAATGCGAGAAACGTCATTCTATAAGCTTGCCAATACTTATAATCCAACATAGTAGGTGAAGTGTGCCAAACGTCACCTTCCACAACGTCGTAGTACACATATTGCCTTGGCTCAACCCACCACATTCTGCTAGAAAAACGACGCATCCATGAGCATGCAGCAACAATGGGCATATATCTTGCTCCAACAGACGCCTCCAACATCTCCAAATACTCTTGCTTACGACCTCTCCGTGGTGGTGACAATGCTAACAAGACCACCATGAATGCAAAAAAAACAAGTAAAGGTTCTTCTTCCACCGCCATCTCTCTGTGCAGAAAAAAAACCGCTCAACAATTTTCAGAACACAACGATCTGATGCACAGCCTAGAAGAGGAAGATGACCAAATATATCCTTAATCTTGGTCGCAGTGTGAAACAGGTTTTTTTGAAAGAGACTTCTTTTTTTCCCTCACGCGGTGAAGAGCCGGCGTATGCCGACGCAGGCTGCTGCGGCGCGACCCTTGGCGTAAGCCAGCTTGCTTGGGCCAAAAATAAAAAAAATGTTCACACTGTCCCGCAAGGGAAACAGTGTGGGGGCGCCGCGTGGCAGCAAGCCGGCGTATGCTGGCAGCGCCCCTCTCTCATGTGCGTCAGTCTAGCGCCGTTCGATCAGCTTCGCACTTTCTTCGCAGCTAAGTTTATGTGCTCTAATCAGCTCCACCTTCACCTATCATTAGTAGTCAACATGCTTGGCATGCTTGTATTCTGATGTCATTCTGCAATGAAAACCTCATCTTTTGGTGTCGCGATATATTTTGGAATGAAAAAATCTCATGCGGTGTGGAACACTTATGGCACTTTGCCTCCGCATTGCCTGTTGGCGTAGTGGTTGGAGTGTGCCGTGCGCATGCTCTATGGTCCTTGGTTTATGCCTTAGGAAACTCCTTAAAACAATAAAAAAAATTCTAAAGTAAAAGGAGGTAACCTTGCAGGTCACCCCAAATCTTATGGTCTTATATTAGTACTGAGACCACATACATACAATGACTTGGCTTAAAAAAGTTATGGAGGAACCGTCGGTAAACTTTTGCAAACTAGGGATACTACGGGGAGCTTTAGCTTGCATTGGCTAGGGCATAAGAGCATTGATTGCTATTACTACTCATGCATTTTGTTTGTGCAGAAAAATGGAGTATGAAAATTTTAGCAATCTACTTTGGTGCATAAAAAACCTCACCTTCTATGCCTCCTCTCTTTCTTCTTTGGGAAGCACTTTTTAGAAAACTCTAATATAGTTTTGATATGGACCATGTTACACATTATAAACGATATTGACTTTTAATATGAACAACTTCGAACCCAAGAACCCTTGTGTCAATATGATTTTATATGAAAGCAGGTCCTAGATTTTTCCTACAATAATGAAAGGCCACGCTAGATCAGGTGCCAGTGGGCTTTTGTCAGGTCGGCGCCAGGCTCGCGCTTAATGTCACGCAGGACTTCTCGCATGGTTGCCACATTGTCTAGCACTTGGTCCGAGCAGCATCACCCGCGGCTTCGTCGACTGCTGTGCGATAAAGTTGGCAGCGAACTTTGCTGTCGCATTCTTCTTCGGGAATCTTTTGCTGCAAAAGATCAGATAAAGTAACTGATGAGCTGGGCCATGAGAAGTGAAGTTCTGTAGATGTCTGGACCAGTATCTGCACTGGTTAGATGAAATTTGATGGTACTGAAGTAGAGCTGATTTTTGAATGGAGCAATATTTCATTCCTACATTATCAGAGACGGGGATAGAACCTGTTGTAATCCTGCTCCGTACTAGTGTCAACTATCGCTGCAAGGTATGTGACTTGTAAGGTAGTTGCCCTATGTTGCAGCTGCCTCAGCTACCTGCAATCGTCTTTTGGTTGCTTGCAACCTGCAGCAACGGAATCCTCAATCTGGAACTTCTTCACAATCTCAACTTCAAGGTGACTCATGATCGAAGTCTAAGACAGTCACATTTTCGGTACTGGAGTTTTCCTGGAAGTCTTTCCGGAAGAAGACGGAGAAGAGAAAGAGAGGTTGAGATTTTTACATGGAAAGAGTAGAGCATGAGAGATTCTCATGCTCTTCTCTTGCATTATTGAAATGCATTAGTAGTAGCAATCAATGTTCTTGGTCCCTACCCAGAGCTCCTCATAGTACCCCAAGTTCCTTGACCGTTTATGAGTAGTTTTTCCACACCTCTTCCAAGCCAAGTCACCCTCTCGACTCTTGAGTCCCCATGTGGTCCTTGTTACTAACACAAGATCATAAAGTAGAGGGTGACATACAAGGCTATCCCTTACTTTTAAGAAAGCTTAATTGAACATAGATATTGCAATACTTCTCATCTCAAATCTTTCCTTTAACCCTTGAAGGACATATTATACATTGAATGGACAATTGAAATGTGTGTAGGTTCCTATAAAATAAAAAATGACTAGATGTTTTGGATGTTAAATAAAAGATAAGGACATTCACCTTGTTTGTGAGGGGAAAAAATATAACTGGGTGCCAAGAGCAAATGTAATGTTGTCATGTTAAAACACTCAAGCTTAGGTAGTTTGGGCAGCAGTGGCAAACACAGGGCACTAGGGCTGTTGCAAGTCATGTCAATGTAAGGCTACTTGGTTGCACTATGAACAATTTTTATTTGCACTATGAACAATTTTGTTCTTGTTTTTTTTTGGTCACAAATAGTTCATTAGACCGTGCCATCTTTAGCACAAAGTGACAAGAATGTAATATAAAAGTATGTTGCTTACAGACTCAACATTACAGTGTGAGTGTAACCTGGATATTGGCTTTTTTTGTGCAAATTTTGTAATACATATGCACAATTCTAAGACCTCTGTACAAGTCACGGACTAAATACATGAACCATACATACACTTCAAAAATTAACAAGAAATTCGTACAATGACATTATTGTGATTTTCAAATTAATGACAATTGGTATCAAATGTAGCACATGCTGAATTGATAAAACCAAAATTCCACGTTGCAACTTTAAAATAATCCCCGAGTTGAAGCAGAAGCTAGACAAACTATACAGACTCTCTATACATGTGATAAAATATAAAATGATCATAAAAGGTTTGAAGCCTTCACCCATTTGGATGCCAATTGGGGTCAATTTGAGGTCGTATGTAGGAAACAAGGCAAACTTGTTACTTGGGCTAGAGGGTTTTAAGTTGTGGTGTGTCTTGTCCTTTGCATGGCCGGTCCTATCTTTGTTCTTGTTTCTTGGATATTCTTTTGCAATTAAATTCCAATTTAATTTGTGCAATATTTTTTTTCTCTCTCATATAAAATGCACTATTGGATGAACTTATCAATCTAGTGGCCTAATTGATAGCTCGATTAGCTTTTGCTTTGTAAGATTACTTTTTGTAATTTTAATTACAATTCACCTACAAAGGCACTCAAACACCAAAAAACATTGAAATTTATCAACCTGGGTGGCAAGGGGTTAAATGCTTCTAAGCTCTCTTTTGAAGACAATCTAATATAAAGTGTTGCTAAGTTCGAAAGCATTTATCTCATGGTTACCTTTCCAATGTAGCACACAATTCCTCCACAACTACTCTTCACTATTCACGATTCCTATCATTCTTATCACTTCTAAGTTTGTCCTCTCACAAACCAAAAGAGGAAAAACTACACTATCCATGCCTTCCATACATATGGCACTACAATAGACCAAAGAAGAGAGGTTCAAAAAAAGAGATTAGAGGCTGACATTTCAAAATGCTCTAAGATGTCTTGTTGCACTAGAATTTCCTAATTTAGAATATCTAAAAGTGAAATAAGGGAAATTGTAACTAAAAAAATGAAATTAGACATACTATGATTAAAAATATTTTTTGAATTTGATCTTGAATGTACAAGCCTAAAATCTACACATTTTAGTTTTCAAATTATGAACTTTTTCGAAAACTTGATTTGCCTAGATGGACCGGCGAGGCTTAGAAGAATCTACGAGCACAATAGTTTATGAAGAACGTCATGTACATAGAGGATATAATTTATGGCAACCTCACTTCACAGAAATTACTCTAGTTCATGAATGCTTGCATTGATTGGAGATTAAAGGCCGCATTATGTTGGAGTTAAGAGTTACTCATAGTTATTACGGCATTGGAAATAATTATTGAAGTAGATTTAGAGGGGAAAGTAAATAGGGAGAAAAGGAGGAAAGGTGAAAGGAACTTGAGAGGTACATGCATGGCACATGGTCAAAGAGGTAGGACCAACCCACATGTCTTGCATAGGATAAACAAGGACAAGTGGGCGGCCATATGGCCCATGACTTGGCAAAGTGGGACTTGCAAGTTGCTTGAGAAGCCACTTGCATGATACTTTAGAAGGCACTTGTAAGATGCTTGAGAAGCCACTTGCAAGATACATGAGAGTATAAGTAGTATAAGTAAAGGCCTTTGAAAAAAGGAAATATCTCATTCCAAACATTGTTTGTAATACCGTGTGTGTTTCATTTGCTTGTGCAATCATTCGTCTACTTTTGTTGAACCTCAATACATTACATTATGGTGGAAAAGTTCACCAATTAGGAATTCAAGGAAAATGGAGCAATTTGATTGGAGAAAAATTTGTTCTTCATCGGATTTGGTTTATACTAAATCCAAGACTCGATCGGTGGAGAACTTCAAGTATGGAAAAAAAATGACATAGTCACCTATGTGAGAGCACTATTTTGAAGAGTTCTTCTCCGGTCAACTGATTTCTTACCCGGCCTCAACCCCCCAAACAAGAAACCAAACCACTAGAGAAGAATAATGTTCATTAAAATAATCCCCCCCCCTCCAAATAGTAGTGTTGTTAGAGTTCTTCCTCTTACAATATGCATCACCAGAGATGTATTTCTCTTTGACTTTGCACTATTTTGGTAAGGTCTTTGTTTCCCAAAGCGCTCTTAGTGAGTTTCCTAATTTATATGCATAGACAGTCAATTTGATGTTAGGAAAAAAATTGATTTTTTTGGATTATACTAAAATTTGAGTTCTTGCTTCTTCTTCCTTGAGTGTCCATTCAAAAAAATTGTTGGATAAGTTGGGCATTCTTGTCTAGTTTATGTGGTTCAAATTTCAAATCACCTCAATACGCATTGAATGACTAATTTGTATTTTAGTGCAAGGATGTTCAGCCACAAAAGTTTCAGGGTAAGTTTTTGAAGCTGTAACTTTAGCGTGTTGTATTTTTGTAATGCAAGGTCCATCTTCAATGATTTTTGTTGTAAAAGTTGAGCATTTGTGTTTAGTTTTAGGGGTTAAAATTTCAAATGAATCCAATGTGTTTCAAGTGATTGACATGCAATTTACTGCAAGGAGGTTTGGCCATAGAAGTTTCAGGGTGAGTTTTTAAGGGTGCAACTTTGGCGTGTTGTATCTTTGCGATGCAAAGTCCATCTTCAATAATTTTTGCTGTGAAAGTTGCGCATTTGTGTCAACTTTTAGTGGTATATATTTCAAATCAATCTAATTCTTTTTGAGTGATTGACCTGCAATTTTGTACAAAGAGGTTCAGGCTTAGATGGATTTTTTGCAACTTTTCTTGCCATTGAGGTTCTTGCATTTTGATCCATGTTGTGCTTTTGGAGTTGGCTGTCATTTTTTTTTGTACAGAATAAAGTATTGTCATTGACAAGCCATATTGCCTTGAGGATGGCTTGTTTCACGCAACTACCTTTCATTTGCACCCAAGAAGAAGAGTATGTGCATAGGGAGAATTTTTTCAGTCCTGCAATTTGAAGTGAGTGCCTTTAGAACCTACATTCAATATCCTTCTTCATGAGTACAACCTTGAGTGGCAAAAGTGAACCATGTGAGAACAATTTGGATGTTGGAGGGAAGGAAGTAGATGAACTTGAAGATTGTCAAATTGTAGAACTTACAAAGAACAAAAATGCCATATTCGTTAAATTGAGACATTTCACGAAGTTTGAGACTTCCATCCCTACTACTGTCAAGTTCAAAGTCACTCATTTAAGACTCTGAAATGTCTCAATTTAATGAATATGGCGTTGAAAGAGCTGGACCTTCAAAGAGGAAGACTCAAGTCAAGAAGAGAGCCAAAACAATGAAGGTTGAAGAAGACATGGAGGAAAAGAAGAAGAATTGGCTGGACAGTGATGTTGAGCAACTTATTGCAATTCAAGGTGAAATGCACGCGAAGTTTGAGAAGAATGCTAAAAAACAAGGTATGCTCTTCATTCGTTGTGACTAAATTTTCTAATTGATTACAAGTATTAAAATTTTGGAAATCATTTTAATGCATGTGATTTTGTATTGATTTGGCAATGTCCATTTTTAATGTGCATTAACATATCAAAACAATTATCTTTTTAACAACATGTTACATTTTTTCACGTGTGGATACGTGAATTTGAATTCAAGCACAAATGCTTCCCACAATTCTTGGATTTTCCCGCGCTCTTGAAGGATGCCTGAAGAAGTTTGAGACCATTTCCAAGTCTTACAAAGAGGACAAGCTTGCTAATTCAATCTCGAGAAAGAACAAACATGAATGTAAGTTCTATGATCCCTTAAATCAATGGTGACATCAAGCAACTACAATGGACGATGTAGATTCAAATAGAATATAAGATGATAGTGAAAATGTGGCTTGTGATGAATCTCAAGATTTATCACGAGATCATACCTCCCAACCTAAATCTTCACCACCTCGAATTCCAATATCAAGCTCTACTTTATTTTGGGAAAATGGTAGACAATGGAGCAAGAATGTTGGAGCAATTGAGCAAAACCAACAAATTGCTACAGAAGATAGATCACCAAATCGATCATCTAATTGACAAACTCTAGTTTTCTTCTATGTCATAACTAGAGTTCACAAGAAATGTTACCTTCAGGGTCTTGGTCGACTAAGCTAGTATGAAAAACCTGTCACAAAGGGTGTAGGGAAAAGTCACGAGCCTTCGTTTGTCACCTAGTGCCAATGTAGGTTTGATTTTGGAATTATTCTAATGGAATGTAATTGCTTACTTCAATAGCAATATGAAAATCCTAAAAAAATTGGAGTTCCCTGTCGTAGTACGTGTTGGTAAGTATTCACATCTTAACACAAAGATACCTTAAGGTAATCATTCCCACAGAGAATCACCGAGAACTACAACGACTAACAACCAGCCTAGATATACACAATGTTAAACATACCACAATAAATACATTAAAAGAAAGAAAGGAAAGGGTTAGATTACAACGCCGGAGCATAAACTACATCCACCACCCCGCTCTCCATACGAGTGCTTTCCTTCGGGTAGGGGCCTACCTCGCTCGGAAGGTAGGGACCTTCGGGTAGGGACCTACCTTGTTCGGAAGGTAGGGACCTACTTTGACTTAGTCCCGTTTAAGAGAGGGGGGGTTATCTTTACAACTATGCACACTATCGACATCTGGAGTACACGAGTACCCGGATAAAGATTATATCACCACGGACGATAGTCTGTGGACTCACAGAGATTTTAGTGTTTGACACAAGTAACGACTACTCTTCCTCCCATTCTCTCCTTCTAACTCTACTCACTCACTTGGATGTTTATGGTGTCACTGAGATCCCCTCGAAGGGAAGTTAGGCCCGTGTTACCAAAACTAAGAGAGACGTAATGTAAGTGAGGAGGGGGCATGCCCACCCACTATCCGGACCTCTCTAAGTTTCCGTCCACATCTGATGCGGTTGGAGGTAGGATGCTTCCGGGAACGACACTAGCCTTCACAACCGAAGTCAATCTGACGTCGGAAGGTCACTCAAGACTCGCTATGACCCTTTCACGTCCGTCACTCAAGACTCGCTATGACCCTTTCACGTCCGTCACTCCCCCCTCGTCCTTCCCTAGACACTTACAATCTCACTTGTTATTCCCATCCACCACGACTAATCTACTTGATGGAACAAGGAAACAACTGTGATTGTTAGAGTTACAGTCACACCCCTACTAGCAATCTTCCCACCTCACCTGTTATTCCCATCCACCACAAGTAATCTACTTGATGGAACAAGGAAACAATGAGTCGACAGTTAGTACGGACCTGAGGAGTGGACTACTTGACATGGCACTCATAGTCATGTATGGAATCCGAGCTCTCCAACCATTGAAGGTTTTCTGAGAGCATATGTTTAGAATTAAACTGAAAGCAAATATACACATCAAGCAGTGAAGAGAGGTGCCCCGAGACTCCTCTGTTATACTGCCAAGAACTCACACAAACGTTCAAAGGCAAACAATACCTTCTAACTACAAATGGCGCATTAACTACTCTCGGCGGCGGTGGCTACCACTCCACACGACATGCACTGTCAGAAAATAACTTATTACATATATCCCAAGGCAAAACCAAGTCAAAACCCAAAGTCAACGCGGTATTTAGTCCGCGAATGAACAGTGACCTACCAACTAAGATTCTGACCCTACTTCCGGGTCAACTCCTCAAGTCTTCTCTTCTCTTCCCTCCTCTTCCGCTTCTTCGCGCTCTTGCTCGAAGTCGGGTTTGCCGCAGCCTTTGCGAGCGTCACAAGAGGTGGTAACCGATCTGCAGATGAAAAGGGTGCCGATCCGCCCATGGATGACCGAGGTAAGGTCTCCATCGAAGTCAAGGAGGCATCTGGGCCACCCGGAGTGAGTAGCATGGAAGTTGTGCTTCAGTGGAGCTCGAACCGGGCCGGAAGGGTCAGTACGAGGGTTGGAGTCCCCATGAAGGCCTCCTATACGGAGGTGTGTCCCAACTTGACCTCAGTCCGTACTAGAAGGTGCAAGTAAGCCGAACTCTCACTCGCGGTCTTCCCAAAAAGAGACATACCCTGTAAAGGAGTAACAGTCGGTGTTGCGCGAACGGGGTCTCCAAGGAAAAACTGACAAAGGAGCGTCGTGCGCGGAGGCTCCATCATGGCACCCAAGCTATCCTTCCTTCCACTCTGTACCTGCGTGGTGATATTTGAAGGGGAAGGACAAGCAGTAACTTCCACACCGGGAATTCGAGAAGGGAGGACAGGACTATCGAGATCAATCACTCCCTTCCCTGGAAGAAGTCCTTGGTCACCCGAGTCTTGCTTCTCCGAATCCGCATCCGAACCCGAGTCACCATCCCTGTCCGAACCATCCCAATCGTCCACAAACTTCGGTAGGATATGAGTGAGGTTGCTTACCAACAACCTCATGTTAGCATACGCCTCTTCGATGTTCACGGTTTGCTCCATCATGAAGGCAATCACCTTCTTGCTAGAAATGTGGCCATCCCTCTCCAATCTAGCATCAAACATCTTGGCTTTCATCACTGCCTCCGCCGGGACGTGCAATGCCTCCTCTACCTGCTGTAACGCCGATGTTGAGGCATTGGCTTGGAGAAGAGCCTCCTTGCAACTCTTCTGTGCCTCCAATGCCCGGCTCCTCATCCTGGTCACATCCAAGGTGAGTCGGTTGACCTTCTGTTCCATAATGCGGAGGTCACTAACTCCTCCCATCTTCTCCTTGGCCCCCGCGACCAATCCTTGGTAAGGGGTATTGCCTAGAAGACTACCCAACTAACCCAAGGTCTTGTCGACATCGTTCACATACATCCGAAGAGCCTCTACCAACTCGGAGGCACGATAAGTTTGTCCTCCGAGCTGAGCTAGTCCTGTAGCGGCTGCACGGGCCGCAGCTCGAGTCCGGGTTGAAGGTGCTCCTCCATGTCTTGGTCGCTAGCGCTTGGGAGGTTGCAGTGCTTCTCCCTCTGATTGCGATGAGCTACTCCCCCCTTCTGATCCAAGCTTGGGCTCCGATTCCGTCCCCTCGAACTTCTTCATCATCAATTGCGTGCCATACCCCATGGCCTCCTCCGGAGTGGTTTCCTTGAAGTGGTGATAGAGGTGGATGAGGTAAGGGCAAATGGGTGAGCGCCTCATGCTATTGACACTGTTCGTCAACCTCATCACTACCTCCTTCATGATAAGAGCCCAATTCACCATCCGCTCTCCAAGATAGGCACCATACAAGGTGTTAGCCAGAGTGATTGTGACTCGGGTATGTTTCTCCGGGTGCAAGATTGGTACTAAGAATGCGAAAATCCTCTTTGCCCGAGGATCTTGACAATCTTGCAATGCATAGCCATTCTTCGCATCCTTGGTATCAAAGAGCCCCTTGGCGTACTCCTCCTTCTTCAAACTCATGAAGCCCGCCCCCTGTCGCGGGAAACCGTACACCTCCTGCCATTTTCCCATGGTCCAACGGTCTGAGCAAGCTCGGATGCTACTCTCCTCGGGCTCTAGTAGCAGATCTTGTCGTAGCTCCTGCACCGTGGAGTCCACACAAAAACTCCAGCAGAAGTCTAGGAGAGAAAGACAACCCATCCAAAGGAGGTCTTCCTTCAATTCGGTGAGCTCGAGTAGATCTCTCGGGACGGTGGGAGAGATTTCCTTGGTTATTGAGGTCATTTTGTCTAGACCTCCTCCCTCGGTCTTCTTCTCTCTTGCCCTTGGCCGTACTCCTTAGTAGTGGGGTATACCCTCAGCTTAATCCTTTCGTTACTTGGGCTCAGACTTGGAGCACTCTTCTTACCTTAAGCTCGGAGCTGTAGCTCTCTTGATCTTGGTGGCCTTCGTGCTCGGATGTCGGTGAATCTCGGGCGCGGCCTTGCAGCACCTTGCTTGGCTGTCGGGGAACGTCCCTGCTTTCGCCTATAGTGCTCCACGCTCGGCTCGGGTCGGTTCCTTGTGCGCGGACCTCGATGAATGCCCGTGCTCGGATAGCGGTACGGCCTTGCTCTCGGACATGCCACTGTGCTCGGACGTTGGTACGCCTTTGTTCTCGGACCTGCACTCCGTGCTCGGATGTTGGTATGCCTCCGCGCTCTTGCCTGTAGTGCTCCTTCCTTCACTGGAGGTGGTTCCTTGTGCGCGGACCTCGATGAACTCCTCGGCCCGGGCCCGCAGGCAAGAGCGCGGAGGCCTGCAATGCTCCTCCTCTTCTAGCTCAGATCTGCCTTGCTCCTCTCCAGCTCGGAGCTACTCCAGCCGCCTTTTTGTGTGGTGTAGGGCTCTCCAATGCCCGACTCCTTATACAGGGCCTTGGTGGGCTTCCTTGCCGTTGCCGGTGGGCTTCCTTGCCGTTTCCGGTGGGCATGTGCCGGCCTTCCTATAGATGAGGTCGCCTGACTCGTGTGTTGGTGGTCTTGCGAGTTCCCAGCGGGTGAGCCCTCATCCAAGTCTTCTAACTACCCGCTAGACTAGGGTGTTAGGACCCGAAATTAAACCACTACTTGTCTTTTTTAACATCTATCCAATGACCTTGCATCCTACCTACTCTAATTCTCCCTAAGAGCTAATACTAGGCGGATACTCACCTCTAAATATTATAAGGTGGTCCGGTGATACCCTTCCTAAGTAGCTAATGAACATTTTTTTTTAAATTCGTGGTATGACATTCCCACTCATGGTTTGGCCAATAGAAGTGTATCTTTCATTCGAGAGGTAAAATACTTCAAAAATTTTGGAAGACATTCATACTATAATATGCTCTTACATTATAATTGAAAATTCTAGATCTAAAACTTAATTTGGCTTTTATTGGTAAAAAATAAGCTATTTTTTTCAAGAAGCCTAAATAAGAAATTAATGTTGATTTTTGCTCCAAATTCTTATCCAACCTTCTTTAGTATACAAAAATCTATCTTGATACATAAAGTGTTTTCAATTTAGGCACCACGGCCTTGGTGTAGTGGTTTGAGTCATGGCACACCAATGAGGTGGTTGTGAGTTCAAATCCTATTGCCAGCGTGGTGCCTACCGCCATAGTCCACCCAATTATGGTGGGGGGTCCCATGGCCTTGTTGTATGAGGACCCACAAAGCCCTTGGGGGAGATGACATGTCAGTTGTCTCTAAGGCAATTAGTGTAGGGAAGCACTTAGTGTAGAAAAGTGTTTATCCTCGAGAGGGGGGAGTAGTTCTATTACACTAGATTGTGTCCCGTGGCCATATGCTTAGTGAAAAGAATGAACAAACACTATTTTCACACCGGTCTCCTTCGCAGACCAGAGTTCTTCTTCTTCTGTTTTACAATTTTTTTTCCATCATTTCCTTCAAAACCTAGTTTTTGGTGCCTTGATTCAACATATATACTGCATAGTATATTTGGTATATTTTCAGTCTCTACAGTATGCAATATACTCATCTCGGAAAAGGGTTGGGCCACTTGTAGAACAACATGTGTTATGACAACACAAAGTCCAAAAAATCAACACCTTCAAGATATTTTCTGTTCACCTAACATTTTATTGGCCATGATTTCTTCACACCTAATCAATGAACGGTTGGCATTCAACAACAATTTAACAAAGGGCTCCAAAACAAATATACTCCGGAGTATATGTTTTTTGCCCAAAAGTGAGTAATCTTAGTGGACTTCTACCCTTCAATGAATTCTTAAGATGGTCCAAATAATAATTTTTGGCCAACATCATGTGTGTTTTGATAGCTTCCTGTAACATAGCTTTGACCTTCTCTTCGAGAGGTAGTTTTATTTCATATCCAATATCTATGTCTTCAAAGTTAGTTGTGTCATTTTCCACAAGATCGTTCAATTCTACTTGCACTACTCCTTTTTTGATGCTTATGATTTCAAGTATGCTTACTTCAAGTGCACGGAACATATCCGCATTTTTCAATACACCAAATGATTTTATTCTAGCTTTTTTCATATCTTCTTCAACAGTCTTTACCCAATCCAAATCAAATTCCTCTCCATGTATAATGTATAAATTATGGAGATATAAGCAAGCTATAACAATATCCAAAATATTTCTAAGCGTCATATCAATCCTCTTCAATAATATCCTTTAAAATGCCTACAACACGTTCAACACCCATTCTAGTACTAGATTGAATAAAATTCTAATGCGACTTTTCTCTTGATAAATATGTCTATTCTCCCTTGAAAGGTGAATAGAACCATGGGCACATTGGATATGCAACATCTCCAATCAATTTATACGATAAAAAATCTCCTAACATGCTTTTCTTTCTGATCTCTAATTTTTGAAATAATGTCCAATCATGTATACTTCAAGCCCAACCAAAATCATAATCCCAATATTTTCATTGATGATCCACCACACCTTCCAATAATACCAAATAAAATCCCTTTCTACAATAGTATGAAACATAATTACGCTTGGAGCAATAATCGAAATGTAGCTACCATCTATTGCCTCAAGAATATAAGGAATTCCATGCAAGCTCTCAAATTTTGCACAAATTTGCTTCATCCGAGGTAATGTAGGTCTCTAGAAAACCAACGGTTGCAAAATACTTTTGATTTCCTGACAAGTTTCTTTAACATTGTTCAAAGGACTTGGTGTTGACATTCTATATAAATCCGCAAGTGTTTGCAAAGCATCACCAGAAGCCAATTGCACAAGTATGAAAATGTAGGTCTACTCACCCTAATACGATTCTCGAACATTTTTGCACTACATGATTCAAGAAGAAATTGTGAAACAAATTCAGATGGCTGATCAAATGCCCATACTTTCTTAGACTCTTTGCTCCCAAATATAAAAAAGGCCATCATCATAATTGAAGCATAGTGTTGATGAATGATGACTTTCTGAACCGCCATAGTTGAAACAATAACATGCTTGATAACCATAGGAATTGCAAGAGCAAGTAAGATTTTTTCCCTTCTACCATCCATGATGCTAGACCAATATAAAAGAGAGGAAACTTTGAGAGGAGGACGAGAAGATAACATGTACTATTTAGTGGAGAAGAGTAGTATTTCATACAATGAATGTGGGATATCTCTTCTCCATTCTTGACTATGTTTCCATACAAGAAGTAGGATTAAACCCCGTGTACTAAAATGAGTCCCAAAATGACATTGTATATTGAATTGAATTGAAAATTTCATTACACAAACAAGACAAGTAGGCGCATCTTTTCCGATAATTTTTACTAGATTTGAACACTTGATGCAAAAGTTAAAGATTTTCAAAGTTGACTGCAACCCAAAAACGTACATACTATGTACATGGGGACCATTAGGGATTGTGGTTCCTATTGACTAGCCTAAAATTTCTTGGTGGTGAAGTTGGCCGGTGGACTTCACCGGATGGTGTTTACACTACAAATCGGTCAAGACTTCTTCATGCATTATTTTATTGTCTTTTTATCTTGTCCAACATCCACCGCGTGCCTCAAATAACCATGTCTTGGCCGAAACCTCTTGACCGACCGGTGGAGCTCTCCACCGTAGTGTAAAGCGGCCCTAAAGAGACCCATTAGAAAGTTAACAACTTGCCCGAAATGCGTTCTAACGACCGCAACAACAAGGGCCAATCATGGAAAAAGTTAAAACACCAAGAGCACCAAAATCAACCCTCACAAGGCCTTGTAGGCAATAAAAGGTTAAACCTTTATGGCATCCAATTCTTTTTGTAGTGGACTTAGGTCTAGAGGTGGAACGAGCAGACACTTTACTCACATCGGTCCCCTTCGGAGACCGGAATTACTCTTCTTTTTATAAGAACCGTGATATTAACCCTTTAGTGCCCATGAGATGCAAATTGAGACCATAGAGGTGTTAAAACTCAATTTGCATGAAATCCATGAGGAATTAGGTTGTAAAATTTGAAGTGTAGATTTGCGCACACATTACATGAACATTCTACAAAAATCAAATCATGATTTGGAGTTATAGAACTCATGGGAAGCCAAGAATACAACACAAAATACATCAAATACACTAAAATATAGTGAATGCCATACCGCATACTCATGCAAAATGATTTTGGTCTTAAATTTTTATTGAAATTTGTGTTTAAGAGATTCTTCATTGTTTTGTGATTGTTGATCTCTCTCATCACATACAAAACTTTTGTTTCAATTCCTAAAGTTTAAAACATTTTCGAATACAATCAAGTAGACAAAAGTAAAAAAATCATCAATAATCATGAATACATGTTTTCCTCACATATGATATGTCAATGCGAACCTATCAACCTAGTGCACATGTGAACCTCTATTATTTGAAGTACAAAAATTCTTGCAAGAATCAATTGGTGGATAAAGTAGTATACCGTCCAAAGTCCACAATTTTCATTACCAATACATGGTAACTTTAAACACTATAATCTAATCCATAAAGCGTTGGATGTTGTGCAGATGTTCTCCAAAGATGAGGTCATGGTTTCAATTCAATTTATTAGGTTGGATACTAAATGTACGCATTCTATTTCCATCAAAGTTATTTAAAAGAAAAAAATCAACACATTTTTTAGTTTTTGGAGAAACATAACCTAGACAATAAAGTGTTCAGGGCGAGTGACCCAATTTGAGTCATTTCAGTAGAATAATCTCAATAGCAATTGCTACAGGCCACCTCCATGAAATACTCAAACTATGAGAAAGAAGTGGAGGAAGATGAGCATCCATTGAGACAAGCGCTACAAAAATTGGTGCAAGCATGGGCGAGTGACAGTGATTTCCATAAATGGGGATTATAATGAAACGTACCGTGAGCGTAGAATTTGTTCTGCATGATCTAGAACACTCGTAGATTCTCGCACGCTAACCTTAAAGATTGAAACCATCTCCAATACATATTTAATCAAAGAAACAGGAACAGAACGATTTCTCAAAAAGAAGGAATGGCTTACTTAGTGCCTACATTCACACCATAACCTATGAGTCAGCCTCCGTGTCTGCCACAGTAACCAGCTGGTACTTGGCTGTAACGTCTTCCCACATGGCTGAGCCACTTGCAAGATCACGGACAACATCGACGACTTCGTCATCCGGAACCCTGATTTGCTGTTTGGAATCCCGTTCTCGTACTGTAACACCTTCATCAAAATCCACTGTGATAGCAAACGGAATGCCAACTTCATCGGTTCTTGCATACCGCTTACCAATCGACCGGCCTGTGATGTCCAACTTATTGGACACGCCTGCCCTGGTTAGCCCATTTGACATGTTCTTGGCTTTGACGTTGAGAACCTCGCGCTGCATCAGGGGGAACACCGTGCACTTTATAGGCGCTACAATGGGAGGGAACCGGAATACACTGGTTACTTGCTCCCCTGGCACGGCAGGCCGTGTGTAGAAGCAGTGCTCGTACAGGCAGTACATGATGCGGCCAATACCAAACGACGGCTCGATAACAGAAGGAGTAAAGTTTCGACCATGAGATTTCTCCAGTTTCTCAGATATTGCCACCATGTCCTTCGTGAGCTGGAACTCTTGACTTGTCGTGCAAACCTTGTAGGTCACTTTCTCCTTCTCTTCCAGCTCCGCTTTGAGAGCCAGCGCCTCTTCCCTCGTCATAGCCTACGGCAGTTGAGAGTTCATTTGTAACATAGTTCCTCAGTGATCAAAATAAAACACAGGCAAAAATAGCACTCAACTGATGTTTAATCCATGCTCTCATTTGTATCCGGTAGTGTCTGATGATCACGAAGAAATATGAACTAATTCAGCGAAAAGTTTGTCCTGATCAAATCCTAAACGTGTCTAGATAAAACCTTACTCTATACGACATGGACATTATTGTAGACCCATTATGATGGTGTTTCACGTTCAGCTTGAAATTCAATTCATATTGATCTACACATAAGTTTATCGAAGAGAAATTTGTAAGTTTACTCACCTCCAGAGATTCTGAGAGAATTTTCTGGTCCTTTCGGAATTCCTTACCCAACACCTTCTTGTTTGGTACAATTGTTAGTTTCTGCATACACAACAAAAAGATTGTATCAAGGCAGGAGAAGCGCACGATACTCAGCAGCAATACACTGCAAGAATCGAATAACCAGATAATAAGAAACGAAAGTACCACGTACCAGTTCGTCTTTCGGTTCAGCGAACGCCTCGTAGGCAGTAAGTTCATGACCACTCTTTGCCTGCGATTAGCCAAAAATCAGGCAAGGTTGAAAAGTGTGACTCTACAATCAACAACTGGTTTAGCATGCAACTAACACGAAGTACAGAAATGAGACGACAGAGATGATTCAGCAGCACTACCAAATACACTAGAAACACATACCGTATGAGCTTTTAGATCATAAGCAGATCGGTCTGCACAACCGACACACTCAAACCAGCCATACGAGCATTCAATTTCAGCATCCCAACAATCTTGGGCATAATGAGCCATCTCATTAGCAAGATGTTGACGGAATCTGAGGCGATTCTTGTTGATTCCCAGTTTAGTCAAGAACAAGTAAGTCCTTGCAATGAAATAACCCAGCGTTTCATTGTCAACTATACCCTGTACAGAAACCACACGGAATAAAATGAAAACCATCAGATATCTGTAAAATCTATACCAACTTCTGCCTCAGATAACTCACATTCCTAAATGTAAATATTGCTAAATTGTCAAAACGTCAGATATTAGCACCTTTGAAACAGCATCACCTATGCGCATTTTGACATGGCTCTTCAAGGCCATCTGCTCGTCCCGAGGGAACAAATAGATCTCCAAGTCTGCCACATTCTTAAACTTTGAATGGGACTTGTCATCTGGATTAACAAAATGTTCAATTTCTGCCATAGTAAACTCCCTTACCCGCATGGGACCTTGTCGTGGTGCAATCTGTTGTTCACATCACACAGCTAGGTTATTGAGGATTGAACACCACGCACTGTAAGATACTTTAGCGAGTATTTTGAAATTCTCCAACATTGACACATGCTCTGGGATAATCAGAATACATCGAATAACAAAACGTTTATCAGATGAAGGCCTTCGCAGATTCAAAGAAACAAGATATTAACGCCGGAAACTGATCTTGCGCCGAAAATGCAACCATAGAGATGCGAAGCAAATAGTACCTCATTGCGGTAAGCTGAACCAATCTGAGCTGCTGCGAAAGGCAGTTTATTACCACTCTCGTAATACAGATCCCTGAAGTTGACAAATATGCCTTGCGCTGTCTCTGGTCTCATGTACCTGTTGATCAACAAACAACCAAGGATCCCCATTAGTGAAATGCCATACATAATGCACATTCAAAAAGAACGACTATCACAACGAGGTCTTTACCCTTACGATGTGGTAATTACCCTTGCGATGTGCCAGTGGGACCAATCTGCGTGGAGAACATGAGATTGAAAGGATAAGGATCCGAAAGGTCGTTGCCAGACTCCGGAGACTTGATGCCATACGCTTTGATCTTCGCACCTAACTCGGGACCTGAGAATTCATCCAAACCTGCGAGGTCAGTCTGCATCTCCTTCTTCTTCTCAGGCGTCAGCGGCTCCCTCTTCTTTTCCGCCGCCTTCTTCTTATCCTTCTTCTCCACAACCGACAGTGGAGTCTCCGTGACCAGTTTCGCGTCCTCCTCCAACGCCTTGGTCAGAAAATCCTTCAGCAGGTGGTCAGCCCGGAAGCAAGTCCCCAGCTTCTCGTCTTTCACCATGAGATCGGTGAACTTGTCGACATGGCCAGAGGCTTTCAGCACGACCTCGGGAGTCACGCAGGGGCACCGAATCTCCCACATGTCCTCCTCCATCACGAAGTGCTGGCGCCACAGGTTGAGCACGTTCGTCTCCACCTGACAGCCCCATGGACCGTAGTCGTAAAACCCCGCCACGCCACCATAGATCTTGTAGCTGGGGATGTAGAACAGCCTGCGCTCTAAGGTGTTCTTCACCGCCAGCTTGAAGGCTTCCGACTCCTCCCTGGTCATTGCGACCACCTCCTCCGTTGCCATGGCACCAGATTCAAAGTGGAAAACCTCAAGTGTTGACAGCCAACCTGCTCGGATTGCAAACTATGGCGTCAAACAAGAACAAACAAAGGTAGCATAGGACTGTTACAACAGAGTGGCCACATACTTTCGCATTCCAAAACTTCAAAAGCACTTCCATATGACATCAAAAACCTTGAGAGAGAGCTAACATGAAGACTATCTGTTAATATTACTCTAAACCCACTTCCATATTCTAAAACTTCAAAACCTCTCTCATATGACATCAAAAACCTTGAGAGAAGGCTAACATGAAGACTATCTGTTGATATTACTCTAAACCCTAAACCCCCAAAACCAAAAACCTCCACGCCAAACCCCGATCATGAACCCACTCTCCCACTCCCGTCTCGCCAGCGCGCTAATAACCCTCACAAATCGCCTCTCTTCACTCCAAACCACAAACATCACGCCCGACAAATTCCACTCCAAGTCTCTCATCCAGCGCCTCAATGAGAAAACCCATCCTCTCCACAACACCGCCAGTAAGAGGGCACAACCACAACGAGAGCAGAGATCAATCCAGGAAGCGATTCCGCACCTTGAGTTGTCAGCACGATACGACACCAAAACGCAAGCGCAATACGCCGATGGAAAGCTGACAGAGCGGTGAGTCTGATGCCGTGATGCTAGTACGGGAGCAACCTCCCGAGGCAAGGTGTAGCAATGGAAAGCTCTGTCTGAGTCTGTGTCTCTCCTCTCTCCTCTCTCCTCTCCTCACCAAACAGGTCCTCTGCAGGAAGGAGAGGGTTTATGGGTTTAGACTTTAGGGTTTAGAGGAGTCAAACCAAGGTCCCAGAGACCGACCACTCATCTACACGTGAATTACCTCCGCACCGTTCCCCTGCATCTTATCCCCAGTACATGTCATGGGTATACTACACTAAACATCGCATTTAGTGTAGCGCCCAGTAAATGACTTGTAAATGCTATAAGTTTTACTTTAAGTGAATATTTTTACCAACTATGTTTATGATGATCCTCTTATTTGAATACTATAGAGAGTTGTGCTCTTGGTAAAAATTGGCATCAAGACCCTAAACTTATCGCATTTACAAGTCATTTATTGGGCGCTACACTAAATGCGATGTTTAGTGTATTGTTAGGGGATAACATGCACACACAAAACGGACAGTATTGAACAGGGTCCGGGTATCGTGGCGGGACCCGGCACGCCACAGTACTGTAGTGACGGTGTTAGTGGTAGCCTTTTCGCGACGTGGACTCTCCAGCTTCTGATTGTGCACACATTAAGAGACATTCACATTTGGCTCTATGCTTGTGGGGATCTTGAGAATTGTAGAGGGAGGGAGATTTTGCAATATGGTGAGGTATGGAGCTTCATGGGTGTAGGTGGTGGCTGCACCATGCCTAGCCATCCCAGCGGTGGCAATCAGACTGATCGAAGAGGGCTCGGGAGGAACGACCCAGGTTGCGGCGTTTGGGTTGGGGTCGTTCTGGCGCACGGAGGCGGTGTTCGGGTGCTTGCCGGGGGTGGTGAGGACGAGGGCGGGGTATGCGGGTGGGTCGAAGGCAAACCCGGATTACCACAGCGTGGGCGATCACGTGGAGATTGTGGAAGTGGAGTACGACCCGAGTGTGGTGTCCTTCGAGCGCTTGCTGGAGGTTTTCTGGGCGAGTCACGATCCCTCGTAGGTGTTCGGGCAAGGGCCGGATGTGGGTGCGCAGTATAGGTCAGTGATCCTCGTCCGAGACGGCGCGGAGGGTGAGGTGGCGTCGAGGCGCAAGGCGGCGGAGCAGGCGAGGTTGGGCGAGCACCGGGAGGTGGTGACGGAGATTCAACGGTTGGGCATGTTTTACCCGGCGGAGGCGGAGCACCAGAAGTTCGAGCTGCGGAGGAAGCCGCAGCTGTTGGAGCTGTTGGGAGACGTTTCGGATGAGGAGTTGGCATCGTCGGTTCTGGCGACGAAGCTAAACGGATACGCTGCGGAACTGTGCCTTGCCAACATGAAGAAGCTATTGGACACCAAGATTCGTCCGTTCATGCAGCCTCGACCTAATTTGCAAGAGGTGATGAGATTCTAGAAACCTGGACCGGTATAGGGTTTAGGATGTATGATGGTATAACAGTAGGTTAGTTTCACTCTCATCAGCATGTTTTTTTTGGTAGATATGAGCTCTGCGTCTATTCGTAGTGAGATTATGAACATGGTGAGGATGTGGTTCTGCCATGTATTTTATTTCGAATCACACTACTTTATCACGGTGATCTTTTAGAACATCTCTACCCCTGGCAAGGAAACTCCCACGCCAGGTGGAGATTACCCCGTGGGAGGAGGACGGGGGAGGAGTTATCCTCCCGGCACGCGCGGCTAGGATGAGGCCAACAACAAAAAAAAAAATTTAAAAATTAAAAGATTTTTTTTAAAACTTAATTTTTTTGTAAATATTTTCTAATTTGTTCCAGTGTCTTTTTTTGTTTTTCAAAAAAAAAAATTAAATTTAAAAAATTCGACCAGGCTACTCTTGGCATGCCACATGGCAGGCTGTGAGTGGGTGGCGACCAGGCGGGAATTAAACGGGGCCCCGGGGAACTGCCGTAGTTCCCCGTCGACGGGGCCCTATCTCGGGGAATCCCCGCCCCGCTCCACCGTTCTCGGGCATGCGGTGGGGTGTTTCCTCCACCTTGCCACGGCAAACCTGCCTATTTGGCGAGATGTTGTGGCGGGGTGGAGATGCTCTTAGCAATTCACATCCCTTTAGAAAGTTGGAAGTATTTAGGGCCTCAGATCTAGTTTGGTCAGCCTAAATGCCGAACTTTAGGGTTAAGGGCTTATCAGAATTGAAAGACTACTCTTTACTGAGTTGAAAATGTATCAAATATGATTTGATTTGTTTCCAGTTTCGTCTTCTTGTTGTCTTTGTGATTTATTTTCGCTGCTCAAGATGTTGTCTTTGGGAGTTATGGCCATGTGAGGCTTGGTGCACTGTGAATTGTCTTGGTGGTGTCTGAAATTCACTGGTATGTTCCGAATGCTTTCTAGAGGGGTTTGATGTTTTTTATAGGGTGAGGCCCCAGTGGGCCGTGAAATGCCCGACGTGGAGGGAATCTCACGGCCTGATCGCCCAGGCCTCACCCTACGTAAGAATCTCACAGCCTTACCGCCTAGGCCTCACCCTACGTAAGAATCTCACAGCCTTACCGCCCAGGCCTCACCCTACGTAAGAATCTCACAGCCTTACCGCCCAGGCCTCACCTTGCGTAAGAATCTCACAGCCTTACCGCCCAGGCCTCACCCGGCGTAAGAGCATCTCCATTGGGGCACGGGGTTGGCATTGGTTTGGGCACTTTTTCTTCCACCACAAAGTGGAGCTGGCGTCCCGGTCCGCTGGGCGGGCGGTGTCGGTTCTATTCCAAAATTCCACTTTAGAGCATCTGTACTACCTCTCACAATGCGGAGCCCTCCATATTATTTAGTGTAGGGCCAATTAGCGGGTTGGCTAGGCACGCAGGCACCGTCGCTACACCGCGCTCCCCAATCTGACCCTCCCCCCATCCTTGGCAATTTGCCATAGCCATTTTTGAGTATTTTTCCAATTTTTTAGTATGTGGCTACGGTTTCTAGGTAAGGAGTAGTGCAGGTGACAAAAAAATTATTTATTACGTTTTTTTGAATGCCAAAACTAGGATTCATCTTTTTAGCTAATTGACAGCTGGCCTTTGGGAAGTGGTAGCTTGGGTGGTGAAGATTATCGACAAAGTTTAGTTGATCTTGGCTATGTGAGCTAACAATTTTTTCTAAATATGGCATTTGTGAGTCAAAATCCATGAAGATTCAATCATGGAGATTTATGCAACTTGAGCCCATGGCCATGTTCAAAGTGCAGCCATCTCGTGGAGAAATTGCAGCTAACTTGGCCCGTAACATCCTTATGGTAAACCACTATATATACAAAGAACTCCAGTCTCCGAAAGAGCCGGTGAATAGAATGTCTGTTTGTTCCACCTCTAAGCCAATGTCCACCAGACATAGGTTTAGTAGTATGGAACTACTCCCCCCTCTCTAGGATAGACACTATGTAACCCTTAATCAATACCACTAACCAATAACCAAGGACCAATTAGAGCCACAAGGCTCAATTTGATGTCGTGTAAAGAAAGATCGATAACCACAACAGATCGAGAGTTCTAACCAACATCAAATAAACGAAAAACATACACTAAAACAAGTATACGTAATACACCCTCAAGGAATCACATGTGTTTTCCACAAGAAGTCAAGCGACACGCACTCCACAAGGGGAGAATCAACGAGTGCAACTAAAGTAGAGAATGTAGAGCCCTATACGCACACACGCAGAACCCTAAGTGGATGAAACTCATCCACGGATGAATAGGGTGCGCCGCCATATGTCCCTAAATACACATAGATTAGTAACAAACTAATCTACGCTAAAACTACGATACGGAGAGGCCCTCGATGCCACGTCCCGTGACAGTTGTCGTGTAAAGAAAGATCGATAACCACAACAGATCGAGAGTCCTAACCAACATCAAATAAACGAAAAACATACACTAAAACAAGTATACGTAATACACCCTCAAGTGCCCCCCCTAGCGGATAAAGAGACCCTCTATCCAGCTAGGACCATAAAGCACTAACAAGACTGAACCCACGGTAATGTCGCTGCAACAACTATACGCATTCAGATGAAGATGTCGCTCGTTGCCAAATCAATAAGCATATGGAGAAGTAACAAAGAGAGGGTAGGCCGGGTGCAATGTGAGCCCCATCTTTAATCGCCTTAGGAAACTTTGTTGCCAGTTCCTTGGTCAATCTCCACGTTGCCTATCCTTGAATTGAAACCAGGAAACTCCAACTGGATACCAACGCACCACACACTGACAAGTCCACGAGGAATTCAAGCTGTTTCATTGGGTGAAACATGACTCGAAGACCTCCGACAACAAGGACAAGTCCAATCCCCGGACGATAGAGTAGAAAGAGGCGGTGTCAGGCAAGCCATATGCCAACCACGTTAGCAATGGTCACAAAGCAACATGGTAGCCACACCCTTCTTCTCACCACACACTAAACACGGAAGACCCTGTGGCACAACGGCCAACTCAGGATGCACGGAGCCATCAATGGGCAAATGGCAGGGCGCACAGTTTTTGGAGTGCTCACGACACTCCCGGCCATCTTTGCCTTCCAGCAACAAGATGCCACTAGGCAACACATCCTTCACACGAAGAATAGTGCGCGGAGCCTTGACGTCCAACGTCGTAGGTGCCTCATGCTGCAAATAAACGTAATCCCCAGTGGAGAAACGCCGCAACTGAGGTCGATAAGCGCCGCTGCGAATGCGAGCGTATCGTAACATGTCACGGTGCTGAGCGATGGATAAATTCTCCATGGCCATTGGCATGGCCCGTTTGAAGAACTCCGCTTGGTCACGCAGACACTAGATCCAGACCTCTGGATCATCCAAATCCACCACTGGAGCTAACTTCTCCCGTACAGAACTCGGTAGAATTGGCTCCCGTCCGTACAACAACTGATACGGACTAAAAGTGGCCAAAGAGGCCTGCCGGCTAAACCGATATCCCATGGCGATCCATGGTATCATCAGATCCCAATCACGGTGGCTACCCTGAAGTAATCCATACTTCCGTAGTCCACGGTTGACGGTCTGAACCACACGCTCCGCCAAACCGTCCGCTTCCGGATGATCCCGAGAAGTGGTACGGTGGTCAATCAACGCCTTGGTGCACAAAGCCTCGAAAACCCTCAAAAACTCCCGTCATTGGTCTATCAACACCTCAGTTGGGGCTCCAAAACGAGCCAGCACCCGATCAAAGAATGCCATGGCCGCCAACTCCGAGGAGTTCTGTGGTAGTGCTTCAAGCTCAATCCACTTGCTGAAGTGCTCCACCATCACCAACACGTACTTGGCTCCACGTGGGGTGACAACAAGTGGCCCGGCAAAATCCAGAGACCAACGGTAGCCCAAACCCATGATGGACAAAGGCTGCAACTGTGGTGACAAGGTGTTGAAGTTGGATCTGACCCGATCACATACTTCACACCGTGAAACGTACGTGGCGACTTGCTGATACATGCTGGTCCACCAATATTGGCTGCGCAACATCGAATGAGTGCGCCGCACGCCAAAATGACCAAGGTCTTCGTGTACCTGCCGTACCAACGAAGCCCTATGATCTGGTCTGGGAACTATGCGCCTAGTTCCATCCGGCCACAACCGAAATAGAAGGCCGTTCTCCCAACGGAACCTCGCTATCCGGTGTCCAACTCGATCACGCTCCATGGCCGAAAGAGCGGACAGAAGTGTGCCATGTTGCAGCTTGTGCAAGACTGGAACGTCTTCCCACACGCCGCTAACAACCTGGGCCTTCTCCGGTTCCTCATCCACTGCCATATCAGGCAACGCCGATGTGGATTCGGACATCAATGTGAGGTAGGCTGCTGCATGCCACCCCGGGACTGACTCCCTGTCACAGTCCCCATGCCACCTGGCACCAATCAAATCCTCCTCCGATGGACTTGGATTGCGAGATAGACTATCCGCATCCAACTTAGTGATGCCCGCCCGGTGTACAACCTCAAAATCATACTCCTGAAGCAACAAAGCCCACCTGGCAAGCTTGCCAGTAAGCTTGTCAGACTCCATGAGCCACTTCAAAGGCTGTTGGTCGGTCACTAAAGTAAAACGCTGCCCATACAAGTAGGGCCTAAAATGAGCTATGGCCCAAACCGCGGCCAAGGCCTCCTCCTCATAGGACGAATAGTTGGACTCCGCGTTGTTGTTGCTCCTAGAAGCAAACGCGACAACGTACTCATGTCCCTCATCATCCTTTTGAGTCAACACGGCTCCCAATCCTATCGCACTCCAATCCGTGTGCAAGTGGAAAGGTCGTGTAGCATCTGGACGCCGTAGTATAGGCGCTGAACCGAGCTTCAGCTTCAAAGTAGCAAATGCCTGCTGCTGCTCCCGTCCCCAAGTCCATGGCTGATCCTTCCCTGTGAAAATAGTCAACGGCTTGGCAATCAAGCTGAAGTTCTTGACAAATCGGCGATAGTAATTCGCAAGGCCAAGAAAAGCTCTGAGCCGTGACACGTCGATTGGGGCTGGGATCTTCTGCAGCGCGTCAACCTTCGCCTGCTGCACGCCAAGACCTCCTGGAACAATCATATGTCCCAAATATGGCAACCGATCTTGGAAGAACTTGCACTTGCCATGGTGCAAGCGCAATCCCCACTGTCGTAACCTCTCAAACACCGCCTGAAGATGCCTCATATGCTCCTGTGGGGTGCTACTAAAAATGATAACATCATCAATATAGCATTGGACAAACGGTAAACCGGTCAACATCGGGTCCATCACCCTCTGAAACTCAGCGAGTGCGTTCTTGAGGCCAAATGGAAGAAACTTCCAATGGTAGAGTTGATCTCTCCCATCCAGATCAACTCCCCAGAATGTGGTCTTTACCCGGTCTTCCACCATCAATGGTAACTGGTGGTAACCGGACCGCAAATCCAGAGTACTAAATACTCTGTTGTGTCCCACCGCATCAAACAACTCCTCTGGCATGGGCATGGGATACCGATCCGACTTGGTCTTACGATTGACCGATCTATAATTCCCACACATCCGCTTCTCCGTCCAGTTGCCAAAGATGTCCTTCTTCGATGGCATCACTGTGGCACAAGCGTACTCGCCGTTGGAGAGCTCAATCAAACTGGCGGCCAACAACTCCTGACAACGAGTCTGAACCCCAACTTTCTTAGAGAGACTGAGCTTGTACGGTCGTCGGAAGATCGGGTGGTCATCCTCCAACTGAATGTGAATCGGCTTGCCTATACAGCCCTCCAAATCATTGAGACTAAAGGCAAAACAACTACGATACGAATGTATAAATGCTCGTACCCTTCGTGCCTCGGCACCTGTAAGATGTGGCCCCAAATCCAGAGGCCAATCATCAAACTCCGTGGTCTCCATCTCCATCGTAGAAGACTCACCGCGTACCGGCACGGCCGGTGATTGCTATTTGGTAGCAGAGAGGGCATTAATGCCCCCAGACCCCTCACTCACAAGATCTACAGAAAATCTCGTGTCGTGATGATAAATTGGGAAAAGATATCCCGAGCATCCTCACGGCCAAAGTCCTCTGCCAAGGCTGCAAAGACACGCTGAGCACGAAGCTCCTCAGCTGCATGCCTCTTCAAACGAAAAATCAACTCCACTTCCTCGATCTCTGTGAGATGTGGCACCGCTGCCTCTGACCATCAGAGTCTGCCTCCAGCACGCGTGGATGGTCACTCGAACGGCGTCGAGCGGCGAAACAGAGGCCACATATCCAAACAAGGGTGTTGAGGTCAATGGCTTGACCCAACAAATAACGGCGTTGGCCCTCAGAGATATCCGGTGCGGCGGTGGTGCCTGTCAAAAAGCCCATCGCCCGCTCCCTCTCATCGGCAGAAGGCTCCTCGAAAGTTTGGGAAGAAGAATCCCAAACCATGCCCGGACCGCGTGTCCTGAAGGCAAAAAAGCCTGGATAGCACATCAAAGTGGGAAATGCCCCCTGAGTGAAACCAATGCGGTTGACCACCGCCAATGGTGGCTCATCATCCTTCGTAACCTCCGTGGAAACACAGTGGTCGTCTAAAATGTCATCGACCTCACGGCGCACGGGCCGTCATACTTGAGCAAGTGCAGAAGTGAGCGTCGTGGATGATGCCATGTTGGTCCAAATCCAACGTGGCCGATGGGCGTAAGATCCCAACGCCGTGGCATCAACAAACGTAGGGGGACCAAGAAGGTGATGGATGTACGCCCCATCCTCACGCACTTTGGTCCGTGTATTCCCCAATGGGGGTACATTCTCAAAAATGTACCCCGGTGGTGTCGATTGGTGGGTAATCCACCACTCGACGAGCCTGAGCAAATCCGCAAAGAGACCCGACCGTGGATCATCCAAGCCACGTCCACTTCCCGCCCGAGAATGGCCTTGGCAAGGCCATCCGGCAATCACCAAGTCCACGTGACCTAACCGGCGAAGATCATCCTCACTGATCAACGTTACATCACGTGGCAACTTGCCAAAACACCCTCGAATCGCAGAAGATGGTAACTGCTCTGGATACAACGCCAGAAGACGCTGAATGTGATGGTGAGCGGCACGGTTGGCTGCAAAGCCACTATCCACGTGGATATACCGTCGTACCTTGAGCCCGGCCTCCAACACAGCCGTGAGCCCCGTACCAATACTGGCAAATAAATCCACGAGGGTAATACCCTCATCCGGTCGTCGCCACTGAATAGTACGAGCCAACAACGGAGTGGAAGAGTCCACTGAAGGCAGTGGAGCATCAAGAGCATCCACAATCTTTCCACTACGACAAGTGAGCTCCAATGGTGTCCCCCACGGCGGAAGCGGATCCTTGCAATGACGAGCAGGGATTGCCAATGGTGGGTGCTCGCGTGAATCCTTCACGACAGACATAAATGCATGTCTCCTCCAAAAGTGAAGAAGCACACGGCAAGTCTGATGCCAGAGCACTGCACCCAAACATAGCGTCTGTCGTCGAAGTCACCGCGCTAGCTGCGAAGACTACGGGGATGAGCTCTTTCCTACCATCACCGGCAGACCACCCTGGCGTAATCCAGGCCTCCTCCGTCCAGTTATCCACCCCAAATCCAAGTGGATATAGTCCCTGCTGGCCCACCAAAATATTGTAGTTGGTGGCGCCAGTAACAGCGCACTGAAGGGAGACATGGGAGAACAACGGACCAGATCCCACGTCAAACATCAACTACAACGGATGTCGGGTGTAGCCCATGGCCTTCTCCGTGCCCCTAACCGATGTAACAATCGTGAATGACAAGGCTCGAGGTCCATAGCACCTAGACCCAAATCCTGGGCTAGCTGTTTGCCAATCATCACTGGCTAAGCCCCGGAATCCAACATACAAGTAGGGGGGTAGCTCGAGTGGAGTTGCCATCCGTACGGCCTACCACCATGACTCCATCGTCATTCACCAAACGTACCACCCCTGGATGCACACTACGTCGCTCCCGTGCCGACCGGGCTGCAATGTCAGACAAATAAGCTACTCCAGAGAACAAGGCCCGATCCCCGGACGACTGCTCCATAGGTGTGGAAGTGGCATTGGCCTCAAACGCGGAAATAGCCTCCGCCGCCAACTTGGCTCGCATAGCCACCAAATCCTCCTCAGTGGGTGGAGCGGTCACTACCTGTGACACCTCCAACGACGGAATGGGCACCTTGCCTTCCAACATACTACCCGCCAAGTGGAATACACCGGATGGTTGAAAATCCAGTGTGAGAAAGTCCACACCAGCAAACACTGGCAATTGCAACACTTTATACGCCAAGGTGTGTGCAACATCTCCAGGACTGGAAGAAATCGGTGGGATCGGAATCGAAGTGGGAGCGGCAGTAGAAGTAGCCTCATCCGCGATGCTGAAAGAAAGAGGTAGCTGGGACTGACCAATGTGGTCCGGCAAACCCGCATGGCGTGAACGACTGCTACTACCTGGCACAGTAGCTGGTGCTACCGCCTCTGTAATGGTCTGAGCACGAGTGGCAACCGCAGCCACCACCTCCCCCGAAGTGCCATACAAGTAGCGATCTAAGGCTGAAGATGAGCCCTAACCCGTCACCACAGGCCGTGTGTCTGCCACTTGCCCCAAAGAAGCCATCGCGCTCATCTGCTTCTTCAGCTCCGCCAATTCGGATTGAAGTGACTTCACGGCATCCGATCCAATAGCCGAAGATCCTAGGCGCTTCTCCAGGTGAAGAGAAAAGCAGTTCTCATCACTGTGGCCAGGCTTGCCACAGTGAGAGCATGTCACAGACTTCTTCCCCTTGCCCCCAGTCTTCTCCGTAAGCTTGGCCGCCTCGGTCTCGGGCTTGGCCTTCTTCGCCACTGCCTCCTTCTTCTTCAGACAGTTGGGGTCCCCCTTGGTGTGACCGGCCTCTCCACAAGCCCAACAATGCACAACCTTTTCAGGTTGTGCTTCTGCCAAACTTTCAGTCGCCGTAGCAAGCTTCTTGGGCTTCGGAGCATCCATGAGCGACATGACCAAGTCTGTGGCCTCGCTCACACCCAACGTCCGGTCAAGCGCTTCCACCTCGGCGAACGCCTGAGCCAAGGTCGCATTGCCGTGGTACCGGAAGAGCAAATGCGGACTGATCAACTCTACCATCCACTTTTCGAGCTTGGAGATAAAAATCTTCACAAGTTGGCGCTTCGTGAAGACATCACCAGCCTCCGCCGCCAACCGCACCAACCGTGTGTACATGGTGCGTGGCGTGTCTTCCTCCTCACGGCTGAAGTCCTAGATGCGGTGCATCTAATCGCGCCGAAATCCCCCGTACTCCACCTCCAGATGCGCCATGAACTGCGCCAGAGGATCGAAGGTTGGCGGGTTGTCAACCGCCACCAATGCCGCAAGTGTGGCTACGGCCAAACGAGACATGGCCCTCATGCCAGCTCGTTTGCCCACAATGGCAACACCCTTGCCCTTGGAGTCCTCACCGAGGAAACTCTCCTCCTCCTTGGGCTCCTCGGTGGAAGTCGAGAGTTTAGCAACCGCACTCTCCTGGAGTGTAGTGACCAACTCCACACGCTGGCGCCAATACTCCTCAACCGGGCGCAATTCTGCCTCGTGCTGCGTGGTCCACCTCCCATATATCTGAAGTGCGTGCAGCTCCAAATGTTGGGGCAAAAGCTCGAACGCGTACTAATCGTTGAACGACGGCGTCCGCTGGCGCTTCTCCTTCATCTAAGTTTGGAATCGGAGACGCCAATCGGGTAGGGAGATGCCCCCAGCCCGTCCCGAGAACCTGTCTCGCACGACATGACGGTGATGGTCCTCCATGTCGTCAAACGTGCCCACACTCCAGACCGAAAGCCTACGGTCGGTATCCAACGCCGAAACAGGCTCAAAAGCCTCGTCGGTATCCGACCCTGGCTCAAAGTCTATGGTGGAAGCACTCTCCGAGTGGTTTGGTGAGGGAGAGCGGTAATACCGACTCTAGGTACTCACCATAAACAAAAACCACCTCGGGATCTATCTATGGATACTATCTAAAGGGTAAGGGTACAAACGGACAACCTGCACCTGCAAAATCACCAAGTTGTGTGGATCACCGGTCATCACCTCCGGCTACCACAGGTCCAACCACATCCCCCCACATAGAAAGGTCTTGCCGGCCATAAATCCGACTTCACCCCTACGGTACCGTATCACAAACTGGAACAACAAGAAATGGGGCCACCGGAAAACACCGGCAATAAGCCCGCAACACGGGGGAGGTACCGCACAAGAATCCAGAAATCAAAACCGGATTCTCCCCCAACAACATGAAAGCAGGAAAATGAAAGAGACAACGCCACTGGCACACGCCTGCAGTGGATGCCTCAAAATCGGAAAACCTGCAAATCAAAAAGAAACACTAAAAGTGTTCCCCCTAACGTCTAAAACTAAAGGAGTAGTGGGGATTGACCGTGGTATTTAAAAACACTATCCATCCAATGAAATCACATACATTGGTAGATAATCACGACAAACGCCAAACTAATGCTAAAATTAGGTCAAATGGCAAAAACCCTAACTATAAGCATAAATGTCACTTACATCCAAGTGACACTGCATTTGAAATCTACTCCCAAAGTTTAGCACTATCTTTTTTTTTTATAGATCACAAAACATGTGATTGTTTTCGGCCCTCACGAAAAAACTAGCAAAATATTTTTTTTTGATAAACTATTTTTTATACCACTAGTCTTATAATTTCTTCACGAATCCAAATCCATCGTCGAAATCGCAAAATACTGAAAATTGCAAAATCTAAAATTCTAACATCCAACTCCAGGGACTTCTGAAAATCTGAGTTCGAAATGCACGGTATAGGGTTCCGCGGCACGGTTTATGGGTACCTTTGCAATTGGAAGCCCTGCCGCAAATGTGCTCTTCTTCACTCGCGCTCCCACGTCACTCACGTTACCCCGTATGGGACCCACGCAATTATTCTCCCTATCGCGCAACCCGATGAGCTGCCTCCGCCCGCAGTCGACAGTCGAGCTGCCCCTCGGATGAGCTACGAGTGCTCGCCTTCTTCTCGGGCCTATTGCAGCCTGCCGTTTTTAATTCTCTCCACCTAGCCCAAGCTGTCCCGATTTGGCTCTCCCGAATCTGAAGTCAAATTGCTCCCTCCAGATGTCCCTACCCTGGATCAGGACGAGGCTATTTTGCGAGCGTAGACATGCGAGCCGAGAGCGGCGAGCCTTGGTTCGCGAGCCTAAAATACAGAAAGTAGAGAATTTTGAAGAAAAAGTAAAAGTTTATTAGATTATTTTGGGAAAAAAACACTAAATTTATTATGTCACTGGCCCTATTACCGTTGAGTAGGTGGCTGAAACATTGGGCAAGCCAAAATAGTTTTTGACAATAAAAAGACTTCAAGAGGAAAAAATTGCAAGTCATCATGAAGAAGGCCTATGACCGTGGTGATAATTTTATCAAATGATGAAAATATATGCTTTTGGAGGTTAGAAAGATAAGAGAGAAGTAACGATAAATGGGTGAATAGTGAGAAAGCAAATAGAAAGTTGGTAGCACGAACACACATGAGGTGGATAAAAAAAAATGACGGTGAAAAGAATTGTTATGGAGGGACTATTAGTCGTATCGATAAGGGAGTTCATATGGGAAAATGGTGATAAATAAGGAGAGTGAGAAAGAAACGGTTTAGAGATAAAAAATGTTAGTTTAGGATAGAAATACGATTTAGGGGAATTTTGATGGAGATCAAGTTAGGACATGATGTTTGTGAAAGGGACAACTAGGGTTTAAGGAATGCATAGAGGTGTAGGGAGAACAAAAAAATTCTACAAGTGTAGAACACATGTGCAATAAACATCCATCTCGTCATTCTCATGTGGTATACAAGAAATTGCTCATGAATGAAATATTGAAGTGGCATTTTTTGTCTTACCGCAATTTTTGTAGAATTGAAAGAAAATAGTACCCTATATTTTAAGCACTGTAGTGTTTTAGAAGCAAAATCTAAAGGAATCATTTAATCTCATTCCATGTGAAACTAGGAGTATGCATGAAGACATCTAGGTCCTAGTCAAATCCATATACTATGGTAAAGATGTAGTAGAGGTGCTTGAAGTAGGTCCACACACCGCGCTTGCCAAGTGACTTGTTTGACATATCTGTAAAATATGGACAAGAATTGGCCCATTGTCAACACATAGCCTGAAACCTTTGAAATGCTATTAGATTGTAAAGTAATAATGCAGCCAAGAGTTGCAAGCGATACGATAAGGATATCGTAGATTTTCGCAGCTATTGATAGTGCAAAGGCAAAATTGTTATAGTGTTTAGTAGTCGGAGCTTTAGGATTCATGCGGATGTTCTTTCCAAATTTCTTGGTAGAGTGGTCCGAAGGATTTGAAGGAAGAGGATAGTACGCGAGATTCACTGAAATGTCTTTTTGTCAAATAGCTTTTGAGGATAAATCTCTACAAACTTGGCAAGTCTCAAGTCGCCGCACTCAAGAGGAAGTATTTTGGACCTGCTAAGGTTAGTGCCCATCTTCACCGGCCAGACGTCAGGAACATGGGGTTTTGAAACCACTCACCGTCGTTGAGGATTGTGGACACATCGATAGTTATTATCTTTGTAGAAGAAAAATTGCATCTTCTCCAGTCTGCTCTTTTTATAAATTCCCATGAGGTCAATATAAGTTGGAGTAGCTGTAGGTAGCCTATTCTACACAATCTTTGCTACACAATACTTCTTGCCTTACATGACAATGCAAGCTTTTCTTGAGGTCTTGGAAAGTCTTGCGATGTGCCCTTGCTCCTTGTCACGATCAATCTCTTGAATAGATTTAACGTATTGCATAGGACAAATCAAACTCGATTGGTAGATGTCTGCATTCAAAGGGCATTTCAAAGTCATCAACTATAAGATCAGTAAATTTCATATCATTATGCCATCTTCTAAGCCGTGGATGAAAGAAACGGATCTTATCTAGGCAATGGGAGTCAAATTGAGAACACAGAGGGAGTTTTGCTTTTCGATTCAACGAGACAAATTCTTCTTTATTTTCCAAGTGAGGATCTCATATGGAGGATTTGTCGGCACTAGGCATTGTGGCAAGAGCGGCACAAAGAACCTTCGCATTTCTAATGTACTGAGCGGTATGATAGAGACTACAAAGTCGCAGTTCTTTTTTGTCAAGACCAGTTCTCAGCTTCCCACTCTTGATAAATTGGTAATAGACAATAACTTGCATGAATGCACACCATGTCATCTACAATGGCGACATACAAATCGTCTATTTTTTTGCCGGACTATTGCACTCATTTGTTGTGAACCGTCTATGTAAAATTACATGACAACATTTCCGCCATCTTAATATCAAACAGAACTTGCCATGAAGAAGTTTTATTAGCAATGACTTGGCAGGTGAAGTTGGAAGTGCAAACAAAGACTGAAAGTTACTACATAAGTATAGGGGAAGACGTCGTATAGCGTCGCTGATGTTGGCCATACTTAAGAATTGGAACCAAACAAAACCATTTGTTGCCATCAACGATGAATGTTATATCCTGCCAGGCTCATAAACGCGGTCGACGTCGGCATCACAACAAGCTTCCATGGAAATATTATACTACCCAATAAATGCTAAGGAATATATTTTTGAAAGCATTGATACTGGCAATTGATAGAGTGGACACTACAAGCAAGAACGTTGCCGATGCCGGGTACGTTCAATTGGCAAAGCAAAATACATTTGTAGTGACACTATGAAGAGGCAGCCGATATCGGCGGCTTATAATCAGAATAGGGAAAAATTCAACGAAATGAAAACTCCCCAAAAATCATGGAAAAAAATAAAAAAAAATAATTAAAAAATGCGTTGCCGATGTTGGCAGTGCGTCATCGTAGAACAAAAAGGGAAAATCATTAATAGAATAGATTGCATTATCAATGTTGACGAGCACAAAATTTTGACCTTACTAGAAGATAGACTTCTTTAATTGTAGAAGGAATCTCTAGAAGAAGTCTCTAATATTGATACTTTTCTTGAGGGCCCTTCATATATTTGAAAAATGAACTTTCTAAAGGGTACTAACATCAACATTCCTCCAAGGAGCCCTTTCAATGTTTAAAAATGAAACCTTCAGAGCGGATGGCCACATGGACAATCCTAAAAAGGGCCTTACATTGTTTAAAAAAGAAACCTACATAAAAGGTGCCGACATCGATACTGCTCTAGAGCACTTGTCCAATGTTAAAATCGGAACCTCTACAAGAGGCGCTAATATCAAAATCCCATTACATGATTCTTAATGTTTATTAATGAAACTTCAGAAAGGAATCTCGACATTGGTACCTCTTTAGGTGGCCCCTTCAACGTTTAGAAAGAGAATCTTCAAAATAGGTGCCAACATTAGTACCTCTTAAAAGAAATCTTCCTCCAATATTTAAAAAAACATCTTTAAAAATGGTACCAACAACAAAACTATATTGCAATGCCCTTCAAATATTTATTAAGGGAACCTCCACAAGAGATGCCAACATCGGCATCCCTCCAAAAGCCCCTCGTCCAAATATTTGGAGCAAACCTCCGAAAAGGCTATCAACAATGGCATCCCTTCAGAGAGCCCGTCCAGTTTTTATCAAGAAAACCTCCAATAAGGTAGATAACATTGGTGCCCTTCAAAAGACCCCCTTAAATGTATATCAAGGAAACCTCTAAAAAAGCAGCCGACAGCGGCGCCCACAAAGAGGACCTTTAAAATGTATATGAAGGGAATCTCCAATAGGGCAGCCAACATCGGCGACTTCTTAGAGGACCCCTTAAATGTATATTATGGAAACCTCCAAAACGGTAGCCGACATGGGCACCCTTCTACAAGACCCCTTCAATGAATAATAAGGGAACCTCCAAAAGGGCAGCCGACATCGGCTGCCTCTAGAATGTGCAACACGCTCTTGAAAATTTGAAGATATTTCCAAAATGGTACTACACTTTATTATTGGACATTGTACGAATGAGTTATTTGCGGATGAAGTTATGAGATTCAGAACTTCATCCATTGATAACTCATCCGTACAATGTCCAAAAATAAAGTGTAATACCATTTTGGAAATATCTTCAAATTTTCGAGAGCGTGTTGCACATTCTAGAGGCAGCCGATGTCGGCTGCCCTTTTAGAGATTTCCTTGGTATACATTTAAGAGGTCCTCTAGAGGCAGCCGATGTCGGCTGCCCTTTTAGAGATTTCCATGGTATATATTTAAGAGGTCCTCTAGAGGCAGCCGATGTCGACTGCCCTTTTAGAGATTTCCTTGGTATACATTTAAGAGGTCCTCTAGAGGCAGCCGATGTCGACTTCCCTTTTAGAGATTTCCTTGGTATACATTTAAGAGGTCCTCTAGAGGCAGCCAATGTCGGCTGCCCTATTAGAGATTTCATTGGTATACTAATTCCTTGCCTGGTGGGCATAGTCTTAGTAGTGGTGCGAACAGACACTTTATTCATGCTGGTCCCTCCGGGACCGGCGTTCTTTATCATCATCCTTGGTATACATTTAAGAGGTCTTCTAGAGGCAACCGATGTCGGCTGCCGTTTTAGAAATTTCCTTGGTATACATTTAAGAGGTCCTCTAGAGGATCGTCATCTAGAGGGGCGTCGATGTCGGCTACCCTTTTTTTGGTTCCCTTAATATACATTTATGGGGCCCTATAGAAAAATGCTAATATCAACAGCCCTTTTGGAGGTTCCTTTAATATACATTTATGGGGCTCTTTAAAAGAGTGCTAATATCAATAGCTCTTTTGGAGGTTCCCTTAATTTATATTGATGGGATTCTCATGAGGGGCGCCGATGTCGGCTGCCATGTTGGAGGTTCACTTGATATACATTTAGGGGGTCCTCTTGGAGAGGGAAGATGTCGGCGATTCTTTTGAAGGTTCCTTAATATACATTTAAGGGGTCTTTTATGAAGGCGCCGATGTTGGCTGCCCTTTTGGAGGTTCCTCTAATATACATATAAAGGGACCTCTTAAGGGGCACCAATGTCGGCTCTACTTTTGGAGGTTTCTTTAATGAAAATTGAAGAGGCCATCTAGAAGGGTGCCAATGTTGGCAACTCCTTTAGAGGTTCCTTTTTAAAACCTTAGAATTGGCATCTACATAAGTGTAGATGTTGACATCTTCTTTGAAGTTCTCTAATAAAAATAAGAGGGCTCTTTAGAAAGTTATGATTGTCTCCATGGGTTGCTGAAATAGCAAACTTCCAAGCGGACATTCAAATTCAACCTTCCCTTTGTAGGTAGCTGATATTACCAGTTGCTAGTTTAAGTAAACTACAGTCTTGGAGATTTTTGCAGCTAAGCGGCTGCCGTCAAGCGGAGACCGTAAGGCATGTTCCAAATCTCTATCTGGGGTCTGTCGATATTGATTGCCTCCATATCGTGACGTACTATTATCGTAGTTTAGAACATTAGTGCACTCTCACCTATCCTTCATTGCATCCTTTGCTCATGCAATCGTATTTTTTAATTCAGAAACAGTTTGATAATGTCGTTCCAATGCAACTCGGATGTTTCAAGAGCAATTTTCTAGATAAGTCAATTGAGTGGACAACGGAGAAACTCCACAATGATGTCAGCAAAGTTGTGATGAAAATGAAAAAAAATGACATTTATGTTGAAGAAGCTGCTGTCCATTGCGGACCCTAAGTATACTCCACAGTCCCTTGAACAAATCAGGCTACATAATCAGAGTCTGAAAGATTATCCAAATATGTCTCAATTTTTTTTTATTTATCCCTCAATCTCTGCAATGGATGTTGCCAGAAAGGTCAAGTGGCTGAAGTGCGAGAATAAGCTAGCTTCTTTGAGTGTTTTACTGAAATTTCCAATGGAAAAACCTACAGACCATTCTTTTCTTAGATAGCTGATGAAGTCAAAAAGGTAAGTACATGTTTGTTTCAATACCTTGAATAATCTTGATTCCAAACTAATTCATATGATCTCACTAGAGATGCTTCTGCAGCTTTCAATTGAGGTGGTGGTCTTATTTGATTCTACATTATCTGAACCTAGAGAGGCGATTGACTTTCATCATTCAGGCTTTTAGAGAGTGTCTCATTCTATTGATTCAGGATCACGTAGAGTAGATGCACATTTAGCTATGGAACTTGGTGGTTGTGGACAAGTTGGATGTGAAGGGTGTGCATAAGAACCGCATTGTAGAGTTGGGCGTCGGACTTTCATAGGCCATGACCTAGGTCTTATACAAATACTTTTCTACATCTTGTATACAAGGAAGGCGGCGTTAAAGATACGTGCATACTTTGAAAGTTATCTAGATCGTGATGGCAACAAGTGTATTCTAGCTGAAAACATCCCAAAAAGTGGGCCCATCTGCACTAGCATAAATGCGGATGATACTTCGACTCCCTAGTGATCAAGCCCCTATCCTTGACATCAAACTCAGAAATGGCATCTAGCCCAATTAAGTTGGCACTGAGATTATGGTTAAACCGCTAGATGTTGCGGCGCCTTCAAAGCAGATAAGAGGAACGCAGAAGAAGGGAGCTGAAGCTGAGAAAGCAAATAAAGAGAAAGCAGCGGTGGAGGAAAAAACAGCCACAGAGGCTGAAGGTTCTATGAATTTGAAGGTTGTGGTTACCAAGGCCGAAGCAAGCATGAAGCTCTTTGCTGAGGTTGCTATTGCTAAGATGACAACAAAGTAGGCGGCTCATAATGAGACCTTCGCGGTAGATGATTTAGGTGTCGACACATATATCATTGATCTAGTCCACATTATCCTAACTATTGCGGTTACTCCTTAGAGCCATTACTCTAGCCCACTATCGTTAAAAGAGGATGGATAAAGTCCTCTCTCTTTCATTACATGGAAATTGAAGTAGAAAGTAGATGTGCTTCCCGCTTCATTTTGTCACATCCTGCTTCAATCTTTGTTGAGCCTACGAATATTAAGAAGATAATGGAAGTATTGTTTGGTATTCAAGTTTGTGTACCGAATCTGAACAACTTTGTCTTTCAAATTCAATTTATTTTCCCACTCTTTGCACTTATGTTAATTTACTCATTCTTTTGTCTTCGTTCCTGAAATCCATGTCGCTGTTGCCAATGAACAAAATACCTCTGTGGAGAGTGTGGCCACATTCTCATTGGTCCCACAAAGGTGTTGCATTGCAAATCAACACCTCAGTAAAGAGAGTGCCAAAATTGACATTGATTGAAGGAAGTGATGACTTTAGATTGCCACTGCATTTCTTACTTGATGTCGTCGTTTTGATTACATTACATCACTGCAATGTTTCAGAGTCGTTGATTTCAAGCTCTTCTCTTCATCCTATTCAAACTCTACAACGGATAGAATATCCACTATGGAAAATATTACCACTACTCTCCTACGATTAAACACGCTCTTCCCCTCCAAGCAACCTTTAAAATCACTCTACATTAGTTCATATGGAAATCTGCTATAGCAGTCCAGTATGTAGTCCCTCACTACGTCCATTGAAGATATATTGCTTCTTGAATTCTTCTTAGGAAAATTATTTAAATACCAATATTAGTTCCACATACATGGTTGGAGTTCCTCAGTCGACAAAAATCACAATTAAAATCTCCACTTAATTCAAATTCAGGGTCTCCCTCTTTTAATCTCACTTACCCATTGGATTTTTATAAGTCTTGATGAATAACTAGTTGAAATTGTATTTGGAATCCAACTTTTCTCTCCTCTATTTGTGCAAAGAATTGTTTTCATCAAAACACAATTCATCCACGGTCATAGGATAGTAATACCCATTTCATCGGTCAGTCCCTGCTCTAATTTCACTTCTAGTGGCAATTTAGTACATCTTAATAGCACTTCAATCTTAGATCTAGTCCAATTTTCACGGCTATAGGACCCTACCTTAAATGTTCACTTTTACTTTTCCTTTAACTTTAACTTTAAATTTCCATAAACTTTATCTTTTTTTCCTTAAACTCTCTACTTTTTGCGCTCTGGGCTCGCGAACCAAGGCTCGCCGCTCTCCGCTTGCAACTCTACGCTCGCAAAATAGCTTTCCCCGATACGCAAGTATCCCGGATGTCTATAGTGAACATAGTTGTAAAGTCCTTGCCGATCCGGGCCATGTGGGATCCGGGCCATGTAGGATCGGCGCCATGTAGGATCCGGGCCATGTACGATCCGGGCCATGTACGATCCGGGCCAGGTGGGATCCTACCCGAGGAAGGCACTTAAGTGAGGCGGTCGGTGTAATTAATGCTCAAACCTTGTGATCTAAACCCTTCTCTCCTTTCTTTTGATGTATCTATTGTATACTTGACATTGTACAGATCTTGGCTTGTTATTAGTTGTTGTAGTTCTCAGTGATTCTCTGTGGGAACGATTACCTTAAGGGTATCTTTGTGTTAAGATGTGAATACTTACCAATGCGTATTACAATAGTAGGGTCGCCGTTACCAGCACCCCTGGGAGGTGATTTAGAAAAAACAAATACTAACTCATATTATTTGGGCATTTCTTTATTATTCCACGCTCTTATTTTCATTCACCAACACCTTTTACTATATGTTGATAAGAATGAAAGTAAATATCTTTTATGTGTGAGTCTATTTATGTTACTTTCTATTTTTCTTTATCTTATTGTTTCCTACAACTTATTTTACTTTATGTGGTCAAAAATGAAATATCAAAAAATAAAAACTTTATTTTTGGCTACTCTATGGTGAACACCTTTTGATTGTTTTAGAATTTCAAACTCCCAAACGGTAAAGGGTTGTCACTTGTCATCCCTAGGTTGTTAAAAGAATTGTAGCTCCTTTTAAGCTATCTCTATTCTTGCTCTACATACACGACTTAGTTATCGGCGCCTGTGAATAATGAGATATATTGTATAACTAGACCAATAATGCCAGACATTGAACTGTGTCAAACACACCAAGATAAATACAAACTGCCGATACTAAAGAAAAATTTAGTTCATGTTTACAAATAATCACCAATAAAGACGCATGTATGGGATATATCTTTGTCATAAATCAAAATTTAGGCTAGAGAATCTTAATACCGTATATGAAGCCAATGAAGAAGTACAAAATATATAAATAAGAAAGAGGAATAGTACTTGCAAAACCAAAGCCACATAATTCACAACAACTCATACAAAAAATCTAAGTTGAATTTTCAAAGCCCTCTATTGCTACCACATATATAAATTAATTGACATTAGGGTTCAAACCACGGTGCCTGTGAATTGACGGTGGAAAATGTGTTGTAGCAAAGGCATGTGCAATAGTCTTGGAAGTGTAAATGACTTTGGAGGAGACATGGCGGAGGCCATTAATTTGCCAATGAATATGTAATATAAGTAAAGATAATATAAAATGAATCTAGTATAAAGACGGCAAAATCATAAAAAGAATGAACTTACTTAAACAATTGCACTTTGCCACATGACAAATTGGAACCTCATCTTCACCAAAGACATTATTTGATCCGACTGGAATTAATAAAATTGTTGCCTCTTCTTGAAGAAAAAAAAAAGAGCCTCAAAAATCAGTGCTTTGGCTTCAAAGCCAATAACACATTCATCTAGCCCTCTTTTTTGCAGGAATAGAAGCTCTTGAAAGTTTTTTATATTAGGTTTATAAACAATTTTACGGAGAGTGAGTGCATAAAAAGCCACTTTAATAAGTTATACTTGCACTTGTGGCAGCAATGGCATCCTCAAGCTGACCATATCTCCCTTTACAAAACCAAAAGAAATAAAAAAGTCAGGTACTGGGCTTCCTAAATCTAAACCCTAGGTAAATGCTTTTGTGGATAAAATGTCGACTTCTGAGTGACGATTGGCCATTGAGAATGAAAACACTCACCTAATGAGATGTCCTTAAGGATTGCACCCTCAATCTCTTAGCTCAACTTTGATGTCATGTCTACACTTTGGCGCAATAAAACCAGGAGCCATAACATTCAATTGAAGGAATTGTGCAATCCACTCATTGATATCCTTTTGGATGATTCCGTGAAATTGAGTGAGAATTGCCGCATGCTTGAAAGGTGCCGGCAACGGCAGGCCTCCTTGGCTACATCAACAACCAACCATTAAGGTTACTCCTCCATCCAAAGTCATCTGAAGGATGGGGGAGTCTGAAACTTCCACCTGGTTGCCCCTACCAAAAAAATTAGTTACATTGTGATTTTTAGTCTTAGATAATCGGCAAAGTAGTTAGTATTACGTAGAAGTAGGTTGTATAATAATTAGTGGAAGTCGGTGAATGCTTAACTAGTTAATTAGTGTTAGAGTGGTGATAAAATCGGGCCTTAAAACCACCAAGGTAATTCCGAGAAAACCTAGAAAGAATGCCTGGGAAGGATCTCCGGAACAAAAGTCCAAATCACCACTTAAAACTAAGCTAGTTAGTCAAAGTCTTCATCAACTAGATAGTCTACTTATTAGTGTTCTTTTTAGTATTAGTTGTTTATAAAAAAAAATTACTTTGTTGTTGTAGAAAACTTAAATTCATGTTTGAGAAAATAGGAATTTAATTTTATATGAAGAAAAAAATATAGAAAGGAGAAAAAAAAATTATAAATTAAAATAAATTAAAAATTAAAAATTAAAAAAAGGTGTCGTAGCCTGGGTACCAGCCCCGATACCGCACGCCCAGGTACGGGGCTTCCAACATGCCGGCGCTCCTTCACAGAGTCGGCGCTCCTTCACAGAGTCGGCGCTCCTTCACAGAGTCGGCGCTCCTTCACAGACTCGAATAATTTATTTTTGAAAGCTTGAGTTGTTTTTCAACAAGACTCGAGGTTTCCGCAAGCTCGGATTTTTCTCAAAGTAGTGGGTTTTCTCAAAAAATTGGGTTTCAAGAAGAAAGAGGTGAAGAAGAAGAAGGATGTTGGAGGAGGTGTTGGAGGATGTGTTGGAGGAAGCGTGAAGGAAGGGTGCGGAAGCTAGGGTTTGTGGAACTAGCATTTTGGAGGAGAGTTGTGGCACCTAGGGTTTGAATCTTCAAACCTAGGGTTTCGAAGAAGATTGTGGTGGAGGAGGCTTTTGACACAACGGAGGTGGAGATTCCTAGGCGTGCAAGGAGATTTACGACCGCAGCAAGAAGATTACCACGATTTCAAGGAGGTTGAGAGTGCAACAAGGGGGTGGCAAGAAGTTGTGAAAAAGGTGATTTTTGCCAATTGATGGATTTTTCAAGTTTGTACAACTTTCTTGTTTGTTAGATCTCTTCTCATTTTTCTTTTCTCGGGGTGAACTCCGTTTGCCTTCTTTCCGGTCTAGAGAAAAGTCTCTCGATAGACTCTACTTAGACCTTGTATGTCCTAGATCTTGATTTCTTGTACTTGTGCGTCTACCTTCTTGTCCTTCAATGTTTTCCATTGTCCCGGCCTCGTGGCAAGTCTTCTTTTATGTTTTATCTATTCTCCCCTCTTCTCTAAGGTCTTGCCTAAATTTTCCATTTTTTTCCCGGTCTCTTTCATCAACCGGGAAACGGTAAACCCCTCTTCCAAAATTCTTGTTCTTCTAAGTCACCTCTTTTTGTTTGAAGTGGTCAATTGTGATGTTGTTTCGTTAGTCGTGATACTAGATACGTGAGGTATCTGCATCCACATTAGTCTAGTAAATTGTTCCGGAGAAAGTACACCGGTTGTCCGATATACTTGTGTTTTCCGGGCCGGACCAGAGGTTGTGATAAGTGGATAGGGCAATTAGTGGAGGTACATCCACATCACGGGGCTAGTCCATCCTGGACAACATGGTTCTACCAATAACACTGACGCTTTCAAAGATTGACCCGAACAAGTGGGAGGGGACTGAGAAAGGGGGACAGCTGGAGGATAATCTCATCCGGATGGATTGCTAGGGATTATACGAGAAGCCTTGGGTCTTCCAGAAGGGACGTGCGACTGCAGAGTTGCAACCTTCCAGGACGCCCCGAGGAGTCTACCGGGCTAATCTCTGATAATGGACCACAGAAGTATGGTGTGAAGTGTATTTCTTTTGTCAAGAGGAGAGGTCGACATCTGGAGTCAACCGGGAGCTGTTGGATAAGCATATATCAAATTCCTATGACGTGTCGGAATGCTACTGAAGTGGTCAATTCATGAACCACCGGTTGAGAAGGGTGGTTGATTTTTGAAACCCAATCTTCCACCTCAACCGACGTGAAAGAGTCACAGCACGGCTAGCCACCACCTGCATACATGCATTTTTCGAGGAATCTCTCCCGGATTAGAGGTCTTTGTTGGAAGAGGCAAATTTGCCTCAACTCCGGGCAATTCAACAAGGTGGATGTTCCAAGACCTTCTTGACTCCATATCTCATGCACTTATATGAGTATCATGATTGTCTGGAGCCGGAAGAGAAGAGAATGTGGAGACAAGGGATGGCTCCTCAGGATCATGCTTCCCGGGCCTTTTTCCAACATATTGAGCTACGGTTGGCATTACAGGCAATTCCATCATCTGAGGCACTCTTGAACGAGGGTAGGTCCTCCCAATCTCATCGGGAAAAACCACCACCACCACCCCGGCCATCCAAAAATCTCACTCTCGTGGAGAACATAGCTAAGTTCTCTCGGGATGTGACTCGGGATGTCCACTAGATGGAGATGGAGCTTTTGGAGGCAAGTAGTGTGGGAATCCGTTCCCACAAGGTTCCGGATGTAACCTTAAAATCCGGTAAATAAAGGTGAAAAATAAGAAAGTCAAATGAATAGAGCAGTGCAGAATAGTACAACTAGGTAGACATAAAAAATAAAGATTCTGTGGTGAAATGGAATCTTCAGCACCTTTCCGGTAACCGGACGTCCGGACAACCCAAAAATGTTCGAAGTATTCCGGAAGATATCCGGAATCCGGAAACAACATCATGACTCTGACAACAGTCATGGGTGACCGTACATCATGTCTATTATAAAAAGGGTGAGAAAAAGGGAAGCTTCGCCGTTTGTTGTTTTCTGCTTTCTCTCTCTTTCTCTCGCCTTCTGTTGCCTCCGCTTTTCATTTGTTTTTCAGCATCCGGAAGTATCCGTGTAGCGAGTGCTTTTGTGATGTTAGTGCGTGCTGGTGTGACCGGGAAGAAGAAATGTTGAGATATATCTATGGTAGGAGGTGGAAGAACTCTGAAGGTGAAGAATACTACCGCCGGAGGACCGCCAATCCTGAGGGTGACTCCAGAATACCCTGAGGACGTCAAAGATGTTTAGACCCTGTACCACTACTTGGAGGAGATGGGGTGCACCGGACTTATGGAGGTGGTGTGGGGCACGAAGGAGGAAGGCCTGGTGACGGAGCTGATCGGAGCGCCTGGCGGCAGCCTCCGAGCTCATTCGGAGAGGTGGACAGCGACAAAGTGGAAGCATACGTATGGCTTCGAGGATGGAGAAAATGAAGGTCCCAGAGAAGAACGACGAGTTTCTTGAAGGGGAGTTCAACCGTCACGTTGACCTTAAAGATGGCTACAATACGAGTGACCTCAGTGATCCTCAGGCATGGATAGTTGTAGGGTTTCTAAACCCGATATACCATTCGGAGAAGCCCAAACGGCTGGTGTCCAAGTTGGCGTGCACTTTTCTAGGCGCCATGCGAGGGAGGATCACTGTCGGCTGGGCATTGTTGATGCACGACCTTGTTGGGAGGTTGGTCAATGGCCTCTATCGGACGAAGAAGGCCAGATTGTTGCTCCCGTCTTACCTGACCCACCTCTACGTGAAACACGAGTTGCTGACATCGGTGGAGCAAGATGCGTATGAAGAACTTCTAAACATTCAGAAGTATGGCGGACCGGAAACCGACTCAGAAGACGAGCCCAAAGCAGCGGAGCCGCCTCCGGTCCAAATCCCTCGAACCCGGAAGCAAAGTCGGTCAGTGCAGCCAGAGGTAGAACCAGCGGCAGCTCAACCGACCCAATGGAAGACGACCTCCGTTGATTTGGAGTCGGCCGGCCCATCTACACGACCGGAACGAGTACTTGAGGCGGATCCTCCGATACCCAACGGAAAACCGGGGGAGGATATTATGGAGTTGCTTAAGCACGTAGCTCGGCGGACCTTGCTACTTAACCAATTCATTGCGGATAGTATGGAGTTGATGAATGAGATCTTGACGGAGCTCAAGGTGGACGAGTTAATGAAAATCCTTCTCCGGTTGAAGGATCTCTCATATGTGCAAGCACGGCTGATCGTATTGGAGGAGCAGTAGGCCCTTTTTATCCAAGCGCGTGCAAAGCTTTAGTAGGAGTTGGCGATGGCGGAAGCGACAGTAGCGGAGGCACGAGCAGCTCAGAAGGAGGCAAAGGACAGAGCCACCGCATTGGCACAAGCACTCGTAGAAGTCCGGGAGGCGCTGAGTTTTCCGGTTGACACGGTCAACTAGAGACTCCTCTTCAATAAACGCTTAGAGAAGGAAGGAAAGATGAACGGAGGACAGATCATCCGATTTGTCATGAATCACGGTCGGAAGATGGAGAAGACTTGGAGCCAGATTCAGCTCTTGGTCAACAACGTGGTCCGGGAGAAACCTATGGTGCCAAACTCACCAATCGACCTCGACTCCTCACCAGATGAAGCCGGATTGTCAAGCAGAGCACCGGGGGCTTCCGGGAAGGGGAAGTAGAAGGAGAAGGAGATTCTGAGTACTCCCGATGCGTGGTCGCCAATGAGTTGGAATAACCTCCCTCTGCCTAGCACGGAGACCCTCAAGTCTTGGAAGGACACGCTCCTGGCTGCACCCTTCTAAGAGACTCCCCCATCTTTCCGGCTTCCTTCCTTCTCCCCCTTCTCCACCCTCCGGAAGACAACCTCTCCACTGTCTAGGGGTCTTCCGGAGGAGGCGACCCAGGTGGTACAACCCACTGACGACCTGGAACCGAGTACTCCAGCTTCCGGAAGCAAGAGCTAGGTACCGGAACCATCTCCGGAGAAGACGGAGAAGGCGAGGGTTGTTGTGGACGAATCCCCTAGGCGTAGAAGCAGCTGGAATAAGGGTACTCAGAAGACTCCCTAGATTAGGTCTAGGCTTGAAGTTAGGAATTGTTAGTTAATTAGGTTTCGTAGTGATTAACAATGAGACTCAGGATTGCACCCGGCTGCCAAACCTTAAGCTACGAAATTCCATAAACTATCTTACCAGTAGAAACGGAAAATCTGGATCTAAGATCCATAATTTTTGGATCTGAGATCAAATTTCCAGATTTTGGGGATAAGACCTTTTTGCTATTAGGGTAAGATTTTCCGGTTTTCTTGCGGGTAAGATAGACTTAAATTTAGAAAAATTAGTTAGTACTTAATAGATGAGTTTTAGAAATCTCATCATCTTGTTTTCTTTCGCTAAGAACATTTTCAATCTATCACTATGTTGTTTAGCTTAACTTGTGGTGTTGAGTGCCTTCTTGTGAGGAACGGATCCATTGTGGTAGGAGTATGGTGATTTAGTTCTCTTGTGGTAAGTATTAGAGTTGTATTTGAAGTAACCGGTTGAGACTTGCATTGGGAGAACGCCCGAAAGAGTTGGAGAAGAGATTAGGGAGAGCCCTGACATTCTTCAAGGGTCCGGAGGTAGCCAGGAGGGGAAGAGACGTATTGCAGAGGTGTGTCTGGTAGTCTCCAGGGCACGAAAAATCCGTGTGAACCCGGATTCCAGTTGAGGCCGGAACCTCCACCTACGACAGGGAAAAGGCTTGATGTGTATGTCTAGAAGGAGATCCTCTTGCAAACTGTAAGGCTCACTCAATAGAACCACCATAGTACTGATTGGAATGTCGTGGTAGTCCGGATTCACCTCTGCGTGACCGCGTCCGGGAGGCCTTTCGGATGTTGTCAGAGCGTGGGTCCAGCAGCAACACTCGTTCACCGGTTAGCGGAGTAGGTAGAGTGGGTGTCTAGCCATTTTAACTTACAAGGCAGTGGGTGTCTAATCACTTTAAGTCACAAGACAGTGGGAAATCCGGCCACTTACACAAAATAAGATCAGTGGCCTTCCGGTCATTCGTTTAAACCGTCTGGAAGACTCTCTGAGGTGGAACAGAGGTAATTAAAACTCCCTTCCGACCGTCCGGAAATTAGTTCCGGAAGCTATTGTAAGAACTCCGGAATCCGGAAGGATCCGGATATTGAGCAAAGGAATGAGTAGGAAAGCTAACTTGTAGCGTAGTGTTTGGTACTTTGGTTTTTGGTAGTTCATTCAGAAAAAAAACAATAGGTCTCTGCGCGAACGATACCGGAGCGGTTTACTTTGGTTGTATTTAATGACAATTAAGTGCTAACCGGAGGAATACTGACCCGACGATTTGCAACAACGGCGGCGCACCACATTCATATGTGGATGTTTTTCATACCCTTAATAGATGTTGTATATGTGTGCATATAGCCCTGCATACGTCCTTGACTTGACGTCTTTGTCAAGTCAAGCTTTGTGAGTGAGTTAAAGAGTGTTTAGTGAAGTTACCTCTTATGTAAATGATTGTTTATCATTAGTAAAGGCTCCGCATTCTCTTATACTACTTGCACTCATTGATTCTCCCTTTGTAGAGTGCGAGACATTTGACTACTCTTGTAATTCACTAGTTACTCCTTGAGGGTGTACTACGTATATTTGTTTTAGTGTATATTTTTCGTTTATTTGATGTTTGTTAGGACTCTCACTCTCTTATGGTTATCGATCTTTCTTTACACGACATTGGAGATATGTCATGGTACATAAATACAAGAAGGTTGTACATATCCAAGTTGAAATGCACACATGTATGTTGACATATGTGTCTCAGATAAGAACAACCAAAATTATACATGAACACCAAAACAACACATGTTAAGTTATTCCTTGATTGATCATAAGGACATTGAAATTAGAATTAAGTAACCTTTGCCACTTGGCAACAACCGCAATATATAGGTGCTCCTAGAGCCCCGTGCAATTTTATGAAAAATATAATTTTTGGCATTCACCTGAAGTTCATCATGTTTTTGGCCTTGTTAAGGTTGTCCATATCTTTGTTGTCGGGTACTATACAAGGAGTTGACCTTCTGTAGTGCAAAGTCAAGCCAAAGTTTGATGATCGAATCGCCAAGAAATTGGTGCAAGCATCGGCGAGCAACAATGATTTCCCTGAATGGAGGTTGTGATGAAATGCACCTTATGCGTAGCTGTTATTGTGCATGATCCAGAATACTCGTAGATTCTTGCAGGCTAAAAAAGTTTATGGGCCTCAAAAGAATTAACGAGGTAGTGAAAGGGTGTACCGTACGCTACGGTCAGTTTCGGCAGGCAACTGCCGAAGCATTTATTTTTTTCTATCACATTGATTCGACACAATGGATATCACATAGGTATTGCACGAGTATCACCTAGATCTAGTACGGGTGTCACCTTGGTATTACATAGGTATCGCCTAGCCAAATCTCTTGAAATTTCCAAAATTTTGGACAAGTCCCCATTTTGAATTAATTATGTACAAAACTGACCATAGCGTAGGGTACTTATTTTATCCAATGCATTATTCATCCAAGACGTAAACTTACATATTATATCACAATTATGTATTTTCAATATTCCTAAGTTTTTTACAAAGTCGAATCTGATATTTTCCTCATATTTTACGCTCTTTCTTCAACTTTATTGTTGACTTTCAGTTAAGAAACTCACCATCTGCCCCAGGTGACTGCCCCAAGCCTAAATGAAAAATTGTTCTCGGTACAAGAGTGGGAAGAGTGAGGGAGCATGTGTGTCTAATCCCAAGTGTCAATGATCCCTTCTCGATTCAAGTGAAAGGAAACAAATAATGGAAGGACCGCCGCACCTAGGGTCAGATTTGGTAGACCTCCGCCAAATATCGAGTTTTCTTCACGGGATGACTTTGGACCAATAAGTATCATTTTGGCATTACATGGTTATCACCTAGACAAATCTCTTGAATTTTTCAAAACATTTGGACATCCTCCATGCATGAAAGTAGACTCGCAAGTAGGAACCCTACACGTTCGTGAGTTTTGTACAAAACTAATTCACAATAGAGAATGTCCAATTTTTTTGGAAAAATTCAAGAGATTTGTCGAGGTTGTACCGATGTAATGCAAGTGTGATACCCATATAATACCTAGAAGATACCCGTTGTGTCTAACCACTATGATTTGGAAAAATAAATCATCCAGCATGGAGGTGGCGAAACTGACCGATTGATATGGTCCCCAGTACACTGAAAGACGCAAAAATGAAGAAACTGAAAGAATAAGCAGATGAAAAGAGAAAACACAGGAAACAACTCAGACTCAGTTAAGGACGATGGATGAAAAACGTTAGTTCAAGGTGCAATCTGAATATGATATTTAGTGAGCCTGCTATAGTTCTGTATGTGAGGACCAACCTGGAAAGATAAACATCTGACACCCAGCACCCACATGTGACAAGTCACAAGTGTCCTGTGACGGTCATCTTGCAATCCGCGCAAATTTCTACATGAGACTAATTCCCCTTCATCTGCACTTGCACCAACCGACCACAGTAGACGTCACCTAGTCAAGAGAATCGCATAGGCAAACACAGATTCTGAGGCAAAGGCCCAGACTCTCCAGCTTCTGATTGTACACACTTTTGATTTCCTTTCGTACTTGTGGGGACGAGTTTTTGCAGCATGGTGAGTTGCGGAGCTTCGTGTCTGTGGGTGGTGGCTGTGACATGTGTTTTCATCCCAGCGCTGGCAAGTAGCGCGATCTCGGGAGGAACGACCCAGGTTGCGGCGTTTGGGCTGGGGTCGTTCTGGCGCGGGGAGGCGGTGTTCGGGTGCTTGCCGGGGGTGGTGAGGACGAGGGCGGGGTACGCGGGTGGGTCGAAGGCGAACCCGGATTACCACAGCGTGAGCGATCACGCGGAGGTTGTGGAGGTGGAGTACGACCCGAGTGTGGTGTCGTTCGAGCGCCTGCTGGAGGTTTTCTGGGCGAGTCACGACCCCACGCAGGTGTTCGGGCAAGGGCCGGATGTGGGTCCGCAGTACAGGTCGGTGATCCTCGTCCGAGACGACGCGGAGGGTGAGGTGGCGTCGAGGAGCAAGGCGGCGGAGCAGGCGAGGTTGGGCGAGCAGCGGGAGGTGGTGACGGAGATTCAACGGTTGGGCATGTTTTACCCGGCGGAAGCGGAGCACCAGAAGTTCGAGCTGCGGAGGAAGCCGCAGCTGTTGGAGCTGTTGGGAGACGTTTCGGACGAGGAGCTGGCGTCGTCGGTTCTGGCGACGAAGCTGAACGGATACGCTGCGGAACTGTGCCCTGCCAACATGAAGAAGCTTCTGGACACCAAGATTCGTCCGTTCATGCAGCCTCGACCTAATTTGCAAGAGGTGATGAGATTCTAGAAACCTGGAGCGGTATAGGGTTTAGGATGTATGATGGTATAATAGTAGGTTAGTTTCACTCTCATCAGCATGTTTTTTTTGGTAGATATGAGCTCTGCGTCTATTTGTAGTGAGATTATGAACATGATGAGGATATGGTTCTGCCATGTATTTTTATTTCAATTTAGACCCCTTATGGGGGTGTTTATGTAGCAATTCAGATCCATTGACAGTTTATTCAAATTTGTAGATGTATTTTAGGGTTAGTCAAATTTTGCAGCTTCAATCCCAAGACACATGGAAAATGGCCTGAATTGAAACCGCGGTCTGTGGAATGCAAGCACACTCGGTTTGAAAATGTAATACTACTGGTTTTATAATGGAACGTGCTAATTATTTTTCATGTCAGTTTCGTCTTGACTTTCTAGTTGCTAGAAATGTGTGCTCAGGATGTCGTCTGCATGGCATGAAGAGTCACGTCCTTTGTCACATTTTCAGAACTCGTTCTCGCCAGCTGAAGTGCGGTGTACTCAATGCAACCTGTTGGAAAACCCTAATCGAACGCATCTACACCCATTCCTCTCATAAGTTTTAGCCAAATTTGGCGCCGGTGTATGGTGGTAAGAACTTAGTAGAGGTTAAAGGTTAGAAGTGGGTTATAGTGAAGGGCGCAATAACATCAAGCCTGATTATACCTCCATCGTTGAGATGTGCAATTGTCATCCTCCTTCCAGAGATGGAGTGAGGTTGATATAAAGGCCGGATGAGGGTGGAAGTAGACAGCAAGGCCGGAGCTGTATTGAGGCTGTTGTAGCTGAGGTTTTATGTTAGCGGCTTTACATACTAGATGTAAAACTTATGGGAGAGATGATTGGATGCCGAATTCACGTATCCCACAATGTTCAATTCTCACAACCGCCTTACTCACAATTCAAAGATCATTAGACCAAGGTCTAAAGGGAAACAATCACCAACTAATTATCTTCACTATAGTCATGACCGAAACCATGTCATGACACACGTGAGCACAAATCATAACACACATGAGCAAATCAACCATAACCATGACATGACACACACAAGCAGTATCATGCCATGATTAACTGTTGCTTCCACACAAAAAACTGTGAATTCAGTCACCGTGACATGGGTTCACATAATGTGGTCATGGGCTATTCATGAGGAAGGTCTTCGGGCATGCACGAAGCACTTGACTGACATGGAACACAAATCAATTCACACGAGCAGTGTGTCTGGCACTTTGTACAAATCTAAAGCACTTGGAGGGCAGCGGCGGCGGTGGATCCCGGAAGGACGCGAGGGACGTGATCATTCGCTCCGAGATGCACGACGTTGTAGTGCCTCGTCCAGTCCACCAAGGAGCGCCGCAGCCCGGCCACACGGAAGATGTGCACGCCGATGCGCACCGCGGCGCGGTTGTGAAGCTCGAACACGCACACGTCACCTTCCTCCAGGTAATGCGTGCGCGAGAATTCCATCCACCCGCGCGCCTGCACGGCCCCCGCGCCATCCCACACCGCTCTGCACGTCGTGGGCACCTCGTCGCAGATCAGCATCGCCTTCGTCTCCGTCGCGGGCAGCCGCGCCTTCCTCGCGAACTCACTAGGTATGTCCTGCGAACCGGAAAATTATCATGTCAAGGAAAGAAATCGATGACGACGAACTGGGAGAATATGCATCCAGGTCTGTCTTACCATGATGAAGCCGTGGTAGACGTTGCACGGCTGCATCACCGCCACGAAGCTCGGGTTGCGCAGCTTCTTCGTCCACGCTTGGGCGGCCTTGAGCGTCTTCTCGCGGTCGAGGTTGCCCACTTTGCCGCGATTCGACTCCAGCACGCAGATGTCAAGGTCCCGCGCGGGAGGGAACTTCGGCGGTTTCGGTATTTCGACGACGACGTTGCTGCTGCTGCTGCGGAATTGGTGATGGTGGCGGCCGATGGTGGGCTTCGGCGGCTGTAAGAAATGTAAGTACTGCTGCTTGGTTTCGTCCTCAGCTCCTGAGTAGCTGTAGCTTGGCTTGTGGAGCTTTGAGGCGATGATGTCCAGTTCGTTTTCCGAGGGTGACTTTCGTTTATTAACATCGTCTTTGGCGAAGCTCTTCTGTGCTAGCTCGTGGTTGATGAGATCTCGCATCAAGGGATGACCTCCACTTGTGGTGTCTGCGATCTCAGGCATGTCGACGATGCTTTGCAGCGCTGCGAACTTAAACTCACCCTGCAGCGTGTAATTCTCTGATGCAGACATTGGAGTAAGATATGGATTTTCGGGGAGGAGACCTAGCGGCGCCGCATGAGCTTCCTGCAACGCCATGGTTTCCAAATCGATTCCACGCTCCACATTCACAGGTGTTTCGCCTTCCTCCTGATTGCGAGAATCTGGACATGACAGTGGATCGGGTTGATTTTCAGGTATGGCACTAGCTATGAGTTTTTCTGATTCTTCCGCAGACGCGAGGACGATTCTTTGATCTTCATCCGGCTTCGGAACCGACCATTCGCCCTGCTCCTTCATGTACTCTACCAGCCTGTTGATCGTGCTCCATCTGTAGCGCTGCACTTGTGCGCTCCCGAACGAGAGCTGGATGTTATCAAGCTGCACACGATTGCCGTCCGCCGCCTGGTCGTCGTCGCTGTCGAGGATGGTAACCACCTCGCGCCCGTCCATCTCCTTGCGGCACAGCCACAGCTTCTCGTTAGGGTTTCTCCTCCTCGCCGTGGTCTTGCACCGGCTGGCGATGGTTGGGCCGTGCGCGCCATAGGGCTTTCGCTTTCTGGACCTCCGAACGTACTCGCAGGGGTTATTGATCGAGGCCACGGAGTACTTCCCGGTGTTGAAGGCTCTTAGAGCCGCCCCCTTCACCTCGCCATTGCCGCAGAAGACTTCCACCACGAAGTGCGAGGCGCGCGTGAGATTGAAGCACAGATGGTCGCCCTCTCGGAGGTCGTGGTCGTGCGCGAACGCGCGCCACCCGGAGTGAACGATCGGTTTGTCTGACGCCCTCACTATCCATGTGTTCCCGCTCGGCCCCTGCAGCGTTATCAGATTGCCTGCTTGAAATGTGTCTGGATGCTGTCGCAGAAATGGAGTCGGAATGCACTGCAAATCACACACTGTGAGCGTTGACGCATATTATCACGCATGATGAGTTTGAACGTTGTGATGCAGTTCAGGTGCAGAAATGAGCAAAGATATCAATCAAGCAGAAAACGGGTTTCCCGTTTCTTTTCGGTTTGGGACGAGTTTCGGGTGTGAGCTCACAATGACAGATTGTGGCGTATAATGCGTGGAGCCTCTCATGATCCTCTTCGTGAAATGAGGCCATGATCTTCTGTACTCCGCCTCGAGGTGGTTCCCTTGAGGAAAACAGTGGTTCCACTTTGCAAAATCATGTTCCAGCAAAGGTTCGGTCGTTCGGAGTCCGCTCTCGAGACCCTGATATTCAGCCATGTCGGGGTTGCTGCAGAGTTTGTTTTACAAACTATTGCCGAGGTATAAATTCACACCAGTTTATGGATCCCTCTGTGAAGTGTTCATGAGCTTCACTCTTGAATACGTGGGCATGAATTACTGAAATCTCGGCGGCGATGACCGATGTGTCGTAAGAGATCATTATGAGGGTTCATGAATTTGCAGCTTTTGGGTATGTACTATACTTCAAGGTGTCACCACAACTTTGATTGCTGTACATGTTCTCTCCGACCAAAAGCAATCACAGTAGGTCTTCCACAGCATTCATGAACCATCAGTCGGCGTTATTGTTCAAGGTTACAAATGGATACGACAAGTTGACCACTAGGTTTGAATCAAACGTTTGTCATGAACCATTGCCGTCTCGTCAGTCGGCTAGTAAAGTTCAGATTCAGACGACCTGGCATCATGTGAGAATATACAACCCCATGATTCTGAGTCCTTGCGATGGAACACTTCACATGAGCTTCATAAACGCCTTCTTAACCCCTAAGTTACCAAGAGTTCCCTCGGGGGACTCTTGAAGGTTTGGGCACGTTCCTCCTGTGTCAATTTATAAGATTTTTTTTTAAATTTTTTATTGTATATGGACATTACTAAAAGCTTTGTGTGAGTCCAATTTTTTCCTCAATCCAACATTTCATGAAAAAGTTATAGGGTTTAGAAGATCAAATGGGGCGTGCTGGCACATCGGGCAACTCCAAAAACTTTTCCAAGGACATTCTATTGAATGTGAGATTTTCGGTATCAACAAATAATATCATTTCCTTTCATATTGTCAAAAAAAATCTCTTGTTCTTAGTGAAAAATAACATATTAATCCAAGTCAAACATTTTCACACATTGTCACACATTGTCGGGCAAGGTACCAAAAACTCTTCTTCCTTGCCACATATAACTTTGAGATCTTCATATTTTTTACTTTTTCTTTTCCCGAGAGCATTATGTGGTGTAAAACTTCTTATTGACCATTCATATTTGCATTCGAAAACATATTAAGTTCACCAAAAAAATGAAACGTGAATTGACAATTTTTGAACCTCCACTCCTTACACACTTTTTTTAAATATGCTACACTCTTTTTTTTCCTCTAAAAATTGGCATACAAGGAACTAATATCATGGCTTCCATGGTGGTACTAAATTTAGACCTTGTGTAGTGCAAAAATTGGACACCAAGTGAAGTCAAAGTCTCCTCATCCACCTAACGCAAGGAAGAAAATGAACTCTTTGCTTGACTTCAAACACTATAATCTTTCAATCCATGCAGTCAAAGGTTTATGAAATTTTGTAAGTATGATTATGAAACCAAAACTAGAAATACTATGTTTGGTTTTCCTCCTTCCTCATTGCACTGAGAGGAGCACTTTTGAAGTGATTTTAGTTTGAAGATGGCTTGGTAATTTAGGGCCAGGGAGAATTGACCCCCTCGTCCTTACCCGAGGTGGGCCCCCGTCTTACTTGCATGGGGTCATTTTTCTGGCCCTCTTATTTTGGAGGGTCCAAAGGCTTTGTTTGGAAAAAAAATTGACAAATTTGGGGCCTACGGCCATTGTTTGCCCTCATGGGCCGTCTCTTGCTATAAATAGGACCCCATCCAAAAACAAAATAGGGGCCAGGTTTGGCCCCACCACCTCGTGGCCCCTACGGGTAAGGACGAGCGAGGGGGTCAATTCTCCCTTGCCGTAATTTAGGTGTTAACCCCTAAAAGCCGTTGACAATTTCACACCAAAAACACTTCAAAATTGTTGATTCCAATGCAATGAGTAAGGAAGAAAATAAAACCTTAAATTCATCCTTTTGACCACAGGATCTCCATAAAGACTTCCTAAGTAACATACTCACAAAATTTCATATACTTTGACCCCACGGATTGAAAGATTATAGTGTTGAAGTCAAGAAAATGGTTCATAGTCTTCCTTGTGTTGAGTGGATCAGCAGACTTTGACTTCACTTGGTATTAGATTTTTTCACTACACAATGTCTAAATCTTTTACCATTGTGTTGAACATGATGTTAGTTCTGTATACAACAATTTATAGAGGTAGAGAAGGGGTGTAGCATATTCAAAACAAGTGTGCAGGGAGTGGAGATTCAAAAATTGTCAATTCACGATTTATTTTTTTGAGAATTTAATATGTTTTAGAATGATAATCTAAATGGTCAATAAGAAGGTTTACATCACGTATTTTTGTGGAAAAAATAAAAAGTGAAAAATATGAAGATCTCAAGGTTTCATGTAAAAAAGCTGAAGTTTTTTCCCCGTTTGCCCGAAATGTGTAATAAATGTGTTAAAATGTTTTTAACACTATAAACAAGATTTTTTGACATCTTCAAAGAAGGCAATATTCTCTACATGCATGGAAAATCTTAATGTCAACAGAGACTTCTAGCAAAATTTTGGAGTTGTCCAGAGTCTCCATTTCTAACTATGAGCGGTACTAACTTTCAAACCATGAATCCAAAAATATATATATCACCATGGAGCTATTATTAGGGACAATCTTGTGTAAGAGTTTATTTTAAAGATTTTTTTTTGAATTGTAGGAACCTGCCCAAAATCCAAAACGTACTCCACACGTACACTTGGACTCTTAGGGGTTAATTGAGTGCAACTACACTAAACATCACATTTAGTGTAGTCACGCAAATAGTGCCTACTAGCCGTCATGTCTTTATTCTCTATGTTGACTTTTTCTATTTCCCACCTCTCCCTTCCCCCAATCAATTGCCTACCGGCTGTCATGCCTTTAGTCTCTCTTCCTTTACATCATCAGAATCTTTGAATGCCCATAACTTACTCAAAATTTCTTCAAATTAAACATATGAGATGTTATTTGACATCTACAGAAAATGTAGATGTCAAAAAACATCTCATAAGTGTAATTCCCATTCTTTTTTAGTGACTTATGCTCCTCTAAACAGTGATGTTTTTCATTCACTACGGCAAGCTTCTCATACACAAATTGTGCACAAGTTTTTTTTTTTAAATCCAATTTTTATTGCCATTCATATATAGTTTAATGTTTCACATTTAATGTATTTTTATGTCATTACACTAATTGTGATTCTTACATTTAGTGTAAGAGATCGTATTTAGTGTAGACTACACTAAATGCGATGTTTAGTGTACTGCTATCTTGAACTCAACAACAAATTAAATCATCCATTTGTACAATTGGTTAATGACAAGGCTTGATTTAATCGAAACTATATCAGGTAATTTGGGGCTAGGATCCAGAATTACAGCAGAAGTAATCGGAGTAAAAAACGTGGTTTTCAGCAACGTGTTGGACTTTGGGATCGTGATCGAAATACCAGGATCGGCCTCAAGCACAGTGCTGGTTTTATAGAAACTCCCACTCGTCATCGGTCGTGAGAAAGCATGCACTCGAGTCGGCTAACACCAAATTCAATGCATGAGCGTTGGTGTCTGTGAACCTTCGTTCCATGGTCTAGAAGCGGGGCCATTACTTTAAAAAGAAAAACCAGACGAAAACCCTCGTTCACGTACTGTAGATTTCACCTACATATGCCTCCAACCAACTGTAGCACAGAACCTTCTTTTTACTACTATATCGGGTAACATATTAAGTAGTAAAGTGCCGCTGAAACGAAAGAATCGGCACTGATCAACCAGCGGACGCTCCGCCTCCAATCAATGGCATCAATCCCTGCTCCACTCCACCTCCACAAATATCATGCCACTCCAGTACGTGGGGGACTTCGGCGAAGGCTGATGGCATCTTCCGAGGGATCTCGGTCCCACCAGCTCCCTTACATTCCACCTCAGTAAACTGACTTTCTCATTTCAAAGCCCCAAAAGTAGTAAAAGCAGTAAAAGAAAAGGGATTGTGTGATGGGCACGATGTGTGTGGCTAGCTTCTGACGACTCACACGCAGCCTGGCCTGCCTTTGTCGGTAGCATCATGAGCTCTAACCAAGTCAAATGGAAGCTGGGTCACGCGTCAGGTCGCGATGCATGAATGACGATGAGCACCGACATGGGCTACCGCGCCACGACTTTTTATGTAACGCATGCCCCACATGGACGAAATTCCGCATCCTCGCACTTGCGGAAGATCTGGGCGCGATCCAGACAAGCGAGTAAACAACTCATCAGAACGTATTGGAAGAACCGAAATACGATAGAATATGAGTCGGGGGAAATCAACAGTGGCTGCCTCAAATAAATACTATTATCATCCCTAGGCCTTCTAGAATCTTGGAAAGCGTTGTACTACTGATCATGTCTTTCACCAATGTTGCGCAAACATGGACTGGTATGTGATTAACTTTCATGACTTCATAACTTTCATGAGTAACTTTCATAGGTGACGACATGGGACCCTAGCGTGCTCATCGTTTGTGGGAAGGTTAGTGAACTTCTGGACACGCCGATGATTGGACCACCGACGTCCATGAAAATTAGATACATCGATGTGACTAGATGCCTGAAACTTGGATGGAATCTTTAGCTCGTGTTCGGGGCGATTGCATGGACATCGGCAATCAGAAATGATTGGAATTTGATAGTTCAAGTTGATCCGTGCTCGTAGTTTGTTTACCGGATCCAGAAAATTTGTATCTGCGGACAATTATTTGACATGAATGATCGTCGTGCAGCTGCAACATGTTATGATGCACGTGAATGAAAGCAGAGGACACTAGACGCGGAAGATTGCGCATTCTGTGTTGAAGATACTATTGTTACGGTTGACCACCAAGTTACTCGAATACTGGAGCTGGATTCGGATTCTCGAATAATTTCTAGACTTTTTCTGCTGCTCAATCGCCTCTTCTCTGTCGCGGCGAGCCTACTGCTTCGTCCGCATGTGAATGGAGCATGCGTGATTATAGCGGATGCACCAAGGCAAACCCCGCCATGACCGACAATTTAAGCAATGTGCATATATGAAGAGGGAAAGAATATTACACCTATTTTTCAGTGATAGCATATACAATTACAATTTCAACCCAAATGATTTCATACTTTTCCAATGAAAAGTGAATTAGTGCTACCATGTTTTCTTGGTGGCGCGGACAGGACGTCCCCCACGCTCGGACTTACCCGAGGTGGGCCCCCGTCTTATTTGCATGGGTTCATTTTTCTAGCCCTCCCATTTTGGGGGGGGTCAGAGGCTTTTCTGGCTTTTTTTAACGAAATTGGGGCCTACAGTCCCATTTTAGACTGTAGGTCCCCCTTTGGCTAAATTTAGGCCCCATTTCAAAACAAAATAGGGGCCAGGTTTTGGCCCCACCACCTCATCCCCCACCCGGTAAGTCCAAGCGTGGGGGATGTCCTATCAAATCGTTTCTTGGTGGCCCGTAAATAGGAACCGCTATAAACGCCGACCAAAAGTAGGGGTCGTCATTGAGAGCAAATCTCCATTTGGAGTTGAATGAGTGGTAATGGGTTGGAAGTGGGTTGGATATACCTCAATTTTATAGATGTCGATCATGGATTTTGGTTGGTTATGAGAGGGGTTACCTTAGTTCAAATGGGGTTATTTTTCACATTGTTTACCCTTTAAGGCCTAATGTCCAGTTTTCGGTCGTTTCTCCATGATAACCTTAGTAGCAAATGCTACAAGCAACCTCCATGAAAATTTAAGTTGTGACATAGAGATGGGAGAAGACGGGCATATATTTGGAACGCACATTTAACAGAATACAAGGGGAAAAAAGTCCAAATATTAGAGTCTCGATTCCATGCAATCGGGAGTTCGCCAAGAAAGAACACAAACATGCAATTAGAGGACGGCTGAGGAGGCAGCCTCTCTTAACATCTATTCCCTTTTAAAGGCGAGAGACTATGTTAGGGAAGTGAAATGTATCCAATGCCTTGATGATGTTCTACAAATCTGATACGATCATAGATTCTCTTAGCACTATGACGTTAGGGATGTTGTTTTCAAATGCATATAAATATTCCATCAAGAACACAACAAAGATAGAAGAAGAGTATTTGAACACATGAATATTGTTCAAAACACATAAATATTGTTTAGAAATAAATACAATGCTGCTTGACCACTAATCACAAAATATACCAGTGAGCATTATAGCTTTGCAACACAATCCTCCAATAGTACGCAATAAACTCCTTGTACATTACAAAATAAATCCTAACACTATGTCCATGGAAAGAAGATACAAACTAGAAAGTAAATACTTTTTAAGTTTGCCGTAGTAGGACTTGGAAGTTTGATGTGGAGAGGCCATACGTTGAACATGGTATAGTCGGCGGGCCGCCGATGGAGAGAGACCTACCATTTGACTTACAACCATCTGGCTTCTTGACGCACATACTTGTCTGGCTGCGGATCCGCCTAATGCGTTTGCCCTGGTCGTTCTACCTGTAGCATATGTTAGGGGACAAAACCAAATTTGTGGAGGGGGTAGATGAGTTGAAGGATGTCGGTTGCCACATTAGGAATTATTTCGTCTTCACTTACCATAGTCAAATGACCGCCGGAACTGCCAAGGGATATAACGCATGCAGTTGGGGGTACATCATAGCAATCTCGAGTCAACATCGACAAAAAGCACTTGGTGGGACTTGTAAACTTGTCAAGATTGCAACTTATCACAAATTGTGGTAAGCACTCTCCCTTTCCAAGGAAAGTTAGAACTATCAACTAAATCACTCCTACTATAAACAAACAACAACCAATAAATGTTTCAAATTTGGAATAATGTAAACATAAGCTTTAACTTGCTCAGAGGCATTTTTGGCTTGAGCCTAACGTTAAAGTGGGAGAGTAACATTTTGAAAAAAAATTTAAGCCACAACCTCCTGATAACATTCCCGTGAGGACTATTTGTGGAGGTTGGGATACAATGGTTCACAAAGTAAAGAAGGCCATTGATGCAAAACACAATACATTTTCAAATAGGTGATGGAGGAGCATGCAAGCATCTAAATTGGAAGGAGGATGGTGGAAAATGAGATGAACAACTTGTCAATTTGCGCAATATCGATGTAGTGTCTAAATTGGTCGGTTGGCAGCCAACAATTGAAGCCAATGACATTAAATAAAGAAGAAATAAGCCATACTCACACGGGATATACAAGTATTAGAATTACAAAATAAATGTATCTGGAAAAAAATTGGATGATTGTAAATAACTAATTACAAGACATTGTCTTCTAAATTTACTTGTCTTCAATGTATAGAAAGTCTAGACTATTGAAGTGGGTGCCCAAAGGTGAAGTCGTATGTGCAAAGAGGCTAAGCAATGAAAACACTTTATGAGACTAAAAATTACTTTTGGTGAGGGATTTAGGGATTATTGGTAAATTTTAACGTTTAAGGTTTAAATGGGGCTATGGAATGGACAGGGGAACGGGGCTCCAGGATTTGGCAAGGGAAGAGAGAGGAGGTGACCCCATCCATCTCCATCCATCCTATCGTGGGGCAACGAGAGAGCTATTCCACCATGGCTTGGCCCAAGCAGATTCACTATTGTACGCAATGGTCACTTTTGGCAAATAGGTGCCAAACTAAAAAAAAATTAACGATTCGGAAGTGGTTCGGACACAATGGGCATCATCCAAACATTACATGGATATAACATAGGCATTACACGAGTGTTTCCTAGGCATTACATGGGTATCACCTATACAAATCTCTTGTGTCTTTCAGAAAATTTGAACATTCTCCAATGTGAATGATTTATGTACAAAAGTGACCATTGCATAAGGTACTATACGCATTGGTCCGTTTCAAGACCCCCCTTGTTGAAGTACTTATTATTTCCAATTCAAAGGGGTACGGACACAATGGGTATTACATAGGTATTACATAAGTATTACATGAGAATCGCCTAGATATTACATGGGTATGACCTTGGCATTACATGGGTATCACCTTAGATAAATTCCTTGAATTTTCCAAAAAATTTAGACAGCCTCCATTATGAGTAAATTATGTATGAAACCAACTGATGCATAGGGTAACCCATAACTGTCTCTTTATTCATGCTGGTTAAAAAAATGGCTAGTGCTACTCTTCTCTTCTTCTAGATTGGAGCTCTGGCTTGATCAAGTGACAGTGCCCTCTAAGAAGTCTAGTTCTTGTTTCCAAGCAAAGCAGGGCCACCGCCATGTTTGATGCCAGCATTTCAGGCTGTGATTGACAAAGTTGCAAGTGCTCTGTGATCACAGACTGAGTTATCAAACACCAGTGATTCTGCGTGTACAGTACATTCACCATGTGCCGCTGGGCCAACATCGGTTGGCGGTTGGATGGTATCCTGACGGTACTAAAATCCCTGCTTGGCATGCAGTTGTACTCCCACTTCGTTTTTAACTTCTTTCATCACAAGACCAAATAGAGACATTTCAATGATTAAGTTAAAAAAATTGGGCCAACCATGTATTTATACTATAAATTTTAAACCCAAAAACTACCTATACTACTCAAAGAAGTTGATCATTGTCAACATTGTTAGTAAAAATCCAATTCATTGAGAATAAAGACTTATAACATTATACTAAACTACAATAATGTTACTATAATACTAAACTACATAATTTTTTAGGGGGGTTTCACACATAGACCATGGTACCAAGGTATCAAGTGCTACTAGCAATTTGATTGGTGTAAAGCCTCAAAATTGGCCTTGGTCGGGACCTTTGGGTTTCACACTTGGACCAAGGTATCAAGGGCGTCTAAAATGCCTACATGGCAACAATTTTGGAGGTTTTGGCGCCATGAGTTTGGTTCTTCAAGGGAAGTTTGGGTTTCTATTCTCGTTTAGACCATACTCTTCGTGAGGTGCGAAACATTTTTTTCATTAAAATATTAAGATTTGACAAGATCTCAACCATTAGATTAAAAAAGTAACTCATTTTACCTGAAAATGTTTTACCCAAATTCTTTACCCAGGCTTTTTTCCCAACTTTTTTACTTGAAAATTTTCCTTAAATATTCTATATTAGAAATTTCACCTAAATTTTGTTTCCTAAATTTTTCCGTGCCAATGCTTGTGCTGAATTTTTTGTGTAATGAGAATTTTGACCATTTTCTTGATTTGTTTTACCATAAATGTTGTTCCTCTGTATGCTCCATGGCTGGAGAATATGAGAGAGGAAATCTTCATAAAAGTAAGACTTTTAAGAAGTAGAAATTGACTTGGGATTTGCCAAATGGTATGGGTCATGGCCTCTCAACTCGGTACCTTGGGCTTTCACACATGAATGGTCCCAAACTCCACAAATTACATATTTTATTTTATTTTTCCAACTCAAAAACTTGGCATACTTTGGTCCTTCACTACCTTGGTACCGGATCACTTTATTGACCCTGGTTGAGCATTGCACCAAACCTCAGCCTCGGGTGGGTCCATTTTTCTGGCCCTGCCCGTTTTAGAGTCCTAGAGGCTTTTTTGGTTTTTTTTTTTCAAAATTGGGGCATGCGGCCCCATATTATACTTGCTGGGTCATCCATGGATCAAACAGGACCCCCCTCCAATACAAAAATAGGGGCCAGTTTTGTCCCTACCCTCACCCACCCTTCCAAGCGTGAGGCTTGGTGCAACGCTCGACCGGGGTATTTAGGGAAATCCCCTTGGTACCATGGTGCATGTGTGAAACCCCTTCAGTGTAGTTGTACACCAACATTGCAACTCCCAATTATGGTTTGGGATGAGTAATAGCTGCTGAGCTAGAATCACGGTTGACAACTCGTGAGCTTTTTGGAGTGACTTTTTCGTCTCAAAGTATTCATGGTCTTGATGTGTGGATAAGTCCCCTTTACAAGTTTGATGATTACAGGGTCCTACCACCATCCTCGCCATATGAGAATCCATGCATGATGAGAGTTCAGTGTAACCTCTTTCTTCAACATCCTTGGACTATGTGGCATGGACCACAGTGGAGTGGAGTGTAGGCCCTTCTTCTTGCTCGAGTGCAGAGTCAAATTTGACTGCTCCTTTTCTATCAATGGAACCCATTCACGAAGGAAGGAATCGAGGTCTCCGCAAATTCATGAAGTTTCACACATGGATGATCCGCAACATTCCTAATCACCCATCTCCAACTTGCAACTTCAGACATATTTATGAAAGCCTTATGGAAACACACATCTTCGAAGCCATAAGTGATCTTTTGGCCTTTAACTTTTCCCTACAATGGATACTTTATGGAAAGATCACTTATATGTCTTTCCATCTATGTCACCCTACTAAAGGACATTTTGTCTGTTAAGGGGCTTTTGCCGGTTCAAAGAGATATTTATGATGTTAATTTTGATTGTGAATTTTTGATATTCTTACGAAGATGTGACATAGTAACCTAGCTTCATGAAAATATCACATTTTATCATAAGAGTTTAATTTTGACAATCTCAAAGGAAGGAATATTGAAATGTTGTAATATAATTGAACCTTTAACAATGATATTGGTCCATGGCTGTTGGAGCTTGTCCTTTGGATCTTCACACTATGACTGCCAAAGGTCAAATTTAATATATTTTTATCACCACACAAATAGTTTGACAGACAAGGGAATTGCAATTGAATATAATTGTGTAATGTGATGTATTTTTTAAAACCCTTTACCACCCATGAAGCCCAAAATGGGCCTCCGGAGGTGCTAAAACTCAATTTTCATGAAGAATTAGGCTTCGAGATACAATGTTCAGATTTGTGCACTCATTACATGAACACTCTCCAACAATCAGATCATAATTTGGAGTAATAGAACTCATGGAAAAGCTAGGAATACAACAAAAAAATACATCAAATACACTAAAATATATTGAATACCATGTCGCATACTATGTTGTATTTCACACATGCACATTGAATTTGGTCTTAAATTTTGATTGAACTTTGTCTTTAAGGCATTCTCCATTGTTTTGTGATTGTTGATCCCTCTCCTCACATAGAAAACTTCCGTTTTGATCCGTATAAGTGTGGAACATTTTTGTATACAATCAAGTAGACACAAGCAAAAAAATCATCAATAATCATGTATAAATATTTTCTTCACATATGATATGTCAATGCAAGGCTATCAACCTAGTGCACATGTGAATTGATTTTATTCAAAGTACAAAAATTCTTGCAAGAATTTATTGATGGTTAAAGTAGTACACCCTCCAAAATCCTTAGTTTTCACTTCCAATATACGATAACTTTAAACACTATAATCTATTCCATCAACCGTTGGATGTTGTGCAAATTATCCCCAAAATCTAGGTCATGGTTTGAGTTCAATTATGTATGGTCAGATACTAAAATTAGGCATTATATTTCCATCAAATCCACTATAAAGGGAAAAAAATCAACAGAAAATCTTGGTTTTTCCAAAACATAGCTGGGCAGTAAAGGGTAAAAAAGAAGGCAAGGGAGAATGGTAAACATTTCCGAACTCCTTTCTCCATTTAGAATCCATCGTCGCACTTGAAGCCATTTCAAACCAGAACCAAACTAGAACAATATGTACCATCTCAGAGGATGTTCAACATAATCTATAACAATCATAGATTCCTTTCTCATCTTGTCAGTGGTCTGATATCAGATTTGCCTTGTGGTATGAGACCTTAACCCCTAAAGGACCAAGGTATTTTTGAGAAATCTCTACTCCATTAATTTAAAACTGCCATGATTTTATTTCTAATCAATATGAGATGATGTGGTAAAATTTGTGTGAACTTTGACCATATGGATTGAAAGTATTACAGTCAAAGTGAAAAAGTTGTCCCTTGAAGGGACATTTTGGTCCTTTAGAGGTTATGAGGTAGAAATGAGGGACCAAACCATAGGCATGATGGAGTAGGGCATCCCATCGAGGTTGCAACACAGAGTTGACTAATGTTTATGTTTGGTGTCTTGGTGTTGTAGGATTTGAAAGTGCTATGATTTTTAACTTTAGATGAAGAGCACACCTATCTATAATGCTCAAAGATGGTGATCATTCTTGACATGATAGCCCAGTTGGAGGGGGGTGGAGAGGCCAACGGGGTGACCCAACATTAGTCGCTCTATTGGTGGGGAGGTCACACTCACAAGCTCGTCACGGCCAATTAGCAACCGCACATGGCGGGTGCGGGTTTATTCATTGTATTAAAATAGCAATACAACTTCCTTATTGAGACATTTAATATATTAAGAAAATATATATAATGTAGTTAAATGTAGTTGTGGGGCAAAAGCATGTTGTGATGTTTAAAGCACATGTGAAGGAAAGCCACTTTTGGGAACAAAGTGAGCTTCTCCAGCTAGTGTTGAGGCTCCAACCTCTGCAGTTGGAGCCATGGAGGAAGGTCACCCTGCTATCTACTGGCCCAATATACGGAGTTGACATGTTCTTAGCCGTGCAAGCAACAACCAAGAAAGGTTCATAGACATGGTCATTGTAGTGGCATGGATGTGCATATGGGGTGTGGATAAAACATGCCCCTACATTTTTTTGTTTGGGAGGACTCCTCCATTGGGATTTATTTATGTGGTTGGAAATCCTTGGGATACTTTGGAGCAACAAGTCCCAAATTTAGCATAAAATGTGCCAGAACGAGCCTGTAGAACTCCAAAACAAGAGGGCGAGAATAATGAGCCCCATGGGCCCACCCTCCGAAAAACGTTGGTTCCACCAGAAACATGGACGGCGGTTGCAACGCCACCACGAGCCCTGCCATTGGTGAAGCAAAAGGACTGGCCTAGCTAGAAGTGGCTAGCTCCATGGTCCCGCCCAGAAAGCTAGCACTCGCTCGTGAGCGGAGGTGCTTCGGCCCCGAACAGTGTGACCCAGATCGAGGCAATCTACAATCGACCCACTTGACTACAATCGACGTTAATTTTTGTGTCAACAATTTTGAAACATACCACACTATCTTTTGAGGAACATGATTTGATGTGCATTGAGAATTGAGGTGGACCACTCTAATTTGTGTGTATTGTAATTAGTGTAGGTATTTTGAAATACCTTGGTCCACACTATATGCAATGTTTGGTGTACAGTACCACCACACCGCCACCCACTACCACCTCATCACCACTCACTGCCACCTCATCACCACTCACCTCCACATCTCCATCAATCCACATTAATTTTGTATCAACAATTTTGAAACATCCCACACTGTTTTATGAGGTACACGATTTGATTGTGGATTGAGAATTAAAGTGGGCCACTTTAATTTAAATTTAGTGGAATTAACGTAGGTATTTTGAAATAGTTTGGTCCACAGCATATGCAGTGTTTGGTGTAGTGATATTCTTCCTTGTCATTTTTAAAATCAGAAAATGATACGAAATAATGCAACGTCAACTATTTTAGACCATTTTTGCTCTCCATTGATATATGGTGCCTGTGCGTTAGGAAATTTTGTAGGGAAGTGTGGAATTCTCTACTGCCAATTCTGTAAATAGTACATGTCATTGAAATAAGAGGATCTGCTACATGTCAATTGATCTTCAGATCAAACAAATGGTGGTTCTTACAACGGGCTTTATTTAATTGTTGTAATTGGAAAGTGAAGCTGAATTTTATATAGATTTAATGGGATTGACACATTGCGTTGCCGATCAGGGAGTATTGTCAACTCCAATCCGTGGATAACATTGGTACGAGCTTTTAGGCTTACACTAATGAAGGATTTGGGCAGATTTTCCTCAATTGTGGCTTCACTTGCATGAAAATCAGGCCTTTTTTTTTGGTTTCAGAGTTTTAGCCAAATTTGGCCAGAGTGGCGACACAAACTTTTTGACGACGGCAAGTTTGGCGACACAAAGTTTCTCTCAAAACCATACAAAACAAAATTTTCTCTGTAAATATCCATTTTGGAGAATTCATCTCTTTAAACATAGATTTGTACATCCTTTTTGGCGACAAGTTGGAGTTCACTAGTAGCAATATGGCGATATGCCAACGGCCATCAATGAAGTTTTGGCGATATAAAATCTTAAGATTTCCCAGTTTTTCGGGAATATTCTATTTTTGGAAATAAAATTTTTCTTTTTGGCCTCAGGTCGCCAAAAAAAAGGCCTGATGAAAATAGTCAAGTTAGTGCTATTTATTCCATAGTTGTACCTTTTTCCAAAAACAGACGTGTCCACTTTAACTCCTGAAGGCCCATTTAACCTTGGAGGACGTTTTCCATTTTGGGCAAGTTCCTAAAATTATTTTAAAAAACCATTTAAAAACAAAAAAAATACTAGATTGTCTGACACTAATAAGAGCCTTCTTGAGGTTTTTTTTTTTTTTTTGATTCATGGTTTGAAATTTAAGACACTTAAAGTTAGAAATGAAGACTCCGGGTAGCTCGAATAATGTTGCTAGAAGTTTCTATTGCAATAAGATTTTTCATACATATAGAGAATATTAACTTCTTTCAAGATGTTGAAAAAATAATTCTTTTCATTAGTGATTAAAAAAACATTTTACTCAATTTAAAGTCTTACACATTTCGGGCAATCAGAGAAAAAAACTTCATCTTTTCTACATAAAACCTAGAGGTCTTCATATTATTCACTTTTTATTTTTTCAACAACAATATGCATGGAACCTTTTTATTGAACGTTTGGATTATCAGTCTAAAACATATTCAATTCACAAAAAAATAAAATGTGAATTGGCAATTTTTGAACCTCCACTCCATGCACACTCGTTTTGAATATGCTACACCGCTTTTCTACCTCTAAAAATTGGTGTTCAAGGAACTAACATCGTAATTAACACAATGGTAAAAGGTTTAGATCTTCTGTAATGCAAAAATTGACACCAAGTGAAGTCAATGTTTCTTGACTTACTCAACGTAGGGAAGAAGATGAACCATTCTCTTGACTTCAAACGCTATAATCTTCATATCCGTGTGGTGGATTGTAGCCAAAATAATATGGTAAGTTTATGTAGAGTCTTTTAAAAGATCTTACAATTAAAAGTTCAAAATTGTACGACAACTTATATTTTCTTGCCACTTGTTGATAGTAGCAGTTTTACCATTGTGTTAATCATTGGAGTGTTTCTTGAGAGAAAATGCCTTGGGCTCTTAGAGCATCTGCAACCATACTCGGCAAAGTGGCATGGTCATGTTGTGTTGGTTGTGTCACATTCAGCTAAAGAGATTCATCTTCCTTTTCTGGCCGGACTGAACCCATAGCGTCCCTACAACATAGGTATCCAATAGCCTGTGCTCACCTACACGTTGGTTGTCATCTCAACCTTCTACAACCTCCCCCAATCTCGGGAAAAAAGTAGCAATCTGAAATACAATTTTGCAAAGCATGGCTGAAATTCCATTTAGGTTATGGTGACTGCACTTTCTGCAAGGCCCAACTCCGTCTATCCACTTTAGCGAGTACCGTTGCGGACGTCAAATCCAAAGTGGGCCGGTTTGTTGACTCGCGGCCCATTGGCTGTGGTCTGGTTGTGTATGCTTTTACAGGATAATCCTTTAGTGCCCACATGACCCATATTCAAAACTTCTTCTTTGATATGAGGAGGAGAAACTTATGAAGTTTTAATTAAACTACTGCCAATGAAGATTGTCGCATTAACCCTTTAGTGCCTACAAGACTCAAATGGGACTTCCTAGGTGTTAAGACTCAATTTGCACGAAATCCATGAGACATTAAGTTGTGAAATTTGTGCGCACATTACATTAACACTCTGCAAAAATTGGATCATGATTTTGAGTTATAGAATTCATGGAAAAGCTATGAATACAACACAAAATACATCACACACACTAAAATACAATGAATACCAAGCCACATACTTTGTTGTATTTCATACATGTGCAAAATGATTTTGGTCTTCAATTTTGATTAAAACTTGTCTTTCATAGATTCTTCATTGTTATGTGATTGTTGGTCTCTCTCATCGCATACAATACTTCCGTTTTTCATTGGTATAAGTTTGGAACATTTTTGTATACAATCAAGTAGGCAAAAGTAATAAAATCATCAATACTCATGTACAAATGTTTTCTTCACATGTGATATGTCAATGCAAAGCTATTGACCTCGTGCACATGTGAACCTCTTTTATTCAAAGTACAAAAAATCTTGCAAAAATCTATTGACGATAAAGTAGCATTTCCTCCAAAGTCCACAATTTTCATTACAAATATACAGTAACTTTAAACACTATAATCTATTCCATTAACCGTTGGATGTGGTGCAATTTTTTTCCAAAATTGAGGTCAAAATCTAAGTTCAATTTATTAAGGTTGGATACTAAAATTAGGCATTCTATTTCCATAGAAGTTAGTTCAAAAAAATTGAGCACATATCTTGGTTTTGGAGAAACATGACCTAGGAACTAAAGGATTAATTCGACAACTCTTGAAGTGGAGATGTATATGAACATTGCCACCTATGGCCGGTCATGGTGGCTAGTGGCCTGGGTGGGTTTGCAACTGAATTGTAGGCTTGCCAAGACTCGCCTCGGCCACACATTGTTAGAGAATAACTACAAAAACGTCCACGTTATCCCCCTTCCTAACTTCATCGTTGAAGTTACTACCCTAGAAGTTCACCGTCAAAGTCACCGCCTTCAAACTTCAGCGGTGAAGTTCATCGACTTGTAGAAAAAACCTGAAAGTTTTTTAAATAGCGGCCAATAGCCATCCACCAAGTGACCAACCCCGGCCAACTATCCTCCAGGTAGCGAGTGAGTGGACGGCGACGCGGAGCCCCTCCTGGCCTACTCTGCACTTTAGTGAAGCACGTGCCCGGTGAGGATCCCACATCACCTACAGGGTTTGCGGGCGGGTGAGGCCGCCCTAATATGTTGAGATCCATGAATGTAGCAATGTGAATGTGGTGGAGAATGCTTATATGAACTTTGACTTTGAGGCAATTTTGTCTGTGAGGCCATGAATTGCTCCAATCTTTTCAAGAAATAGTTTTTAGATATAACATCTTTTTCAATTACATTTGTCTTCTTTACTCAACAATTGTTTTGGCTTAGACAACTCAACGTAGATTTTGAACTGCTGTAAATCATTGGTGTTGTTAGCTTAAATCTGGTTATCTTTTGCTATAGAATTACGACAAAAAGGTGTAGATTGTGCATTTAACCATCTACTAGTACTCATTCAAAGAGACATCAAGCCCTAATAATCTAATCAAACTTACAACCAAACTCCAAGTCACATTCTCGATGTCCTTAATAGTCTCTTCAAGAATGACATGATTTATTAATTTGATAAATAGATGTTTTATGTCCATTGCAATACAAGAGAATGCAACATTTCAATTTACGAAGGGAGAAAACTTCCTCACAAGTGATTTTTTGGTATTTTTCCACAATGTACAATTAGACTCACAATTCCTAATCATTAAATATAAAGAGCAAGCATGTGACCTTTGGTGTCAATGGGCTTATATAATCAGAGCCCACCTACACTCATCCCTCACATAAGTTATAGCGAAATATAGCGCATGCCAATGGATGTGGTAAGAAGTTAGGAGAGGTTAAAACTTAGTAGAGGGCTTGGTACCTTCACTCCAACTAGCACCTCTATCCATAACAACAAAGGTAATAATTTAGTAGAGGTTATAAGGTAGCCAAAGTGATAACTTATCATTGGAATGAGTGTACTTGCAATACCCCACATAGTTTAAGGCCATTTTAGAGAGGAGTTGATTCAAAGTTTGAGGGCAAAGTCTAGATTGTATTTATAGATCGTGATTTTATAATTAGTTTGAAATCAAAACACCTATAGAGAGATTTTTTTGAGGGATCAATTGACTACACTAAAATTTGATGTCTAGTGTAGTGTTACTTCATGACTTAAAAGCGCTATAAATTTTTACTTTTGATGAAGATTTTTACTGAGAGTACAACTATCTATACTACTCAAAGAGGATGACCATTGTCAACATGGGTGGTAAAAATATTCATGAAGAACAAAAACTTATAGCATTTATAAATCATATAGTGTGCCTACACTAAACATCAAATTTAGAGCAGTATGAAAATATCGTAGGGAAGTACACTTGTTTTTTTGTTTCTTTTCTCTTCTGGTACAAAATGAACTAAAATTTAATTGCAAGAAAAACCAATCACAGCCCTAAGCCCGCCCAGGGCGAACTAACCCCCTCATTCCCCCTCGTGGGATGAAGGGGCTAGTTGTAGCTCTAGAGTTATCATTCCTCCTAGCCGGCTAGGTGGTCAAACCCCAGCTGGCCGGCACACAAAATCTATTGATCCCCTCCCGGCATATGCCCTGGCATGTGCGCTCCTCTCGGCCCCTATGTACGCCCCGGCCCGTCGTGACACATTTCTTTATAAAATACCGGTGACAAGTATTGCCTCTTGTGTCGTGACACACTTCTCTACAAAATGCCCGTCACAAGTATTGCCTCTTGTGTCGTGACACACTTCTCTACAAAATGCCCGTCACAAGTATTGCCTCCTGCGAAGCAATACTTGTGAAGACCTCCAAAAAAAGCAAAAGCATTAACATTTTATATTATTATGAAGTCATTAACATTGATATTATGTATACCGTTTATACATTGAAAATAAATGACACACAAACTTTCTGAAATGGTAGTGACATTAAATCCAAGCATGTTTCACATGAACAATGAGTATAAGTTTAATATCCTTGAATGTCACATCATGGTTCACATCACATTGTTTATCAAAATGAAAAAAATATCCAAATATGCATTCAACACACAAATTAGAAGACACTCATAACAAAAAAGAACCAAACAATACAAAGTAGAAATTCTACTTAGTCTGTTGTTCTTCTTTATCATGTCCTTGTTCTTCTTGTTCTTGTTCATTACAATCCTCATGGAGATCCAAGTGGTGCTTATTTGAATAGACGAAGCATGTTGTTTCCATGCGGTCCGTAGTAAGAATGTTCTTCACATGGAAGACATTCTTTTCGACCTCCAAATAGAGTTCAATGAATTTTGTCTTCCCCTCTTTATGTCTACATTGCAGAAATAAATTATGTCAATAGCAAACTTAAACTTAAAATTCATAATAAACAAATAGATTCAATAACATTACAAGATCACAAACTTCATGAGAAATAAAAGTAATTGAACTTACATGGCTTGAATAGACTATTGATGGTGCCAACGTACCAAGCGTTCCAAACACTTGACTCGAAGCTTCAAATTCTTGTTCCAGTCCTTCTTTTGGTTGAAAATGCGGTGAAGATCCTTCAAGTGCGCAATCTCCAACTCGTCCACGCCACGGCCGAACTTCAACTCTATAATCGCGTTGACAAAATTGGGATGGTGTAGTAGTGCGTCAAGACATGCAGCATCCAATTCTTCCACTCCTTCCTTCTTTGTCCCAAGGTAGGAGCATACTTCTTCCTCATTTTTATGACAATAAAAGGTTTTTCCCACATATTACGGTCAACGGTGGCCGCCATTTCCACCCGTGCCGTAACGCCTCCGCCGCTTTCATCCACGCTTGGAATTTTTTTTCCAAAACTTCTTTTGTTGTCTCTTGAACGGCTTTGTTAAAATTCTTGCATTCATACAACGGGAGTTGATGTTGCAAAGTTGATTTGCCTCCCACAGACAACCAAGTGTTTGCCTCGTGAGCCCCATGCGATGGCAATGACGAAGATGATTATTCAAGTGTCGTTGATTCTCCCACGGACCCAATCCGCAATTCTCAACCTTGGAATGTCATGGCTTCTTCGCACAAGGGACTTCCTTGTAGTCCCGGTTGAGAACGGCAAGTCGTAAGCGGGATAACTCCATCCCGTGGAATGAAAAATACTACACATAAGCACGAATGAAATAAGAATCTTACATCTTCAAACCTCTCTAAGCAATACAAGACCTAGTCACAACACTAAGAAAAATGAAAGAGAGTATTCTAAAATACCAATACCCATCATGATATTAAAACACACCAAATACAATACAATGTAATGGAAAAATTGAAGCAATACTTGCTAGAACCCCAAAAAAAACACCTATTATGTTGCAACAATACGTCACTAAATAATGGGAAAATTTAGGTAATATCCCTCACATCCTAAAAACGGGCACATAAAACGTCTCAGGAAAAGTGTGTGGCAACATACCAATACCTGTCACAAGGTAAATTAGGGTGTTGAATAGTCACAGCTAGTGGTTGTGACAAGTCTATAATACCCGTCACGATTGCCAATAACATGTGACTAACTTGGAATCCATCACTATTTCCTCACTTTCTCACAACAAAATTCACTCACAATGTGCCACATCATGCATTGTAGAACAATTACAAAGCTCTTATAACTAACTAAATTGGTAAAGAAAGACAAAAACCACTACTCTGGTAAAACCCCATACCTGAAAAATCACAATATATCGCAAAATAAAGTCACCTTCATTGCATGCCTCCCTCAAGCATACCTAAATACAGTTCCTATCTCCCATTGCAATACGTGCACATAATTCCTATCTCCCATCTACAGAAGGCAATATCCGTCACGGGCATTTCGTTGAGAAATGTGTCACGACGGGCCGGAGCGTGCATGGACGGGCAAGAGAAGCCAAGGGGCGAGGAGGGGAGGAGGGTTTGTGTGCCAGCGGGTTGGGGTTTGACCACCTGGCCGACTGGGAGGGATGATACCTCTAGAGGTGCAAGTGGCCCTTCATCCCATGAGGGGGAACAAGGGGGTCAGTTTGCGATTTGACAGGACATCCCCCACGCTCGGACTTACCAGGTGGAGGACAAGGTGGTGGGACCAAAACCTAGCCCCTATTTTGTTTTTGAATGGGGCCCTAAATTTAGATAGTGGGTGACCTATAGACGAAATTTTGTTAAAAAAGTTTTAAAAAAAGCCTCTGACCCCCCCAAAATGGGAGGGCCAGAAAAATGAGCCCATGCAATTAAGACGGGGCCCACCTCGGGTAAGTCCGAGCTTGGGGATGTCCTGTCCACGCCGTCAGTTTGCCCCGGGCCCCTAAACCCTAGATGTTAATTGAAATCGGTGATGTGGTAAAGTTGACCTCTGTACAGTATTAATGTTGTTGAGTAGGTGAGCATCTGCCTCGCAGATGCGAAAATGCCAGTGGAGTTGCTTCCACGTCTATATTTATCTTCTAATCATACTATTTGTTTACTGATTCACCTATGATTCACCAAACACTAATTTCAAGTTTAGGACACAAATAGAATCAGCAGGTTTGACTTTATCAAATCACATTTTTTCAGAACGCAACAGTACAGTATTGGGAAGGGAGAAGACAGACTACCAAACACCATAAATAGCGGAACCTCTCCAAACATAATGATTGTTATTATTATTTATTTAAATTAATTTTTTTTAAAAATCCTTTATAAATTTTGGTTTTGTTTTGTTTTGACACAATAAAAATCGAGAATTTAATTACAAAGAAGGAACCAAAGAACGACGAAATCGTGCCAAGGTTGGCTGCGGAAAGAACAAGACAACCCAAACAAAGGCCTTCTAGACCAAGTCCCTAAGTCGCCTTGCCTTCTACACAAAACCTCAAATCGGCCCAAATTAGCCTCGGATTGGGTGAGAGCCTTGAATCTGTTTTGTTCCGTGTTAGCAGTCATGACCCCCCCCCCACACCACTCTATCATTGTTGGTAAGACCCAACTAAATAGTATTGTGCACTTTGTAGACATTCCATTGGTGTTGATTAAATACCTAGTTGTTGTGCGCGATCCAAATTGTTCATAACAAAATCCCGTTGAGCAAGAGCCAAAGTCTATTCACCTCTTCAAATTTACTTGGAAGCCTAGTGGTGAATAACGCATGTTTGAGGTTGGGTTTTGTCCATAGCTATTTGCTACAATTGCCCGCCGAATTGAGGATATGTTTGACATAATTCCAAGCCTCATTCGCTTGCAAGCACTACCACAATCTTTGTACCACGCTCTCACGAGCCCCCTAAGCGCAAACCGCACAACGATCGTCAACAGCGGCACATGCTCGGTGACGCAACTTTGTGCCAGAGCTACGAGATCTAAACTTCTCATATCACCTTTTCTCCTTTCAGTAGAAATTGAATACACGGAACAATTTAACATAGGTTGGACAACCAAAAACCGATTGACAACCCAAAATCAAGGCAAGGCAAACTTGTTACTTAGGCTAGAAGGCTCGAGGTAAGATGTGTCTTGTCTTTTGCACAGCTAGTGCTGGCACGTTGTTCTTTGTTTGTGGTTACTCATTTTGCAATTTTATTTTGATTTAATCTTTGTCCAAAAATTAAAACCGATCGGCAATCTAGTATCGCTCCTATCTATACCCTTCCTGAATTCTAGAGAAGAAATATAGCTACTCATTACATGACTTATGCACTGATAGATAAATTTGTGCATGAACTAACAAATCTATCACTGCCTACATTTCCTTCTTAAAACCTATGAAGAATATAAAAGGGAGCAATATGGGGTCGTCAATCAGTTTTGGGTTGTTTTTGCCATCACAAAGGTGAAGATTTGTCCAGCTATACCGTTCCCTACACCGTTTTTAGTGTGGACCAAAGTAGTTCGAATCTCTACACTACATTAAATACTGCATTTAGTGTACTAACACAAATAATGTACATACCCTAGTACACTATTGCAAAGAAGTTGACAAATAGTGTTAGCCGTCCATAGCATTCATGTTACTCCCAATCAACTTCCTTGGCCAATAAAAATAAAATGGACTAAAGAGATACCCACAATCAACCACCTACCGGCTACCATACATTTGAAATGTTTATGTTTGAAAATGTTACTTTCTCAAAAGTTGATTCTTTTCAAAAGGTAACTTTTTGAAATGTATACTTTTTCAACATATTACTTAATGAGAAGGTTATTTTTTCAAAATGTGATTGTTTCAAAAGGTTAATTTTCCAAAAGAATAATTTTCAAAAAGTTACATTTCAAAATGTTGCTTTTTCAAAATGTTAACTTTTTAACAATTACTTTTTCAGAATGTTACTTTTTCAGAATGTTACTTTTTCAAATTTTACTTTTTCAAATTTACTTTTTCAAATTTACTTTTTGAGAATGTTACTTTATTTTCCAAAGGTTACGTTTTCTGAATGTTATTTTTTCAAATGTTGTCTTTTTTAAATATTTTCTTTTTTTCAAAAGATTACATTTTCAAAAGTTTCTTCTTCCAAATGTTTTCTTTTTCAAAAAATTATGTTTTAATAGTTTTTTTGTTTTCTAAAGCTTTCCTTTTTCAAATGATCCTTTCTTCAAATGTTATTTTTTTTTTACATTCTCATTCTTTTCAAACCTCAATTTTTATCTTCCAATCTCTTTCTTGCAAATGTTTTTTTTTTGGATTGCAAATTCACTTTCCTTCCATATCTATGTTCTCGTTTTCCAAACTTTTCTCTCCAAATTGTTGTTTTCTCTCAATTGTTCAAGTTTCTAAATTGTTCTCTTTTCAAAGTTGTTGATTCTTCTGTGTTCTCTTCTCCGAATTGTTGTTTCTTCCAATTTCTTCTCTACAAGTTTTTATTTTTTCTCTCCTTCACTTTTCATACTCCAAATGAACAAATAGTTATCTTCTACTTTTAATACACTAAATGACCACAAGTAGAATTTTTTTTATTCCAATCTTAACTGGAATAGTCCAATCCCAAATAGTGTAGTAGTTGGCATTAAATATAGTATTTTGCCACTACATTGATTGCGTAGTTTGCAATTAGTGTATATGTTTGTTCTTAGTGTTTAGTACACTAAATGCAATATTTAGTGTAGTTGAAAACTTACATTCAATCAACTAATGGCACATACTTGATTAACCCTTAAAGATCAGAGAAACCACATTTGAGTTGCAACATGATGTTTTCAATGGATTTGACATACAATGTGTAATAATTGATGTATGCAATAGTTACAAAAGTTTTTATTTTGTGTTGAGCACTATCCAATGACACATGATAATATTATTTTAGATCATTACTAGCAATTGGTGCTTGCTTTGCAACGCATTAGTTCAACCATTTTAATGTAGTTTTTGTATCACAAAATATTTTTAAAAAAGATAACAACAATCTACAGAAAATATAAATATGTCTTTGAGACCTGTGCATGGATTTTAATAATGTAATAGAATACAGAAAACAATTAGGTTATAGATTTTTTGCATTTTAACATGGAATTTCAAAAATGTTTTGAACGTCAAATTTGTAATAAAGAGTTTCAAATTTGTTTTGGATAAGCACAAATTGCAACACACAGATGCAAATTTCACATACCCACGAACTCAACTTGCAATTACAATCTCAATTTCACACACCCACAAACTCAAATTGCAATTACAATCTCAAAACTTGCAATCTCACCTCAAAACTTGTAATTTCAATCTCCACAACTGAAATATGCAATTTTGCAACTCCAACTTTGTATGCCAACCTCCAAGATCACAACTCCAACTTCACAACTTTTGTACTCCAAGTTTACGAGTCATAATTTACAATTCAATCTTTACGTGCTTAACTCAAAAAATAAACGTCAAATTTGTAATCAAGAGCACAAATTGCAACACACAAATGCAAATTTGACACACCAAGAAACTCAAGACCCTAAATTTCAAAACCGCGCAATAAACCACACAATAATTAGCAATTGGCCCTTTCTTTGCAACGCAATAGTCCAACCATTTCAATGTAGTTTTTATTTTACCAAAAAAAAAAACATGATTCACTACACGGTTGACCGCCCAATTAACTGCGCGGTTGACTGCAGCGTTTCTATAGTTCACTGTACGGTTCACTGCGTGGTTCACTGCGCGGATTATGATTTTAGTAGTATGATTGCACCTACAACATGCTTGAGAAGTTGCAAATGGTCATGTATCCTACATGTATGGTGTTGTATTTGAGCATGATATGGTTGAGATATTGAAATGACCTCCAAGTGAAAGATGATAGTTGAAGAATTTTTATTCTAGAGGTGTATGTCTTGCTAAATTTTATAACTTTTTTGTATGTTAAGAGTGAAATACGTGACCATACATATGGTCCTCCACTAACTTTTAAAGGTTAACACCTTAAGGCCACATGCATTTTTCCCTTAAGAAACACTCTAAAATTGCCACTATCAAAAAGTGTCAAGAAAATCAAAATTTGAAGTGAAATTTTGGACTTTTGACCGTAAGATTATAAAATAGACTTCTACACATTGAACTCACCTTATGTTTTAGGTTGCATTCCACGACAAGGATATGAAGATTACAGTATCTGAAATCAAGAAAATGGTTCATTCTCTTTCCTGCATTGAGTGAATTAACAAACTTTGACTTCACTCCGTGTCAAATGTTTGCAGTGCACAAAGTCTTAATCTATTACCATTGTATCAAACATGGTGCTAATTCCTTGTACACTGATCTTTGGAGGTAGAGAAGGGGTGTAGCATATTCAAAACAAGTCTACAAGGAATGGAGGTTCAAAATTGCCAATTCACGTTTTATTTTTTTGTGAGCTTAACATGTTTTAAAATGATAGTCCAAACTGTCGATAATAAGGTTTTCACCACATATCGGTGTCAAAAAAAAATGTGAAAGATATGAAGATTTCTAGGTTTTATGTAGAAAGGAAGAAGTTTTTTTGGTATCTTGCCTAACAATGTGTGGATATGTTTGACTTGGGTTGAAATGTTTTTCACACTAAAGTCAAATTTAGAAATAAAATGGCATCTCGAAAGAAGATAATATTCTGTATGTGTATGAAAAATTTCAATGTGAATCAAAGCTTCTAGCAGAAGTTTTGGAGGTGCCCAAAGTCCCCTATTTGACTTTGCAGGCTTATAATTTTCATGTTAGAATCCAATAAAATAGAAAATTATTTCCACGAAACTCTTATCAAGGACAATCTAATATTAAAAAATAAAAATAAAAATTTCTCTCCGAATTTTAGGAACTTACCCAAAACGAAAAATGTCCCCTCAAGGTTAAATGGGTCATTAGGGATTAAAAACAAATACCTAATCAGAACTTGACATGTATGTGCTTGATGTAAACTAGTGTGGGTGATCCACATTAATAATGAATCCACATTATACACAGGGATCGGTGTACTAAATGTTCTCCACGTGAACATCCACAATGTAGCCGCCTTGTCTTCTGTGTCGATTCGACAATACTCACTTGAAACAGTGAAAAATAATGTTACTGTTGAAAGGTAATTATACTTCCGCGTTAGAAGGAGTTGGGCTGTCGGCGTGACATGCTCATCGATTATCCACCGTCTATACGTTTTTTAACTGCATTATTGGAGTTTGAAGGGACTCTAGTATTGCACTTTTCTTCCAATTTGAGCTATTGGAATAGTCACTAAAGTTTCAATAAGACGCACCTTTTCAAATTTAATAATATTATTATAATTATTAGATATATAGTTAGTTCTCACTATAACAATCATTTTTGGTTAAACATCTATTACAACAACCATGTTATAGGGGGAGTTGGATGATTTGTAGTGGGAGTTGAGCAGTGTAATGGGAGTTGGTTGTTGTAACAAATGCTCATGTAAAGGGAGCTGACGGCAGAAGATATTGGTGGTCTATTGATGGAATCCATAATGAATATGGAAAGTTTGGTGATCTCAAATCTCTAAAGGTGTCAAATGTCACTCTTTGACACTTTAGGTGCTTGAAATATTCGAGGAACCTTTCTCCTACATCCACCATAGGATTTCAATGAAATTTGTTAGAGTGATTTCCAATTTAGATTTGTAATGTTGGAGCTTTCTCGAAAGTGCTCCCCAAAGGGGATAGCCAATAGGAATATGGTGCTAGACAAGACAAAAAGAAATTATGCACGAGAATAGACTTCCAAAAATCTCACACTCCCTTTTTCTTGCACCAATGAGAAGCATGGAAATCAATGCTCTTGGGACGTATCCCTTGCAAGCTAATGCTTCCCGTAATATCCTAAATTGACCTCTGGTTTTCCCACACCTTTCCTAAGCCAAGGCACCATGTGCATGTGGTCCAAGTTACCAACATGAGACCCTAAGATTCGGGGTGAAGATCCTTTACTTTTAGGAGAACTCTATTGCGTTTTAAAAATCTCGCCTCAATTAGAGATGTTGTACATATTTAGTTTTGATTTTTTTTTTTTCTGATTAAATTTTTTAGCCATTCTCAACAATGCAAAGCCATTTTAAAAGTCTAATTTTATAATCATTTATATGAAATTAAAATGATCTTAAGATGGTGATTTACATCCTTTAATTAAAGATGGATTTATTGAAAACTATTTGATCCCGAGGGGACATTTTGATTTTGGATACAGTACCATGTTATGATTCAAGCATGATTTTTTGAGATTTTTTTTTAAAGAATGGGCAACTTTATATTAGCTTTCAATGGACATAGTTCTCGTAGAAATTTGACTTACGATTCAAAAGTTACAATTTCTTTTCTACAACATATACAAATAGTGCAACAGTTTAGAGTGACATATAACAAATAGTGTAGCAAAACTTTAATTAGCACTAAATTCAATAGAAATTCAAGATTTTTTCCATCTAAACAAATAATTTTTCCTCTTCAAAAGGAAATGGAAATTTTTGCATCTACTATAGGGATTTTTGAATTTCAAAAATATGAGAAGAATATGTTATATGCAAAACTTGAAGTATATTGTTAGTTTTTATCACATAGTTGCATTGCAAGATTTTTATGGACATCTTGTACCCCTCTTCCACTTCTAAACTTTGGTGCACATGTGACTGACATAAAGATTTTTTTTTCAAATTTTGAGTATTTGCCCCAAAATGAAAAACGTCCCCCTAGGGTTAAATGGACACTTAGGGGTTAACATAGTTTTCTAGAAAAATTCCCCATGAAGATACTACTTACCACATCTCCAATATACTATTAAAAGATCACGATATAAATTGACTTCAATGTGAGGTGCCCAAAATCACTAGAAGCCCACCTCCGGACTTTTGGTATTTAGGGGTTAAATAAAGAATGCTCATCCCTCATAGTCATTTACAAGGTTTGTTTGTGAAGTACATTGAGCTAAATGGATTTCTATAAACACTGACTCTTCATTCCAGATAATCATTGTGTGAGGTTTGTTTGACAAGTACAAAAACTAAAGAGACCAAGTAAAATAAACATTCTCCATCTCATCCAATGTTTGTTTGACTAGTAGTGTATGATTAAAAAATCGCCCGTTTCATCTGATCATTTACAAACTTTTTTTGACTAGTACAAAAACTAAATGAAACTTGTAAATTATAGTTTGCTCATTTCATTCAGTTTTAAGCGAGGTTAATTTGGCAACTACAAAAACTAGATGGGCATCTTTTTTTTGTTTCACGGTTTTAGCCATGGTGGCGACACAATTTTTTGGAGACCACACATTCGGCGACACAAAGTTTCTCCTCAATCCACACAAAACCAAGTTTTGTCCATAAACATAGATTTGTACGTCCTTTCTCTCGACATGGCGGAGTCTAGTGCTTTTTTTTTTCGTACGCCAAATTCCCTTTCAACCAATAACATATCTTCCTTCCAAAATTTTACCCAACCCACGTATGGCAGCAAAGCGAATCTGTCAGAGTGTTGCCAAAAAAAAAGCCATGGAGGAGTCCCTACTCTTCATTAGTAGCAATATGGAGATATGGCAACGGCAATCAATGAAATTTGGCGGTGTAAAATCACAAATTTTCCACTTTTGAAGGGAATATTCCTTTGGGGGAATTAATATTCCTCTTTTGGCTTCAAATCGCCATAAAGGAAAGGGCTGATACAAACTATCCATTCTATCATTCATTAGGATTTTTTTGGAAAAAAAGAAAACTAATCATGTCATCTAATATGTTAGAGCACCCCACCGATTCACAAATCCAACGGACTGTGTCGGATCTTCATTGGGCCACTCTCCATCGGGTCTGAGACCAAGCCGAACGGAGCTACTAGCTAGCTCCCATACACTCAGTTGCCGGGGCCAACCCACCAATGTATGTGTCCAGTGAGAGAGACTTTGGTGTACTTTTTGTAGAGTCCAGACAAGTTTCTAGGGACTGCAAACAAGCAAACACTCCACTATTCAACATCTTCGCTTTTTTTGTTGTCTCCTCTTCGTGTCATTTTGGCAGACTCACCGGACGCGGCCCCCTTGGTGAACAACAATGTAGACTGCTCCATGTGTGCTCTCAGACAAGCTAAATTCAACCCCACGCACCTAACAGTGGCGGGTCACCAGTGGAGGTGCTCTTAAAACGTTCACTTATGGAATAGACATAGTGCCAATTTGAGTGCATTTGACAATGTTTACTAAACTAACTAATATAACTATAGTATCACATGTAGGACTTTGTTCTAAATGTATCAAGAACATCTTTTTTCTAGAAAGTGAAAATTTAAAAAGTTCATGACCAAAGCTCATTAGTTTTTAAGACTTTTAGAAAACCTATCCATATTTAAAACAAAATAGATGAAGTTCCACAATGTAATTATCTCCTTTTAATCCTGAGAAAACTCAAGCTCTTAATTCTTAAACAACAAATTGTCACCTTCTTCCTGAAAGAAAAGAAACGGAATACAATGACGTTCTAGGCTATTAAATCCCTACTCTGGTCGGAAAACCTTTGGCTATAATGTGTAAATTGCAAGTTTGTCAACTCTCGAGAGGAAGAAGTACTTCCATACCAAGGGGGGTTTCACACATGGACCATGGTACCAAGGTACCAAGTGCTACTAGCAATTTAGTTGGTGTAAAGCCTAAAAATGGCCTTCGTTGGGACCTTGGACTTTCACACATGGACGGTTCCAAACTCCACAAATTGCATATTTTAATATTCTTTTCCAACTCAAAAACTCGACACCTCGGTGTAGTTTGGTCCTTTGGTACCTTGGTACCATCGTCCATGCGTGAAACCCTCCTAAGGTAGGACAACATAAAACCGACCATCTACCCAACACCGCATTTTTTTAATACCCCACCTAGATTTCAAAGAGGAAATGTAGCAAGTCGCCACATCATTTGTTCAACCTAGTGGTGGCCGGGTGAATGGGCGGGGTAAATGCAAATTCAGATCCGCAACAATACTTGGCCAACTTTCATGATGCCGCTAGACCTTGCAAATTCTCCAAGCACCACAATCAAAAACCAAATTTTGCCATGCCTTATCAAGGAGTAGAGGTGCCTTATCACCCTGCTTTGTTCCTTAGATTGAGGGAGGCTAAGGTGGAGGTAAAAGTATGGTTGAGCAAGGGATTTGGAGACCAATGTCGTGTGCATGCTTCAAGTCTTGTCCAATGGCTTTTTTTGGCCAAATTTGACACTGCCAACTCGACTAGACCTTGCTAGTTGGCCGCGTGTGGGTGTGGAAGCTTTTATTAACTCATTGTTTAATGCATAAGTCATGTAAAGATAGGTTACATTTTCTCCCTGAAATCTGTGAGTGGAGTAGAAAGGTGTAGTGTTGGATTGGAAGTGTTGCATTGATTTAGCGTGTAACGAACAAACACGTTATTCACACCGACCTCCTTTGGAAACTTGAAGTTTATCTTCTATTGAGATTGCAAGCAACTCAGGGCCGCTTCACACTTGGTGGCCAAGTCGAGAGGTCGTCAATTTTCACCAATGAGATTGCTAGAATGGTCAAAGTCCGGACTTTGGGCCTTCACACTTGTGCCCAAACTCCAAAGGCCGTCGTCCTACTTGGCAACACTTTTGGGTTGTTTTGGCGCCAAAGTGACGGCCTCTCGAGCAAAACTTCGGTCGCCCATTTTAGTCGATCCAAACTACAATCGAGAGTCTGTCGATTTTTTTTATTAAAATAATAAAAAACTGACAAGATCTAGATCATCAGATGAAAGAAACCGAATTTTTGGGCTGATTTTTTTGGCTGATTTTTTTTGGCACAATGATATGAGGTTTGAACTTTGGACTTGGTCTTTGGGGCTTCACACCACGACCAGCCAAACCTTCAATCTATATTATTTAATGTATTTTTTGGCAAAAAAGTTTGGCCTCTCGCCATAGTTTGGCCACTCATTTTGACGGTCGGCCTCTCGACTTGGGCATAGTGTGAAGCGGCCCTCAGGGCCGCTTCACACTTGGTGGCCAAGTCGAGTGGCCGTCGATTTCCACCAATGAGATTGCTAGAATGGCCAAAGTCCGGACTTTGGGCCTTCACACTTGTGCCCAAACTCCAAAGGCCGTCGTCCTACATGGCAACACTTTTGGGCTCTTTTGGCGCCAGAGCGACGGCCTCTCGAGCAAAATTTGGGTCACCCATTACAGCAGACCCAAACTACAATCGAGAGTCCGACGATTTTTTTAATAAAATAATAAAAAACTGACAAGATCCAAACCGTTAGTTGAAAGAGGCCGCATATTTTTTGCCGATTTTTTTGGCTGATTTCTATAGGCTAATTTTTTTGGGCTGATTTTTTTGGACGTAATGATATGGGGTTTGGACTTTGGACTTGGCCCTTGGGGCTTCACACCACGACCGGCCAAACCTTCAATCTACATTATTTAATGTATTTTTTTGGCAAAAAAGTTTGGCCTCTTGCCATAGTTTGGCCACTCATTTTGACGGACGGTCACTTGACTTGGGCATAGTGTGAAGCGGTCCTCATAAGGTTGTGGCTGGTTGAAAGAAGAAGTAAATCGTGTGATTCCTCCGAAAAAGCCCAAACAAAAAGAACCGACAAGCGAGGAGAAAAGAAGAATCGCGGTGTGGCCCACAGAACAGGCGCGCACTGCAGCGGTGTGAACCGGTCGCGAGCAGAAAAAGAAAGAAAGGGGCGGAGGTAGCGTGAAGCCCACAGGCAGCGGTGCGGCCGAGGCGCGGCGGTGAAGGGCGGGAAGCGGTGGGGGCGGCACCTGGCACGCTCGCAGCAGCGGTGGCGGTGGAATGCGGGACGGGTGGAGCGCTCGCAGGGGCGGTATCGCCGCCCGCTCCACCTCCACCTCCACCTCCCTCCTTACCACCTACGGCGCTCTGCTGTGCACCCACCCCAACCCAGAACAACCCCCCACCCACTCAGTTGCGTTTCCGGGCCCAGCCCCCCCTCGTGTACTCGTACCTACCACCTACTACTTACCACCTACCCCTACCACTAGACCCCTACCACCCCCACAACTTCTTCCCATTCCTTGCGAACTTGCATCGCGAACTTGCAAAGCATCATCTTGCCCTCCCTTCTTCTACTCCCTCCCGTCCTCTCTGCACCCTCACTTCCACCACCGCCACCCTCTCGCGCTCGCTCTCTCCCTCCTTCCCTCTCTCTCTCTATCTCTCTCTCTATCTGCCCTCGCCTCTCCCCGTTTTTGTGTGAGAAGAGTTGGTTGTTTGCACCCCCAAGTGGAAGTTTTGCGTGTTTTGGAGCCTGGGAGACCGAGTTCGGAGTTCTGCCCGCGCCAAGGTGGAGTTTCCAGAGCCGTCGTGTCGACTTGCTGGTGTGTACGCCGTCCGTGCTCTTGGTTGAAATCGTCATTGTGGGCCCTCGGGGCTTGGTCGGTTGGTTGGTTGGTCGGTCGATTGATGTGTTTGTGAGTTGTTTGACACGGTTGTTGTTCTGGTCCCTGTTGTTTGTTGGTGTATCTACTGTGGGTGGGTGGGTGGGGTGGTTGTTTGTTAGGATCTGGAGTGTTTGCTGATTGATGCGTGGGGCAGTTTGTGTGTGGTTGCGCCGTTGTTTGTGTTTGGCGATGAACCGTATTTATCGCTGCTCGTCTTTCTTGGTTCCGTGTGCAGGAGAGGAGATGTAGGGGTATGCTGTTGTGTCATGTTTGAATGGTGTTTGCTGCTGCAGTAGGACATGGGTGTTGTGGTGTTGTCGTGTTGCTGATCCTGTGAACTACCGAGACTTGGTGGTTAATTGTCTGTTCATGCTCAATGTCATCTCGGAATTGAATGTGTGTGCTAATTGGTGTTCTCTTGATGTGCAGATCAAGCAACGAAAGAGAGTAACTAATCGCGATAAGAGACGCTGTCGAGTGCTTTGAGGGTTAAATGAAGTCGACGGCTTGACTCGTTTTCCTCCGACTCCTTAATCGCCAGGAACTGGTGTTCTCACACAAGGTATGTTGAGTTTGTCTTGCTATTATTCTCTAGCATCGAAGCACCATGGTTGTATATTGTGATTACGTTTGTCTTTCAGATGTGCACGTAGTATGACGTACGGGATGTTTCTGGCATTAATGTCCGATATTCTTTCTTTGCAGATTCCAACCGAAACAGACAAGCAGTAATCCATCCCGGCGGGGGCGGATTGCGAGGGATAGTTCATGAATTTGACAATATCCAGCATTATAGAACAGGGCAAGCCCAAATCAAAGAAGTGGTGGGATCCTTGCGGAGGTGGCAAGGTGAGGGAACAGGGTTTGCATCTGCCGAACAAGATAGAAGCCTCCAGGGTCAAGAAGGAGGAAGAGAGCAAGTCGGAGTCCAGTGCGGAGGAAGGAGGAAAGGGAATGCGGTTAGCGACGAAGGACAGTAGTAGCGGCCGAAATGCGTACAAGTTCCGCAACATTGATTTGAATAAGGTGCCGTCGGCATGGGATACCGACGAGGCCAGTGTGGGCACTGGCGAGTCAACCTCCTTCCGAGGAGTTCGCCATCGGCCTGAGCTCAATAAGTGGGTCACAGAGATTCGTCCCACATCACAGAAGCGGAAGATCTGGCTGGGCACATATGAGACCCCAGAAGAGGCAGCTCGGGCATATGATGTGGGCATCTTTTACACCAAGAAGAAGATTCCGTACAATTTTGAGGATTCGCCGCAGCAGCTGCAGCTGCACCCCATTCCACCAGAGCTGCCATGGGAAAGTTTCGCCGCCTTGGTGAAGCAGAGAGCCACTTCCGCTGCCAAGAGGGCGAGAGTGCCCTCCACGAGCTAGGTATCTGAACAAAATGGTATGAGGACCCTAGTGGCAGAGTCGCTGCTGACCTAGGTGGGCCGTGATGTTCATGTTCGGATGATTGGCTTGATGAAGAGTATGAAGGTTCCAACCATGAGAGCATGAGGCGAAGCCCACAGGATGAGCTTTGTGTATGGAGGAGTGGGAGGTCGGTCCCGAAGTTTAGGTGGTTTTGGTAAGAGCAACGAAATAATTGTGATGCGTGGCTGTAATGGAAGCAGTCGCCATGGGTGTTTGCAAGGTGCACCTGTGAAGAAGATTTTGCATGGGATGGTGTCATCTTCAACTCGTCGCTTGATATTCATTCATGGACCCTGCTTGAGTGCCCTGTTACTGATTTTCATCGTAGATCAGAGAAACGCAAGCCGACAGACGTACAGATAGACAGACCAACTAGGCGGACAGTTTGTGGAGTAGTTACCATGCTGGCAACTGCTGTGTTCATGCTGCTGAGTCCTCCAGTGAGGAACTTGTACATCATGATGTGGTCGGATGGGTGGCTTGCCGCTGCTCTTTTCTTGTAAAGATTTCTCCTATGAATATGTTGAGTTTTAAGGAAGCATCCTACTTTCGATGGACATATACACTATTACCGCTTACACTTCGCAACTTGTCGCAATTTCCTTTGCATGACATGAATGTTTTTATATATGTGATGTCCTTCATTTTGATTGTCCAGTGTCGTTCCCACCATTGCAGAGACTTCCGAAAGTGATAGATTTTCACGATAGTAACTATGTACTCCCTCCAAGCCTCAAATGGGCAGGCTACCTGTTAAGCATACCAGACGAAACATACTACCTGTATGCAGAGCAGAGCAGCGGTGGTAACCTATGCGATGGGGCTATGAGTTGAGTCCAAGCATAGCATACGTGGTACTCATCTCAATATGGTTGTCAGTGCTTCAGACACTATCAAGTTCCAACTTCCAACAGATACTCTCGAGCTTAATTATTCCATCCTGCTATCCCCCAGGACATGTAAGAGACTGCCTTCACTCCTTCTGACAGTCTCGGAATTGCCTCCAAATATTGACTGCGACATTTAATCTCCCCTCTCAGGCACCCCCAGACTCTTCTTGCAAATGAGGGGGAAATTTTAAAAACAAAGTACACCTAGAGTCACTCATTCGTATCAAATTTGTCAAAAGGAAGACATTCAATTTTATCAAAAGAGTACTTTGTACGTTCCTTTATTACTGTCTAGAAGCTGGAGCAGAGTTGCTCTTTCGGCAAGGAAATTTCGTTCAACGAACCATGTGCTGGGTCGTGTTTGTCTCGAATCAAACAGTGAGAGATTTTAGGCCATTGTAACTCGGTCCAAGTTCAAAAAGACGCAATTTCCACGGCACAGTGGCGGGCACTCCACAGACGGGATCCGTCAGAAGTGTCAGGTCCCGGATATTCAGCCAGCGGCAATCGAACGCACTTCCAGTTGACTGTACACTGCTGCTCCGTCCCTATCCAATCACACCGATGGATGCAGATGAATGCCGAAACTCGACCACTGCATCTCACCTTGAGATCTGCACCCCCAGCATCTGGCCCCTCGGAACTTATTCGCCCAGTACAGTATTACGGTACCGACGTTGCCGTGTCGTATGCACACACAAGAGGCTCTTCACGCACTGTACGTTTTCGGTAGAAACCTGTCGATACTGGCAAGCTAGCTAGTAAATGATGACGTTGTAAATCATGTCCCGGGTCCTCGTAATTCAATCCAGGTTTGGCGTTTACTGCTGAAACTCAACTGACAGGACGCCGAAGCTGATCCTGGGCGATCAGGGCACGTGGGTCAGGAGTCTAATTCGGCGAGGTGGCTACTAACTAAAGCGCTGTACTGGAGGGCCGACGCGTTGGCCACCGATGTGGTTGGACGAACTAGGGTCGGTAGTGTTTGTTTGTACTGGTCGCTGGTTGATGCTGCGAATGGTTGGTGCTTCCGAAAATGTTAAAGTTGCAGTAGCTTCCACCTGCCATTGGTGCTTGCTACTGTACAACGAGGCCTGTGTGGTCGATGAGCTGGGAAGCCCGTGCCGGTGATCATGTTGTGATGGGAACAACCCGGACGGTGGCGATTCAGCCAATGCTTGCGAAAGTGGTGTTGCTTTCGTGTTCTGTAAGGCTTCTACTCGTTTTTCACCTTTTGAAATATCACCAAAAACCTTCATCTAGAAGAGTTGTCATATTAACAACCCGTAAAGGACCGAGGAATCTCGATCCCATTGGTTGAAACCACCAAGATGGACCTTTTGAGAATATAACCGTAGGATCTTCTTCTAAACTTATATGAGATGATGTGGTAAAAATTTGGTGAATTTTGACCGTATGGATTGGATGATAGTTGCAGTCAATGCGGAAAAGTTTGTACCTTGTAGGTGCATTTGGTCCTTTAGGGGTTAACCCTTGAAGGACCTAGTGTCTATAGGGGGACAATTCTTTCACAGTGACTGCAAGTATCTTTCAATCCATACGGTCAAAATTCACCAAATTTTTACCCCATGTAAGTTTAGAAGAAGATCCTATGGCTACGTACCCAAAGAGTTCATCTTCGGAGTTTTTATATCAATGGAGTAGAGATTTCTTAAAATGCATTGGTCCTTAGGGGTTAACATAATATTGTGTTCTATAGCTAACTATTGAGGAAGGTATGATAACTCCTTGATTCTCAAGATTCTCCATAGGGGACTTTTAAAGGTTTGAGCATGTTCTTATGGTGTCAATTTATAACTTTCTTCTTTGATATTTTTATTGTAAATGGACATTATTGAAGGTTTTCTTAGTGGATATTTGAGATTTTATGAGAAAGTTATGTTGCCTGAAACATTTTCTTAACCCCTAGATTTCTTTGACAATTTCACACCAAAACACTTCAAGATTGTTGATTCTACACAATGAGTAAAGAAGGAAATCGACATGTTCATTTCTAGTTTTAACCGTAGGATCTCATTTAAGGCTTATTTAGTAACATTTAAGGCTTATTTAAAGGGGGGTTTCACACATGGACCATGGTACAAAGTGCTACTAGCAATTTGATTGGTGTAGAGCCTCAAAATTGTCCTTGGTCACGACCTTGGAGTTTCACATTTGAACCAAGGTACCAAGGTATCAAAGGCGTCTAAAATGTCTGCATGGAAACGTTTTTTTGGAGCTTTGGCGCCAAGAGTTTGGTCCCTCAAGGGAAGTTTCGGTATCTATTCTTGTTTGGACCAAACTCTTGCCGAGGCGCTAAACGTTATTTTCATTTAAATATTAAGATTTGACAAGATCTCAATTGCTAGATTAAATCAGAAACTCATTCTAACCTGAAATACTTTACCCAAATTCTTTGCTTATATTTTTATCCGACCCTTTTTACATGAAGTTTTTATTTGAAAAATTTCATTCAAATTTTCACCTAAATTTTTTAACCTAAATTTTTTTGTGGGGGTGCTTGTGCTGGAATTTTTTTTTCTTTTGTAATGAGCATTTGGACCATTTTCTTGATTTGTTTTACCAAAAATGTTTTCTCTTGTAGGCTCCATGGCTAGAGAATGTGAGAGGAAAATCTCATGAAAATAAGACCTTTGAGAATTAAAAATTTACTTGGGATTTCCCAAATGGTAAGGGTCACAGCCTCTCAATTTGGTTCCTCAGGCTTTCACACATGGACTGTCCAAAAGTCTACAAATTGCATGTTTTAATATTATTTCCAACTCAGGAACCTGGCACCTTGGCATAGTTTTGCCCTTGGTACCATGGTCCATGTGTGAAACCCCCTTAAGTCTATAGTTTTGTTTTAGTAAGATGCTATGCTCAAAATTACTTCAGTTTAGTAGTAAGAGGCTTGCAATTTTTCGGCAAAAGAGGTAGAATGAGATGAAGAGTAAAATAAGTAAAGAAGGTATTATTGCAAGTAAAGCAAACTAATTTTGCTTAAGCCTTAAAGGACACGCAGACCCAATTTGGATGGCCATAGTTATCTCTGGAGAGTAGTAGCGAATGCCTTGCCACATGGCGGTCCATGCCAACCCCAGAATCCTCGTATATCCACATTCACCTTTCCCAATTTGGTTTCACTCCGGTTGGATGAAATTGTGGTCGTGTACAATTCAGCCATTTTCTTGGCCGGTCATAGCCACCGGTCCTTAATAAAGGGTCTACTTTGTCCACAGTTCTCCCATGATTGTGCCTCTTGCTTTGTGAGCATGTCTTCGAATTCCGTTTCAGAAATGATACCAAGAAGACATTGCTACTGGAAGACAAAGGTCACATGCATAATTTTGCAAAGATGGGAGTCTGTGCCAACATACTTTTTGTCACTCCTGGACTTTCACACTTCTATATGACTTTTTTCTTCCATTGTGTAGAAAACTCACAAGAGGAAGAAAAAACTAACAAGACAGAAATGAAGTGCACCTTAAAGACAATGAAGCGTTCTTCTAAAGAGGCTGGAAGTCTAACTTGTTTTCAACCTTGATCGATTGATGTAGCATGACAAAAATTCCACAGTAACATGCAAAAGAAATAAAGAAGTAGAACAATGCCTAAGTAAATGGCCCACAACCTATTAGCCCCTAAGGGACCAAGGCATTTTAGAAGAATCTCTACCCCATTGATTAAAAATTGCCAAGGTGATCCGTAGGGATTTGCCTAAATACCCCGGTCGAGCGTGGGTCGGGCCTCAGGCTTGGAAGGGTGGGGGAGGGTAGGGACAAAACCGACCCCTATTTTTATGTTGGAGGGAGGCCCTATTTGATACAAGGGGGGCCATTGACGGTAACTTGGGGCCAAAAAAATGGTTCCCCCCCAAGCCTGGTGCCCGACCCACGCTCAACCGGGGTGAATAAGGAGATCCGATCCGTAGGATCTTCTTCTAAACTTAGGGGCGGTTTACACTACGGACCAAGAACTCATCCCATGCACCTCCAAAATTTGTTATTGGCTCCATCAACTCGTCCCGGGATGACTTGGGTTTACACTACAAGAAAAAAGAAAAGTGACCAAAGGAATTGAGGTCTTGAAAAGGCCTAGAAGCAGCCTAGTGGATAATGTTGAAGGGTCCTCCGGATTTTGCGGCGAGAGAGGCAAAAAGGGTTCTCTCATTACTGAACGAGGAGTCCGTGGGCCTGAAATGCGGTTTTATTATTTTTTAGTTTTTTTTAGGGGGCCCAATGTTACTGTAGATAAAATGGCGGCCATCCTTTATTACCTCATACTGTTACACTTTGAACTCGAAGAAGAAAAGGTCATCACTTTCCTTGTATCATTCCCTCATTTGTCTTGTGTGCCTTGATTCTTACTCTATTTTGTCTCTGTGGCTTGTTTTTTTTTCTTCGTTTTTTTTTCGAAGCATGGAGGGGTACAGTCCGGATGAAGACTCCTTTAAGGAGTTGCAAGGACAAGAATGGTTCCAGAATTCACAATGGATGCAAGAAATTGCACCTCCAATTTTCAGGACCAATCCTACATTGCTTTCTCAAATTCTACATCCTCAATTGCAGCATCGTCCAAATCTTTTTAGCTCTTCTTCTAGTGCATTCTGACCTCCTTCTCTTGTGCCTTCTTCTACTAATGGAGGTGAAATTTTACAAGTGAAGGAAGAGGTGGCTATAGCTGCAAAGGGCGTAGGGAAGAAGAGGGGGCGTCCATAGAAAGAGAAGGTTCCAACTAGAGGGAAGGCGAACCAAAATTGATGTAATTGAGCTTGGAGAGTCGGATGAGGAGGGAGTTGCTTCAATGAAGTGGAGCGATTTTGAAGTACACCAGTTGATTGCTATCCGAGGAGAAATGGACAATGAATTTGTGCGGACAACAAATAAGCAAGGTATTTTTTCCATTTTTTTTTGTTTCAATTCAATTAGCGGGGCGAATGCCTGCAAATGCTTGCAAATGCGGGCCGTAGAAGGCCTTGGCCTTAGCCGCATGCCCATTCCCCCGTCCCCCCCAAAACGTGTCCGAAGGCATACCGGTCTTCAGCTATTTGGGAACAATCTTGCACTCGTGGGAATTTGAACTCCGGTCCCCACCGAGCAAAGAGATTCCTCCAAACACCTCTACCATCCACCCAACCTCTTTTAATGTGCACATCTCTTCCCGTTGCCTATTTGAGCTTGAAAGTGTCAATTCCTATGTCCTGGAATTATTTTACAATCACCGTTTTTGAGCCCTTAATGCATCTTTTCCAATGTTTTGATCATCTTTTTGGATGCTTCTTGCAAGGGTCAATACGTGGATCAAATTACAGGCCCGTATGGTGGCAGCAATCAAAGGTTTTAGCCGTACATGGTTATCATGCAAGAAGAAATACAAGATGCTTCTGAAGGAGTATAGAACGGACAAGAGGGCTAATGAGGTTTCCGGGATGGATAGGAAACAAGAGTGCAGATGGTTTAACGAAATGGATGAATGGGATAGCAGCAAAGTAAGTGTACACAATCAAATTCCAGCAAGTGCAACCGAAATAATTGAAGAACATCTCACTTTGTCTTCATTTACTTCTGCTCAAACAATTTCAACATTAATTCCAGTATCAACAACACAAGAGAAGAAAAAGAAGACTCAAGACAAGATAGAAGGGCTTTTGGAACAAGTGGTTGGTAAGTCCAGCGCCCTTCTTTCTGTATTTCAGGAATCCACCAATTTCTTGAAAAACATGGATAGAAATTTTGCAGCATTGCTAGAGAAGTTCTTGCTACTCTTCTAGATGATATGATCCACTATCACTATCTGTATCAATGATGGTGGAGCTAGTGCGTAGTTTATACTGCCACAAGCTTTCAACTATTAGTTCATGCATCACTGTAGCTTCACAAAGCAAATCATTTGCCTTCTCATTTTCTTTGAGTAAAAAAATTTCAGTTTCACCATCATTTACCTCATCCAAAATAGGCACATCTTCCCTAGGCACATCTTCCCAAGGCACATCTTCCCTAGCCACAATTCGTCTTCTTACTTCAACAATTCATGCCCTTTCACCACGTAATTTGTTGCCGTCCCTAATCTCTCATTCGGCAACTCTCCTCAATTTTTCCTCGGCTTCAACAATCCAATCATCTTCGAAGCCATCACTATTAATAATGCATATGTTGTGTAGAACTACACAACTTGGTACAATATCAGGCATACTCCTCAAGGGCACTTCAGATCTTTTCATAATTATCTTCCATCGTCCCTTCAATATCCCAAATGCTCTTTCCACGCACATGTGAGTAGATGATTGAATAAAATTCCAATTTGCCTCCCTACCAGATAATGTTGCCTTCCCGCCTTTGAATCAACAATACATCCAAGGTCTCATCGGATATGCCGCATCTCCAATCAATTTGTAGGGTTGAAACTTACCTTCAATGCAAGCTCGTCCTATTCTTGTAACCTGAAATACTGCCCAATCATGAAAACTACCAGCCCAACCAAACTCATAATCTCAAAACACGCAATCTGGTCTAACAATCCCTTGTAAAATTGCTAAATGAAAGGACTTTCTACAATAGTAATCTTCCCCACCAACGACACGAGCTAATACAAGAATGTTTGACCCGTCAATTGCTCCAATTATGTAAAGTATTCCATGTAATTATTCAAACCGTGAAGCTAATGCCCTGAACTGCAATTCATTTGGAGTTTGAACAAAAAGTGGCTAAAGATGCTTCCAAATACATTTACAAAACTCTCGTACAACTATTGAAAGTGTACTCTTGTGAACTCCATCCAAATCTCCTATGCTCCGCAACCCATCACCAGTATCCAACCTGTGCCAAGACATTGCAACCCAATTTTGTACAGACACAGTTGACCTAAAACGAGTATCTTCTTTCTTCAAATATGGCCGCAATCTCTCACACAAAAATCTGAAAGTACTGAAATTGACTTGAGTCCAACTCCTAAAACCCTTCTCCGTCCATGAACCCAACAACAAACGGTCCACATTTCCAAACATCCGGGCTTGACTCCATATGCTCATGTCTCTACAATCCAAACTTTCAAGAAGCAAGCTAAAAAAAATAATTTTCTCCCATTCTCCTTGCAAGATCAAGGCTTGCATATCTGCAATATGCTTCGCAAGCATGCACAAACACATGTATAACCCTAAAACTAAGACAAGACTCCTTCTCCTTTCCTCCATTGAAACCACGGTTGCTACAATTTTTGGGGAAGAGAAGAGAAGAAGAAACTCAAGGCTAGAGAAGAGAAAGGAAGGAGAAGGAGGAGAAGGAGAGATGGTAAAACATGACAAAATTTTCTAAAACTGCCCTTTTTAGACATTCATTAAAAAAATCAGCACACCCACTTTTAGTACATGGTCATTCCTCCCGGTCCAAGTTCGGTTTACACTTAGTGAGAGGCCCAAGGGCTTTAAAAATTACATTTTTTTTGAAGTGTGACCATGGAAGTGTAACCATGAAGTGTGACTATGGAATTAATCCATTTTCCTTGGTCATGGCTCTTGGTCTGTAGTTTAAACCGCCCCTTACAAGACACGTAGCACAATGAATAGTTGACGGCAAGAAGGAGCGCACTTAAAAAAGACCCCTTTCCCCATGCAACTCTATTTGTCAAGGGAGACACTGAAAAGCTACCACAAAAATTTAGCTCCCGAGTCCCCACCAAAGCCATGACACTCTAGAAATTTTAGTGTCTCCCTTAACAAATAGAGTTGCATGGGTAATTCTTGCTAAACTTCAATACATTTTGTGAATTCTTCAGAGTAAAATATGTGCTCATATATTATGTTTTCGACTGACTTTTAAAGGTTAACGACGAGGCCTTGCACGGGGCGTTAAAAATTCTAACGATTTAATAGATTTTGCACAACAACATCTACATGAAGAGCACATTTCATTATTCACTTTTTCACAAAAATCATTGTAATTCGTTATTGCCTCAACCGATTGGAGATCAGGAAGATGGGTTAGATGGAAGAAAGTAAAGCTCACATCCTCACTGACTAGTGAGCTAATCAACTGTGGATCTGTGAAAATTGGCCTCATCGGCTACAATCCGGTCTTTTTGTCGTTAAAGGATTAAACAACATTTGTTACAACAACCCGGTTGTAGAGGGAGCTGAGTGATTTGTAAATGGAGCTAAGTATTGTAGAACTGATTTATCTAGAGCTGATTATTGTCAAAGCAAGATTTGGATTGCAACATGATGTTTACGGTGTTTATGACATACAAGGTATTAAGAGTTGATGTATACAATAGTTACAAAAGTTTGTAATTGTGTCGAGCCCAATCTAGTGGCACATGACATTTCAAATTTAGATCTCATTGCACCTATTATATGTTTGAGAAGTTGCAAAATGGTCATATATTCTACATGTCAATCCAAAGGTGTATGTCTTGCTAAATTTAATATATTTTTGTATTCTAGGAGTAAAATTCATGACCGCATATATGGTCCACCACAAACCTTTAACCCTTAACCCCTAAGGTACCGTAACAATTTTACACCAAAAACACTACAAACTTGTTGGATTCTAGTGCAATGAATAAAGAAGGAAACAAAAACTTTTATTTTTAGTTCTGACCGTAGGATCTCAGTAAAGGCTTATTAAGTAATACATGAATAAAATTTCATAAACTTTGACCACACGGATTGAAAGATTATAGTGTTTGAAGTCAAGCAAATGGTTCATTTTCTTCCCCGCGGTTAGTGGATCAGCAGACTTTGACTTTACTTGGTGTCAAAATTTTTCACTACACAAGGTCTAAATCCATTACCATCTTGTTAAGCATGATGTTAGCTCCTTACACACCAGTTTTTAGAGGTAGAGACGGGGTGTAGCATATTCAAAACAAGTGTGCAAGGAGTGGAGGCTCGAAATTTGTTAATTCACACTTAAATTTTTTTTGAGCTTAATATGTTTTTGATTGATAATCCGAATGGTTAATAAGAAGGTTTACATTACATATTGTTGTGGAAAAAATAAAAAAATGAAAAATATAAAGATACCTAGGTTTTATGTGGAAATGAAGAAGTTTTTTTGGTACCTTGCCCGACAATGAGTGACAATGTGTGAAAATGTTTGACTTGGGTTGGTATGCTATTTTTCACTAAATGGCAAGAACTTTTTTTTGACAATATGAAGGGAAATAATATTACTTGTGAGTACTGAAAATCTCACATTCAATAGAGTGTGACGTGTCCTATCAAAAGTTTTTAGAGGTGCCCGAGGTGCCCGCCCTCCCCATTTAAAATTCAAAACCCTATAACTTTTTCACCAAATGTCCAATTTTGGAAAAAATTGTTTTCCCACTAAGGTCTTCGTAATGCCTTTCTACAGTAAAAATTTCAAAGAAGAAAGTTAGAAATTGACACCATAGGATCCTAACCAAACTCTCAAATTGCCATTTCGTGACACTTGGTCCTTTAGGGGTTAATAAACGTCAGTTGGGAACTGTATGTATAGGCACGTAGTTTACTTTGAAGATTACAAAAATGTATTAAAGTTTAGCAAGACTTACACCTTTGGATTGCAGATTCTTCAGCTAATATCTTTCATTTGGAGGTCATTTCAATCTCAACCTTATCATGTTCAAACATGAGTCACACCTTACATGTAGAATATTGTGGCCAGCAGTGGCACCTTGTGACATTTAAGGGCTAAGGGTTATCGTCCTTCATACGGTACGATACGGATCCCATGAATTACGGCACACTCGTCGTGGTCCATCTAAGGCATGATTGTAGAGCTGGCGGTGAAGTTGGTAGGTTTGTATTATGTACTAGCCATTTACCATAGGTTGTTGAATTCTTTTGACTGAGCAGGGGAAATGCTTTTGACTGTCGAACAGATGTTGCACTTTTGTGCGCCACCCACGTTGCGGCCGTCGTTTGACAGGAATGTGAAAGTGAGCTGATCAGCTGGAAGGCATGCGGATATGTCAGTCAGTGATGCAGCAGCAGCTAGCTCCGGGGCTGTGACGAGTTTCTGGTGCAGGTCGGTGAGTTAATATCCACGGTGGAAGCTGAGCTTCGTCGTCCGGACTCGCTCGTCCAACGGTCAAGCGCAACATCAGACCCGACACCAGCTCCGACCATCTCTACGGTCCACGCCATTATCATGTCTGTGCACTGTGCAAGTACCCGAACCACTTCCTCCAAGCTGCATCTTATGGTCACTGTACACAAAAAAATTACTGCAAATATAGTCGGTTAGTTTTGCCTCCCGTAGAACCAGTTAGTACCATAAATCCGTAATGTGGACCTCAATACTATCTGACCAATCACAACGAGTCTGCTACAGGTGCTATGATTAAACCTATCTCGTAGCCAGCCACTTGTTGAGATTCTACAATACGATATCAACTTATACCAGCAACTTGCAATATTGCAAGTTGCTGCAGGATCTTTCTACACGATGTCCGTTGACCGACCGTATTCATTACGTATTACGTGAGCATGCTATGGTACGAGTACCGACAAGAAGCGACGTAGAATTAGACTATTAGTGCTCGGATACAGTTTAAGCTGCATTTTGCCGGTGTTTAGGACGGGTCATGTGAATAATGGCCCCGTCACTTTTTCCCTGTCACTTGGATGGCACTGATGAGCATCAGATCCCTGGCGCATCAGTCGTGCTAGAGTGACACTACTGCAGAATCTCAGTTTATCCGACTGCACTAGTACGTGCCAAGGTGAAAGTTACATGTGCAGTCCAGATGCGGTTAATTACTTTACACCGTTGTACTCTTAGAATTGGTAATTAACCTGTCAAAATCTGATATTTCATGCCAGCCCACCAGTAAGAAGTTTAAAGTTTCACACGCGTGCCGTGTACTTAGGGGCTGCGCTTAAGCTTAATTGCATTAGCACGTACATATTACATGTGTGATCAATGAGATCAAGTTGCTGGTGCTCCTGCAAGGTGATCTGCAACTTACAGCAGTAGTACTGGAGCTGCCGGTGATATCTGCAAGCAACTTATTACCTTGATGACGTCCTTTTCTCTGCAAAATAATTTGACGACTGCATTTCTAACCTCTAACAGCTTGGCACGGCCCTGGAGAAAGAGATAAGGCTCCGAAATGAAGTAGAGCTTTGATGTGCCCACGAGACTTGAATACTTGGCTATGGTGATTTCATTGAAAGATGTGTTTATGCTTTGAAGTCGGAAATGTTCGGTGAAAATGACAACATGAATAATGGGAGGCATCCTCTTCATTCGGAGCTCGGATTCTGGGATGATCCGAGCTTGGACACGAATTATTTTGATCAGTCTCTGTAGCATGCAACTGGTTCCAACAACCCGAAGAAGTTATAATGCAGAGAATCCATCCCCCTCGGCAGGCCATGTTCAATAATGCCAACAGAAGCTTGCTTATTAGATGTGGACGCTGAAATGATAGAGGAGGTTGTATTTTCGATCGTAGGCAATCATGTAACCGACATTGACCTGTATTGCAGCTCCCAAATCTGCTTTCCAGCACCAAGCAGGCATACAAACAAACAGTAGAAGCCAGGCTGCCAACAGCAGAGAAATCTTCCAAGCATGGAGCCAAATTTTCATGTAGGAGCTCTAGAATACACTCATGATCCCTCCCACTAAGTTGTAGCCAAATATAGTGCCGGTGGGTGGAGTTGGTAAGAATTTAGTAGTCTAGGTTAAAAGTTAGTAGTGAGTTGAGTAGAGGGTTTGGTAACTTCAGCCCAATTGCACCTCTTTCCACCCACACCGTTTCAAAGGCACAACCATCATTCTACTTTAGAGGCAAAATGAGGTTGACACACCTGCTGGTACACTATCAAGTTGTATATTAGCTAAGGTCCTAGATTAGAAGCATTATAATTCATCAGGTGTAACATAGGAGGGATGAGTGTATTGTTTAGCTTTGTTGTTTCACATGCTCCGAATAAGTTTGATTTCAGTTTGAGAGAGAGGCCTCAGTGCACTCTGATCTCAGAAGTTGGGCACTGTCACTTGTATTTCTAGTTCCACATCCTAAACCCTAACCGTCAGAACGTTCCTTTGTATCAAATAGTATACGGTGGCATTTTTGTCGTATTTTTAAACAAGTCAACAAATTCTGCAAATGGGGTTGTTTTGGACACTTTTCCACTGTACACAAGTTTTGACACGCTTTCGAAATACACAAGTTAAATTTAGAATGTTGCAAAAAACCCCTTTTGTACTAGTTATGGATTAAAAGGAGAAGCTAGCCCCTAAAGGACCTTGACTATGCTTCATCAAAACCATTCCAGATACATAATTTCAAGTTGTGAATGACTACAAGTATCAAAAATCATGGAAAGATTTGTTCATATGCTAATCTATGTACCAAAAATATGCTTGAGTGCTGGAGATGGTGGTTGAGGACAACCAACCTTGTAACCTCAATCGTTTACTCCAAATGAGTCCTAACGAGAGAAGAACTTAAAGACTTTCGTGGCATCAAAACAAGCAGATTAGTTCCGGGACTGACCTCAAGGCCGGCTGATGGTTACTTGGCTTCAAGCATTCTCTGCACATGAAGTTGGTTGTTGTCCGGACTTCACACTGAATGCGCCACCAAAACAAACCGAACTCAGTACATGCTTAGTGCCGCTTCACACCAAGAGCAAGGTCGAGAAGTTGTCGATTTCCACCAATGAGATGGGAGAATGGTCAAAGTTTGGCCTATCGGCCTTCACACCAACGGCCAAAGTCCGAAAGGCTGTCACCCTCCATTGTGCCTACATGGCATCATTTTTAGAGAGTTTTGGCGCCAAAGCGACGGCCTCTCCAATGTAAACTTGGGTTGCCATTTTTAGCCAACCCAAATTTCCTTTGAGAGGCCATCAACTTCCTTCAATTCGTATGATCTAATGTATTTTTAGCCCAAGAGTTTGGCCTCTCGCCATTATTTGGGTTGAAATTATGACGGTCGGTCTCTTGACTTGGCTTGGTGTGCAGTGGCCCTAAACCCCCTCAAGACACTACTAGCAACTCTGTCGTTTCTTGCTCAAAAAGTGTCGCCTTTCACTCACTACAGATGCACCAAAAGTGATTGTTTTCTTGTCCTTTGTGACCAAAATGCCTCATTTGCTCACAAAATCCTCAAAACGACAATAGTGTTATTACAATAAAATTGGTATTTAGAGCTTACACTACATTTAGTGTATAACCTCTCTTGATGATGTGACAACTCTAATTGTGTATCTCTTTGGAATTTAATGAATGTTATAGCATTCTTCTGTATGAATAACTCAATTTTGTGCACAAGTGAACCCCTAAATTTCTTTGACAATTTCACACCAAAAACACTTCAAAACTGCCCGTTTTAATGCAATGAGTAAGGACAAAACAAAAAACTTTTACTTCTCGTTTTTTCCATAGGATCTCAATAAAGACTTATTAAGTAACTTACAAAATAAATTCATAAAGTTTGACCGCACGGATTGTGATATTATAGTGTTTGAAGTAGAGAAAAGGGTCCATTTAGTGGATCAACAAACTTTGACTTCACTTGGTGTCAAATTTTTGCACTACACAAGGTCTAAATTCATTTCCATCATGTTAAGCATGATATTAGTTCCTTGTACTCCAATTTTTAGAGGTAGAAAAACGGTGTAGCATATTCAAAAAAATTGTGCAAGGAGTGGAGGTTCAGAAATTGTCAATTTGTGTTATATTTTTTTGTGAACTTAGTATGTTTTAGAATGAGAATCCAAATGGTCAATAAGAAGGTTTATACCACATAATGCTGCGAAAAAATAAAGAGTATAAAATATGATGATCTCTAAGTTTTATGTGAAAAAGAAGAAGTTTTTTTGGTACCTTGCCTGACAATGTGCAATAATGTGTGAAAGTGTTTGACTTGGATTTATATGCTTTTTTTTAACCAAAGACAAGAGATTTTTTTGCCAATATGAAAGGAAATAATATTATTAGCTAGTATTGAAAATCTCACATTCAATAGAGTGTCATAGCAAAAGTTTTTGAAGTTGCCCGACTTGCCCGCTCTCCCCATCTGCACCTCAAAACCCTATAACTTTTTCATAAAATGTCGGATGAAGGAAAAAATTGAAGTCACACAAAGCTATTATTAATGTCCATATACAGTGAAAAGTTCAAAAAACAATGTTATAAATCGACGCAGGAGGTGCCAGCCCGAACCTTCTAGAGTCCCTAGAGGACACACTTGGAAATTTAGGGGTTTAGAATCTGAACCTGCTAGTGCCAGAAACGAACTATTTTTGTGATGAAGAAAGGTGGATACGGATTATGGTATCTTCAAGTGGATAGTTGAGTTCACTTCTTTCAGCTGATAGTTTGATAATCTGGAGGTGTAGTGAATGAGAGCTTGAATCCCGTTTCGGAGCTCTCATTTTTGAACCTATTCAGAACTCTTTAAAGGGGATGGTTGGTTTAGAAATCCTTGCCGAAGGATCGATAAATATGCGTGTGTGACAATGCGCAGATCATTTTCTTGAAGCAGCACGGAGACAGGTTTGGTCTAGCTTCTCAAGAAGAGGGTCAGAATGGAAACGAGTGGTTCAGGGCACAGACTCGGCGTTTCCCTGCAGACATCGAGCTCAAAGTGGAATAGAGAATTGCATGGAGGGGAATCGCTGTTGTGATTTGGCATGCATGTCACATAGCAGAGTGAAGTTGGCGAAGTGGGCGAAGAGATGGCGGACGAGGTTGTTGCCGAGTCCAATGGAGATGTCTTCGCAGGAACTTTGGGCACAGTCGCCAGGCTACTAAGGTTCATAATTTATTTTTTGCGCTATACTTCTCATTGTCAGACTTGTGAAAGGTAAATTAGATGTGCAAGCATCTACACTTTGCCCCTGTCCGCCATCAACCAGCTGAAAAACCTCTCATCCTTGTAGCTAACATTTAGATCTTGCATGGGTTTATATGCCGGTCGGGTTTGTGCAGTTTCTCCAATGAAAACCTGAAATTTCGTGAACACAATGAACATAAGCTTTCCATGACACAGGGGCTCTCTTTACAAATGCACATGATGCAACAACAAATTCATCATAACAGGCGGCATGGGTACATAATTAGTATTTGCCCTCTACAACAATCACTTGGTATTATAGCAACATCCATCAAACCAAGTTGTCACGGTTCACCCCGCATGACATCCATTCAGAATAAAACATGTCAAAATTGGTCATATTGAAGGAATAGTCCCCAGTGCTTTGATAGATTTGTTTATGTGGATTCCCATGAGAGTCAATTAATTTGTAAGTCATAATCGTCATCGTAAGGCACCTATCAGCTCACCTACTCACATTGACATGAAACATGCCACAAATTGGAAATTAACTATATTCACCATGGTGTGCACTAATTGACAAGAGACATGCCACAAACTGGAAGTTAACTATGGTCACCATGGTGTGCACTAATTGTTCAGTTGTTTTCAGTTCTCCATGTGTTTCACTAATTGCTCAATTGTTTTTAATTCTGCATGTGTTTCAAACAAACCCCTCTATTGTTGTGCGTCATATAGAGATTACTTGCACCATCATCCTGTGATATCATCCTTTAATAGAACCATTTGTCCAACATTCCTACGTAATAGCCTTCACTCACCCTGTCCATTGTAAGAGCCGCTCGATATTGCAGCCTCTACATATAACAGGCAGAACCAACAATATGCGGATATTATCACTTATTGCACACTTTGTAAAATTTCACTAATTCTCTATTTTCTACATATTATGTCTTCATCAACTCTAAACATAAAGGTAGTAAAAATCTAAAGTTACAATTTTCTACATTTAATGTCCATGTTGATGTTTAGTATTATAACATTAATGACAATATTGACATATAATGTTAAGAGTTTGTAATTAGTGTTGCAAACACTATATTTTAAAATCAGTGCAGTGAGACTCCATAGTTATGACCATGAGTCGTGGACATACACTGCCCCAATGTTGCCCACGGCTATCCCTTACAGTTCACACTCTAGTTCGTGCAACAGTTTCAAGACCTATCAGTATTTCACATTCAAAATGCTCACAGACTATAATCTCATCAGGAAAAAAATAAATTGATCAAATGTAATGAAAACATGAGGGGATGCAGGTACCGTAATTACCCTTTTCGCTGTATCAGAAGAGGAAGAAAAATTCAACATACGATTGATGGCCTTTCTCCAATGTAATTATCTATAATGGATTTGAAATTGAACACAGCTTGCAGTTAGTCAACGAAGCAATCGCACGACCATTATCTTAAGAAGGTAGACTGATAATATCAGATCTCCTTTAAACTTCTAAATTCGACACCAAAGAACTCCTAAACAAATATCACCACAATCAAAATATGCGAAATATAGTAATCAGTGATTCCCTGCTACGATTTTGTTTGAATGACTTTGTATCATGTTAGTTCTCACTGCTTGAAAATTTGGGCCCTGCAGAGATAACCCTATTGTTTCATTCATTACCCCTCGTGTAACTCTCATAACACCAACATGCGAAACACTTTGTCATTTCCATGAGATGTGATCGCTGTTCAAATGCTTACACTAAACATCTTGGGCCTCTCCATGCAAATTATGTCACCTTCAGTTTATGATTTAACGCTTGACAATGAACTGCCTCAATTCAATCCTCAGGTTTGTCACGTAACGCCCGTGTTTTCCACCTGTTCATTCCGGCAAACATAATATCCCATAATGTTCATGAGAATCGGGCATTCCGAATTCCTCACACGATTTTGCCCGGGCACTCCGAATTCCTCACACGATTTTGCCTGAGCAGCTTTAAAAAAAATGGAAACTCGTTGCCTTGAAGTGTGTTACGCCAGGTGAGGCCCGGGCGGTCAGGCCGTGAGATTCCCTCCACGTCAGGCATTTCACGGCCCGATGGGGCATCACCCTGTACAAAATGACCCCAGCCCAAACGCCGCAACATGGGTCGTTCCTCTTGAGCCCCCTTCGATCGGTCTGATTGCCAGCGTTGGGATGGCAATGCATGCCGCAACCACCACCCACAGCCATGAAGCTCCATACCTCACCATATTGCAAAATCTCCCTCCCTCTACAATTCTCAAGATCTCCACAAGCACAGAGCCAAATCCGAATGTCTCATAAAGTGTGCACAATCAGAAGCTGGAGAGTCCGCGTCCCGAAAAGGCCGTCACTACGCCCTCACTACTGTGGCGTGCCGGGGTCCGCCACGATACCCGGACCTTGTTCAATACCCTAGGTTTTGTGTGTGCATGTTGATCCCCTAACCTCTAGAGGACCAAGGAACTTTAGAAGAATCTCTACTTCATTGATTAAAAAATGCCAAGATTCACTTCTTGAAAATGTAACCATATGATCAATGGAGTAGAGATTCCTCTAAAATGCATTGGCCAAAATTATTCTAGGTAATTATATAAACATTAATACCTCAAGGAATAATATAATAAAAGAAATTTAGATATTGTAATGAAATATTCATAATCCTAATGGTAAGTCTAACCGAAAAGATAAAATCTAAAATTCAAAATCTTGAACTTTTTTGGTTTGTATATCACGTTAAAATAGTCTTCTCAAATACACTCATCCTGGATCCAAGGCTTTTTTTTTGGGGACACAATCTTTGACGCACCACTGCCAAAGCATCCCTCCATAGTTTGAGCAAATCCAAATTGCACACAAATGCAATTCTGTCAGTTTGTCGCCAAAAATATTTTTTAAAAAAGGCCTTGCACTCATCCCCTTGTGTGGTCTAAGCTGCGGCAGATCATGTCATGCAGAATTGATCACCTCCTGGTGCATGCACAAGCACTGATCTGGTCTTTTTTTCTTCTTCTTTTCGACACAAACTTCCACACCGATCTTTGTCCTTCTGCTGTTAGTTCTCCATTCCACAAGCATCTGATCTAAATTCTAGGCTTGCACCGGTCAATATTTTAACACCGAACTCCTTGCCAGAGAACCAGCATTCAAAGATTCACAACCCTTGTCGATCTGGTAAAAACATGTACTGGTCCAACTCATAAAACCTTCTGCGGATTGAGTTCCAACGTCTGGTGGCTGATGAATCCTTCTCGGATGTCATTCAATCGATCGGCAGTTCAGCTGAAATTAATTTGCTCTAGTGAAATTACTAAGAATCTATCAGGCGGCAAGCAAGGTGTGTATGCATTGACAGATATTTGTTGATCATGCACATTCGTCACGACTGGCACCGTCGCTTCAACTTGGGCTCTCTTTTGTCACGCCGTCGTCGTTGCTTTGGGGATAGGACCCTTTCAAGCTCGTGTTTTCCTTCACAAGTACCGACAGGTGGGTTGAAGGATTCTAGGTTCGTTGACAGTTGGGTGAAGCTTGAAGGTTATGGAGGTGTTAAAAATTGGCTACAGGTAAGAAAGTTGTGTCGCGGTGCCGTTTATCCTTGACTGCCACCACGTCGACATCGTTGTAGTTGGTGGGTGAGGTTTCCTGCTGCACGGCTCCTTGACGTTACTAGCTTTCGTGTGCTTTCGGGTCACAGACGTATGTTAATGTTGTGGGAACTCCACAAATGTCGTCGCTCTTTGATGGCGCACCTTTCGGGTGGTCCGCAAAGAAAACTACAACTTCAACTCTTGGTGTGGACGCTTTGTGTGGAATCAACTTGCAATCATTGATTAAATTCATGTGCTGGATCATCTTCATGACTGGGTGGTGACTTGTCCCACATGGAAACACTGAGACAAAAAATTAATGATCCAACCACCGTGAGCGCAACGAATTCGTAACTACGTAGTGCATGATTTTCTACAGATTCTACAGTTAATGGGTAAACCCCGGGACCGAGGCAATTGGTTGTACTTTTTCCAACCATCTGGAGTAAAGTTGGTCATGTACAGGGCATTAACGTCTTTGCTCTGGTAATTTGAAGCATAGGGCATGTGCGTATGTGCGAAGTTGTGCAGGTGCAGTGCTTTATTGATGGCTCAAAAGCGAAACTCACGCTAAAACTAGAAGGTGAAGTTATTTCTGTAGAAAGATGAACCCGTATGCTCAATAGGTCCGGCGAAGAGGAGTCTACGCTTACGACGCGCCATGAACCATCTACGGCATGAACTGGAGCTTCCGACGGGACAGGGTATTCTGTCTTGCTGTTGGCAGCTTCATTGAAGCCTACAAAAAAAAGTTATGTTGCAATAGCAAGCATTGTTAACGTGAAATTCAGTTCTGAATCATCTCTGCTTCAATCGATTTTATGGCAACATAATGTCCCCAGTATGTGAGAGTAATGAGAATTGAGTCGTTTCGATGGTTTTGAAACTTGATCTGTTAAGTTGGAGATTCTCCAATTTAACGATGAAACCGGGGCCGGGAAGTTCCACGCCGACCCTTGGCAAGCGTTCGACCATCCATACCCAGTCACAAAAATCGTGTTCATTCCCGATACGCAGCGCCATAGGCCGGACCTGGTGGCGACAACAGGCGACAACCTGAGCATCTGGCAGATCCACAGCGACAAGGTGCAACTCCGCAACCTGCTTCACAATAAGCGCAACAGCGACTACTGCGCGCCGCTCACGTCCTTCGACTGGAACGACGTCGACGTGCACCTGCAGCATCGACACAACGTGCACCGTCTGGGACATCGAGACTGGCGTCGCGGACACGCAGCTCATCGCGCACGACAAGGACTAGGCCCACAACATCGCGTGGGGCGGCATCGGCGTCTTCGCGTCCGTTTCGTCGGATGGATCCATGCGCGTGTTTGATCTCCGGGACAAGCAGCACTCCACGATTATCTATGAGAGATCGGTGCCGCTGCTGCGCTTGGGTGGAACAAGCAGGACCCACAGTTCCTCGCCACCATTGTGATAGATTCATCCAAGGTGGTGGTCCTGGACATCCGGTTTCCGTTTGTGCCCGTTTCGGAGCTGCAGCGACATCGGGCATGTGTCAACACCGTTGTGTGGACTGCGCAAAGCGCTTGCCATATCTGCACTGCCGGCGATGATTCTCAAGTAATCTCTTCCACCGATGTCTTTTTAGTGTCGGAGTCTGAGATAGTAAGTAGCCAAGAGTAGTTACAAGGGACATAACCGCAACCATTTGTGATTGTCGTCCCCCATAATCCTGCCTGGTTGTGATACACCAGGCATCACTTCACTTTAAACTAATTTTGAGATCGATATGGTAGTTGAAGGAGGAAAAAAAGCAACGAAAACTTGAAATCTGGAATGCATGTAGAGTCCGTGACATACGTCACTAGTATGCATGTAAGTCCAATTTGGAATACATTATTCCTTTGCTACACAATCGATTAGGGTCGGCTGTCGTGTACTATTACGGATCTCTTCGAGTTTAGACATCAAACTCAGAATTGCGTCTCCTCATTACCTATTCGCATCTCATACACTAGACTCAACATGCAAAACAGGCAGAGCTGAGGAGGAGTTGTAATCCTCAAAAGAAGCCTGAAAATCCAGCGATTGAACAAATTATCACTTCCACAATAGTATGTGTCCATCCCTCTGGTCAACTGTAATGTAGCATTCGAAGGATACAAGAAATAAATTCACCGACATACCGATGCACAGACAGTCTTGTTTCGAAGTCAATATTACACGTATTTGTTTCAGAAATTCACATGTTCCAGGCGTCTTACAAATCTACAAAGTTCCTCTTTGCCCTTCCGATTGAATGCAGGCCAGAAGTTTGGCGAGACAGAATAATACTGCTATGACTGATGAACACACTTAACAGTCGTCTAGTAGTATTCTTTTGTCTCGCCAAACTTTCAGAGGCCAAATTGACGACATGCTAACTATGGACGTGCATGAAATGTTATTCTAGAGTTTCACATTCTTTCCTGAAGAGATTCATTCAAAAGCAAAGACGGGACCAATTAGTTCAGTTCATGGTACGCAAGGTCATCTTCTCGAATTGGCAAAAGTGATGATATACAAAATTCAAAATCCTAAGAACCGGATGCTCTGCACCAGCCCGGTCGACACCCGGGATGACTTGCAAAACGGTTATCAATGATCATAGGATACCAACTGAAAATGAATTTAGTTGGAGGGCTTTAACCCTTTCAGGACTACGAGGTCACGAGGCTTGGGAAAATCTACGAGCATAATAGTTCATGCAAAATGTCATCTATAGAGAGGGTACATTTCATCGCAACCCTACTTCATGGAAATCATTGTGGTTAGCCAATACCTACATCCATTTTGGTGGTGTTGGTTTTGGTAGATGTCCATCTTGCTCCAATTCTAAATTTTCCTTGGAGGTGGCTTGTAGCGCTTACTACAGAGGTTAATGTGTCCAAACAACCCAAGAAATGGAGAATCTCTTGTCTTCAAGGATCAATGTAACCAAAGAATGACAACCATATAATATGTGCCTCAAACCAACAATTGTAGATTATTGAGTTCAACTGTACATAGGGGATAGATGGAGGTGGCTTTGGGTGAGCCGATGGTTTTGAGTATTTAGTTTTAGCCTTGAAAATAGCACGCCTTGATATTATCACCCAAAACCTTAAACCAACTTCCTTAGTTCAAAACTCACTTGTTAATATACCTATCACCCTTGATGATATCACGTTTTCCCTCAAAATCTATAGTGTAAGTGTGACATAACAAGAGATGGACAAATGAAAATACTTTGTAAAGACAGAATGTGTCAAATCGATTCAAAAGCTAGAAGCCAAATTACTGTGACTTTAGCTTTGGGAATGTTCTTGGATTTTCAATTCAATTGTAGGGTTACATGCTGATAGGCAACTAAATCCTTTAGTGTCTAAGTCATGTTCCTCCAAAACCAAGATATGTGTTGATTTTTTTCTTCAAACTAACTTTGATGGAAATAGAATGCCTAATTTTTGTTTCCAACCTTACAAAATTGAACTCAAACTATGACCTAAACTTTGGAGAAAATTTGCATAACATCCAACGGTTGATGGAATAGATAATAGTATTTAAAGTTACCATTTATTGGTAATGAAAATTGTAGACTCTGGAGGATATACTACTTTATCCATGGATAGACTCTTGCAAGAATTTTTGTTCTTCAAATAGAAAAGGTTTGCATGTGCACTAGGTCGATAGCTTTGCATTGACATATCATATGTGAAGAAGAAAACATTTATACATGATTATTGATGATTTTTTTACTTTTGTCTATTTGATTGTATACAAAAATGTTCCAAACTATACCAATGAAAAACAGAAGTTTTGTATGCGATGAAAGAGATCAACAATCACAAAACAATGAAGAACCTCTTAAAGAAAAATTTCAATCAAAATTTAAGACCAAAATCATTTTGCATGTATATGAAATACAACATAGTATGCGGCATGGTATCCATTGTATTTTAGTATATCTAATGTATTTGTATTCCTAGCTTTTCCTTGAGTTATATAACTCCAAGTCATGATTTGATTTTTGGAGAGTGTTCATGTAATGTGTGCGCAAATCTGAATTTCAAATTTCACAACCTAATTCTTCATGGATTTCATGCATTTCGAGTTTTAACACCTCCAGAGTTCCATTTTGGATCTTGTAGGCACTACAGGGTAAATGCAACAATTTTCATGAGCAATAGTTTAATTGAAACTTCGGAAAATTCTCCTCTTTAGATCAAAGAAGAAGTTTTGAACTTTTTTAAGAGTTCTAAATAGTATTTGCGATAATGACTGTCTAATAGCAACTCTACCCTGATGCCAACCTGGGGGAAGCCCGTGTGGAGCGGGGCCCACAGAGTGGCTTGCCAACAAATTCTTCCACCGCTGGTCTGGAGTACTTTCAATAGAAGGCAAGCCAGGACGTCCATGAGAACGCAATCTGATCAGACACAAAAGGAAAGTGTTTTGCGCCATGAAATAAAGCAATTTGCGCGGTGGGCTACCGCAGCCACTCCCACGCTGCCATGTGGTCTCAAAGAAGTGGCCAAGCACGACGTCATAATTTGGTGGCACTCCGGAAAACGTCCGAGATTTGCTATTAGAACGGAGAAGTCGCACTAGCCCGGAAGCCAAAACCCAGGAGTATCCACCGTGGTAAGCAAACTTTCTATCCAGGGCACACCAACCCAACAAAAGTAATGGTGCCCCGTGCCACAGAGGATATGCTCTAAGTAGTATTCATATTATGTATTCATTCATGTCGTTAGACTAACTTTTGGTTGACCTTTCTGCCTTTACTTTTGTTTTCACTTTTATTTCTCTACGGACCTTGATATTAACACATTAATATATTCTCTAAATGCGATATTATCAAATGTCACATCATTTATGCCACGTTTCTGACTGAAGCAGAGGAGGTGATATTATCAAGGTTAGATATTATCAAGGTTAGACTGTACATCCCTTGCTCCCTTCACGTGATTCACGACGAACAGAGTTGTCTCAATGAACAGAAAAGCGCCTCTCACAATTGGATGTGGATGCTAAAGAAAGGGCACACGTCAATAATGAGATGAAAATGGCGCGCCTCATTCATGCGGTGTTCCTTTCACCTGGGAACGGTAGCTCATGTGAGGTGGGAACACTGCAGTCAAGGAAATTAGTCAAGGGAGCTTCGAGAACAACTTTTTTGGTCACTTTAGTCTATTTCTAGTGAAAGAATGAGGCATTCCATGTGACCACTCCCTTTCGGAGTTGATTTATACATAAAGTTCTGATCTTGTGATGTGTCGCTGATTGTGTTGGCTGCTGTGGCGGTCAAAGTTCAACAAATGCAAGCACTCCTCGTGGAGGATTTTTGTCACAGTGCTTTGCGAAGATAATTGTACTTGCACATAGAATGTAGGATGTTGTGATATCTACCCACACAGATTGTACAAGAAGAAGGGCAGGTACCATTGTTGTACACCTCGTGTTCTTCATGGATCCCTCTAGTTACCTCCAACTAGCGCCACACCAAGCTACAACCTTGGGTGGGTCCCGCATCTTAAACCTTTAAGGCCGGGCTAGCTATGGTGCAACCATCAATCTACGAGAGTAGTTGATGACACATTTTAGAATTTATTATACTTGTAGATGATGGTCGCGCCATAGCCTGCTTGGTCTTAAAGGGTTAATGGCATGGGGTCATTTTTTAGGCCCTCTTATGGGGGGCAGAGGTTTATTTTGAGGAATTTTATGCCAACTAGGGCAATGCAGCTCCAAATTACTCTGGGAGGCTCTTACCTAGTAAAAATAAGCTCCCTCCAATAGAAAAATAGGGGCCAGTTTTGTCCCCACCCTCCCAAGCATGTCCCTTGGTGCAACGCTCATTGGGGGTGATTAGTAGGTTCTTCACCTACCAACAATGGTGTTGGAAATAGAACATCTAAATTTAGTATCTCAACTTACAGAGTTAAACTTGACCCATGTCTTAAGCTTTCCGGAAAATTTGCAAAACATTCAACAATTAAGTCTATCTATATTATGACCATGGGAGGGGGTGTCGACAAAACCTACAACTATTTTTATGATGGAAGGGGGCCTATTTTTACCAAGTTGGAGCTGCATGTTTCAAACTTGGCCAAAAAAAAAACTAAAAATCCTTTGGACCCAATAAGCCCAAAAAACTACCGTAGGGGATCCTCTAGTTCGGCGTTTACTAATTAAAAAATGTTTGCCAAATTATGTGGAAAAATATTTAATGAAATTGCCAAAACTAGAGAAACTATATATTTACAAATTTTGTCACATTGGTAGACATCAAAGGGGAGTGGGGCTTGGAAAAGCCTCCATCCTAGGTTGTATATGCATGGAGGCTTTGATTTAGAACCCCAAGGTCTTGGATTCAAGCCACATGGTTGTCAAAAGTGCTATACATAATAATTTGTGATTTCTTGCCAAAAATAAATTTATTGTTATTTTGGATGCCAAATGGCCTTTTCTCACTTTAATTAATTATTTGGGAGGGTATATTTTATTACCAATTAATACTTGCTAGATTACTCATACTTCAAATGGAAGAGGTTTAGACATGCACTTTGTCCATAGCTTCACATTGACATACAAGTTTACGTAAAGTAAACATGTATGCATGATTTCTAACGAATGTCTACCTGATTGAATACAAAATGTTCCAAAAGTTATACAACTTATAATGGATGTTTTATACATCATCAATATCCGAAAAGCAATGGAGGGTTTCTTGAAGACAAATTTGAATCAAATTTGTGACCAAAATCATTTTCCATGGGTATGAAAACTATAAATCTTCCTTGCGTTGAGAGGATTAGTAGAATTTGACTTCACTTGGTGTCAAAGTCTTGCATTACAAAGGTCTAAACTTTACACCATCATGATATTAGGGTTTGTTTGCACTTGGTGTTAAGAGTGGTGTTAGCAAATGGATATAGTTTAAAGCAATACCGAAGTTCATTTTAGGAGTGGTGTAAACAAAATGAACACTTGAAGTGTGAACAGACCCTTAGTTCCTTGGACACCAATTTCTAGAGGTAGAAAAGTAGTATAGCATATTCAAAAAACTTGTGCAAGGAGTAGAGGTTAAAAAATTGGCATTACACGTTCTATTTTTTTGTGAAGTAAACATATTTTAGAATGAGATAAAAAAATTCTTGAAAAGAATCTAAGCACTCAATGTTTTTGTTCATAGTCCAATATGTGAATGCTCAACCATTTGACTTTGGGGTTAACTCTTTAAAGCCAATGACGTATTATGGCCAGAGAGAATCTACGATTGTTCTACATCAAGCAGAATGGCATCTACGCATTGGATACATTTCAGCACAAAAATCTACTACTGCACTTCACCAAAGTCACTGTAACTTAGTCATGCTTGTACCGATTGTCGTGGCAATGGTCTTAATAGATGACCACCTTCCTCCACCTCTAAGTCATCGTATATTTTTTTCCTTTGAGGTGACTTGGAGCGCTTGCTTCAAAGATTCTTGTGCCAAAAGGACCCATATGAGTAACTTAGAGTATGAAATATGAAGATATGAGTAATTTGGCTTTGGGGTGGTTTCTTGGTAGATAATGCTACCTTAAATCGTTTTTTTAGCCTGCAATACTTACTTTCTTTTATAATAGATGTCGCTGCTATTATTCATTTTGCTGTATTACATCAATATGGCTCTAATAATCCATTGGGTATCAATTCTTTTGTGGATAAAATAACTTTTTATCCATGTATATATGTAAAAGATTTATTATGTTGGATCGTTTTTGCCAACAAAAAAAAATTTACTTTTTATGCACCTAATGTTCTGGGGCATCTCAACAACTACATACCCGCGAATCCTATGTCAACTCTGGCTCATATAGTGCCAAAATGGTATTTCTTACGAGTTTATGCGATTCTTTGAAGTATACACAACAAATTAGGGGTTGTAGCCGCCATAAGACTAGTTTTTGTGTCATTATTTGCTTTACCGTTCATTAAAATTTTCTAGATCTATTATGACAAAAGGTTACAAAGCTACTTAAATAAGGTTTATATTAAAATATTAATATGCAGCTTAAATAGACCATAAGACTCCAATAGGCGGAAAGCCTTTATTCATTCATAAGAATGAAATAGACAATATTTTTTAGAGAGAAATGGGATTGTATGTTTACCTAGCCAAAAATTATGATAGACTAAGCACCCCACGTGTAGTCTCTGAGGAAATCTCCATGCTATTTTTTCCAAGGCCAAAGAGGCCTATTCCCATGTACTAAGAGTTTTCCAGCGGATTGTCTATGATGACATGCTAAGGATTTTTACATAGTATTTGAACCCACGCAAGATAGCAAGGCTAAAATTATAGGGATCACCACCAAAAATCATAAATTTTGCGCCTTTCATGGGAAAATAGTACCTTAGTAATAAAGAATTTCCCACATTTAGTGGAGTTTTTTTATCCATCTATTAGTAGAAGGATGGGCCAAATTGACCCCACGGCACTATGTATCCTATAAAAGTTGTTATAATCATTAAAAGTAAAATGACAACTCCAAGACACCAAACTTATTCCCTAGGACTCAAATAACTTCCATAATATAGACCACAAAATATATGAACTATGGACATTAGGCCAAAAGTAGTGTACCACTAGAAACTGAAGATTTTTGGTCCTGATCTCTCAAACTCAATTTCTACAAGTGACAGTCTTTTTCTGTACATGTATATCTTCTACACTCATCATGACACATTGTTCAAACTTGCAATATCTAGAACAAAACTAAATGTACAATCATCCCTTCCATAAGTTATACCTCTGCTAAGTTATAATTCCACTAACTTATAACCTTAGCTAACTATAACCTCAACTAAGTTCTAACTAGTGGTGCCATGTGACTAGTGCTGTTGTGTCTAAGAATTAAGGCACAAATTTCGTAGATGATGTTGTTGTTTTGTGTTTTTGAGACCAATCAATTACTATATCACTATATCACTCAACAATGCTACTATTCCTTCAACAATGTCATATTTCCTTCAAATTGTCACTATTCAATCACAACAAGATCACTACTCAATTACAATGGTGCCGCAATCCTCACATGTACTGCCATCTTCCCTTCAAGACTCTTTTGAATGATTTTTAAACAATTTTTGATCTTTCCAACCATCCAACTTGCCTATGAACAGGGTACAAGAGGCCCAACTCAAGTTAGCATGGTCATATAGCATTTTCACATGCCATCTAACGTTTTCAGGAATAAGGTGTTTAGCGCTATGGACATCCCAGAAAGTAACATAGATATGCCAAAAAGTACCATGGACATGCCAAAAAGCTTACCCTACTTGTTTGTCTCATTAAGATTGTTACCAAGTCCTCTACTAAAGCCACCACTAACTTTTGACCTCTACTAAGTTCTTACCACCTCCATCCACCTGCGTTGGATCTGGCTACAATCTATGGGAGGGATGACTGTATTCCTGGCACACTTTCAAATTTCATGGTGGAGCAGCTTTAGATCTTCTGGAGAAAATCCTGAGCTCCAAACTGGCAGTGACAAAAGCAATAGTTAAAAAAACATATCCCAAGTGAAAGCATTAGGCACCATTTTATCAACTCACTATTATATTGATCGGCAGCTCCTAATTCACAAAATGTGCACTCCACACTATACACACTAATTTCCAAATCAAATGTGCCCCACCCACAAAAAGATGGTCATCATTCCAAGTAGAAGACAAAGAACTCAGGTTCCCGAAGAGAGTTGGAGTGAATAAAGTGAATGTTCATTCCACCACTAAATCCATGTCCACCAGACATAGGTTTTAGTGGTATGGAACTACTCCCCCCTCTTCAGGATAAACACTATGTAACCAATAACCAAGGACCAACCAGAGCCACATGGCTCAATTCCAAATAGATGATTTGTAAAGAGTAAATGTGTGTTTTAGAGAGGTTTTAACCCCTAAGGTACCGTGACAATTTTACACCAAAAACATTTCAAAACTGTTGGATTCTAGTGCAATGAACAAAGAAGGAAACAAAAACTTCAATTTCTAGTTCTGACCGCAGGATCTCAATTAAGACTCATTGAGTAAGGCGTAAACAAAATTTCATAAACTTTGACCGCACGGATTGAAAGATTATATTGTTTGAAGTCAAGCAAATGGTTCATTTTCTTCCTTGCGTTCAATGGATCAACAGACTTTGACTTCACTTAATGTCAAATTTTTGCACTACACAAGGTCTAAATCCGTTACCATCTTGTTAAGCATGATGTTAGTTACTTATACACCAATTTTTAGAGGTAGAGGACGGGTGTAGCATATTCAAAACAATTGTGCAAGGAGTGGAGGTTTAAAATTTGCCAATTCACACTTTATTTTTTGTGAACTTAATATGTTTTAGATTGATATTCCGAATGGTTAATAGGAAGGTTTACACCACATGTTGTTATGGAAAAAATAAAAAGTGAAAAATATAAAGATATCTAGGTTATATGTGGAAAAGAAGAAGTTTTTTGGTACCTTGCCTGACAATGAGTGACAATGTGTGAAAATATTTGACTTGGGTTGGTATGCTATTTTTCACTAAAGACAAGAATTTTTTTTTTGACAACATGAAGGGAAATAATATTACTTGCTAGCACTAAAAATCTCACATTCAATAGAGTGTCCTAGCAAAAGTTTTTGGAGGTGCCCAAGGTGCCCGCTCTCCCCATTTGAAATTCAAAACCCAATAACTTTTTCATCAAATGTCCAATTTAGGAAAAAAATGTTTTCCCACTAAGGTCTTGGTAATGCCTTAGTATAGTAAAAAATTCAAAGAGGAATGTTGGAAATTGACACCATAGGAACCTGACCAAACTTTCAAAAAGCCCATTTTTGACACTTGGTCCTTTAGGGGTTAAGGGGTATCATATAATTATGGGAGAGGTTGATTATTTTTGAGTTTTTGTTTGTATAGCATTATGGACATTGCATGTTGGATAGCAATGGTGTTGATTTTTGTGAATGTCTTTTTAATTGAATTAATGGGGATATTGAATGTTTTTTCGAGACTTTTTATGGAGGGGATAAAGGTACTAGTAGCTCTAGCTCCAGCAACAATTACAATGAGGAGGTCAACTTTCCATGTGAGAGTTGTGATATCATTAATAAGTGGCTGGTGTTTATTAATTTTGTTTTCAACTGCTTTTGGAGAGAATATGTCATTACAATATTTGAATTCAATAAATTGGATAGTAAGGTTTGTATTTACATGGTCAAGTATTGGGTCTTTGTATGGTAATCCTTTGACCCATAATATGTCTCGTTTAAATCTAGCATTACAATGACATCTTTGGGTTCCACATGTGCATGGAAGTAGCCATGAAGGGGTGGTGTTTTCTTGTGGGTTGTTGTTGAAGGTTCTGACGTTCATAAGTATAAAGCACTTCAATTTGTTTGAGGAAAGAATTAGTTGTCAGATTTTCCATACCGCTTTATTGTGTCTTAACAATTAGTGAATGCATGTGATGGTTTTGGCATTTGAGGAGTACATGTAACCATGTGTCTGGGTCGGTGGAGGTGCATATTGGGCATGTTGTGGATGGAAATTGTTCTATTCCGAAGAAGAGTTGTTTGCCGGCATTTTTCATATATTGTCCAATAGGAAATTTGATAAGGCATGTTTTTTGTCAACACGTAATTGTTGAATTTTTCCAAAAAGTTGTATAAAATTTGTTATTAATGTTGTTGTTACCGGACCATTTGTCTAAGTTAGGGAAACTTTCCGAGATTAAGTTGAGGTTGTTAATTAGATCTTGTTTTTTGAGATATTTGTCTAGAAATCTGATGGGACCTTTGTCCGGGTGTCTTCCATAGAGGACCAACTATCTCTTTGGAAGTAGTTTGGAGTAGCGTGGGCATGTTCATGAAGGTGCTTGGCATTTCTATAGGATTTACCTAGTCCTTCTTTAGCTAATTTATCCACTTGTTTGTTTCCTTTTATATTTACATGTGCTCTAACATTATGGAGGGTTGTAATTTGTGTGCAATTTTGTAGCATTTGAACCATAGATGTTAGTATGGCTTGGTTGTCCGAGTGGTTGTTGTAGAGAGTAGAGTGTATTATTTGTGTGTTTAATAGATACAGGATGTTTATACAATCTATAAAGATGTGTGCAGGTTCATTAGCATATTGCATAGTGATAATTTGGAGGGTTTTTATGGAGGGCCATCATTTCTGCTTTGAGGATATTTTGAAGTCCATGGAGTCTTTTGGATATTTATAATTTTTTGGTTGAGTTGTATATGTCATATCTAACTTTTTCCCTATGCCAATGTCTGAGGTTGACTTGTGTTGGTTCTTTGAAGGAACCATAAGTGTAGTAGCTATATGTAGGGTCAAATTTTAATGAGATATGGTCTGAATATGTGGGGAGGGGAGGTGGTGAGGTGAGGTAGTTTTTTTTTTATTGTGTTTACATATTTAAGTTTTGACCATTTTTTGTTGTGGTTTACCGGGATTAGGGGGGTGTAGGTGGGGCTATTTTTGTATATGGTTGGTGCATGTTAGGATCGTTTGTCATAGAGGTGAGTGTGGCAAGTTGTTCAGTGGTGCCTATATTATTATTTTAGTGGTGTAGGCATAGTATTTGTATGGTGGATGGCTCAAGTCTTGGTTTATTTCTTAGTTCCGGTGGTAACATTGGTTATTCATATGGTATCGAATCAACTTCAAATAATGCGATGATGTGAGAATCTGGAAATGGGCGTGAGTGCGGGCTAAGGTATTTGTATCAATTCTTGTCTGTTGTAATGATAAAAGTGGAAGTGTATTTTAGATCATTTTTGGCCTCAAGTCTTGCCCAATGTATTGCCTGTTGTGTTTCTTCTATGTTGTGGGGGTATGCAATGCCATTTCCAATCCATTTGTAGTCAAAGGCATTTATTAGTGAGCCAAAAAATTGTCACTTTTGAAAGATGAAAAGAACTTGATGAGTTAGGTGGAGCATGTGACGGGGGATGAGAAGTACAAATGTTGGATTTTGAAGGGGTGAGATTATTGAGTTTAGAATGGGCGTGGATAATGTGTATTGTGCGAGTTTAACCCCTAAAGACCAAATGTCAAAAATGGGCTTTTTAAAGTTCGGTCAGGTTCCTATGGTGTCAATTTTCAACATTCCTCTTTGAACTTTTTACTATACTAAGGCATTCCAAGACCTTAGTGGGAAAACAATTTTTTCCTAAATTGGACATTTGATGAAAAAGTTATAGGGTTTTGAATTTCAAATGGGGAGCATAGGCACCTCGGGCACCTCCAAAAACTTTTGCTAGAACACTCTATTGAATGTGAGATTTTTAGTGCTAGCAAGTAATATTATTTCCCTTCATGTTGTCAAAAAAAAAGTTCTTGTCTTTAGTGAAAAATTAGCATACCAACCCAAGTCAAACATTTTCACACATTGTCACTCATTGTCGGGCAAGGTACCAAAAACACTTCTTCTTTTCCACAAAAAAGCCTAGATATCTTTATATTTTTCACTTTTTATTTTTCCTACAACAATAAGTGGTGTAAACCTTCTTATAGGCCATCTGGATTATCAATCTAAAACATATTAAGTTCACAAAAATTAAAGTGTGAATTAACAAATTTTGAACCTCCACTCCTTGCACAGTTGTTTTGAATATGCTACACCCGTCCTCTACCTCTAAAAATTGGTGTATGAGGAACTAACATCATGCTTAACAAGATGGTAACGGATTTAGACCTTGTGTAGTGCAAAAATTTGACACCAAGTGAAGTCAAAGTCTGCTTATCCATGAACGCAGGGAAGAAGATGGACCCTTTTCTCTACTTCAAACATTATAATATTACAATCCGTGCGGTCAAAGTTTATGAAATTTTGGTTAAATATTACTTAAGAAGTCTTAATTGAGATCCTATAGTCAGAATTAGAAATCGAAGTTTTTGTTTTCTTATTTGTTCATTGCACATTGGTGTAAAATTGTCACGGTACCTTAGGGGTTAAGGGGGTTATTTTTTGAGATGCGGTATTTATATCTTTGGTATAGCTAAACCATTTCAGTTTGAAATGGTTGGATTATTGTCTCTATATTTGTGGAAATTTGTAGTTTGGTATGGTATTGGTTTCATGAGAAAATGGACCTGCAATGACTAGGGGTATAGGAAGTGGCCCTTTATTTGGAAACCACTTTTATATTATAATAGATAAATAATGATTGGATCTAAAATCCAAATGGTGAATAGAATTATCATGACCTATTATATCAATAGAAAAAAATATTGATAAATATTCAAAAAAATAATATTGTTAATTTCTATGCATTTTTAAGTGAAAACAATGAAGGTTGCCAAGAACTTTCCTTCATTGCTACCCGACTCAAAAAACCACAGTTGTCAACCCTATAGCTGCACTATTCATCTCTATAGTACATTTTTATGTTTAAAGCACCATAGCTTTTTTCCTACTAGTCCAAAAAAAGAAAGAAAAAATCCCCCACGAAGATAACCCGTATTCCTATTCTCACAAAAAAATTCAAGAAGTTATCTTCAAAAATGGATTTTTAAGAACCTACCCGATTTGTACCCCGCAAGTACAAATGGTCCTTTAGGGGTTAGGGCTAATAACCTACTCACGCTCTTAAGTTGTCTTTTACAACTTCACCAGATGGCAAAGAAGTTCAGCACCCTACATAGCAATACAAGAATTTTTGACATGTGAGGCCCTAAGGTAAGCCCCCCCAAACCAACAAGTTAAGGAATGTGCATATATTTAGAGAGGAGATAATTGTTCCATTATTTTTCAGTGATAGCCAATAGAATTACAATTCCAACCCAAGTGATTTCATATTTTTCCGATGAAAACTGAATTAGTTATGCATTTTCAAACTATGCAGCCATGTTTAGTGGGTGGCCAGCAGTAGGTATCCCCCATAACCAACGACCAAAAGTAAGGGTCTTGACTAATAGCAAACCTCTATTTGGAACTCAGGTGGTGGTAATGGGATGGAAGAGGGTTGAATATACCCCAATTTTATAGGCGTTGGCTATGGGTTTTTGTTGGTTATGGGGAGGCTTACCGTAATATCTAACTGCCATACACGCACCTTGTGGATCACAACCCCCATAGAAATGGTATTTCATGCTCAGAACCCGAGCAATCATATTGCAAGAAAAAACCTATTTACGGCCCGCAGCAAGAAAAGTAACTGCCTCGCAGCCTGGAGTAGTAAAAGGTTAAAGTAAATGCCCCGCATCCAGGAGTAGTAAAAAACAAACCGTACCTTCCCCGAATTGGCACGCGGTTCTACTAACGGGTTGACTCCCGGAGACGGCGGCGCCCATTGATTAGTATTCAAACCCCATTCCCGTCATCATCTACGGAGGATGTACATCTTCGCTGCGAAGTCTCCTCGAAATCCACACGGCTTCACCTTCACTCACAAGGCATGAACAGTAGACAGTACCGTACCCGGATTCCATACGATGGCGACGACTGACCTTCCTCAGCTAAGCTTTTCAACTGATGGAATGAGAAATAATTATTTGAAGAAGAAATATTGCAATACAAGATTGGAGAATAGTTATGTTGTTAATTTTCTTGTTCAGTTCTCCCTAGACAAATGGAAAAGTGGTGAAGATCCTTGACAAAAGGTGTTATCATTTACGCGCCATTCCACATACCATACCACATTGGTCGGGTTTGGACACTCCTTGCCGAGTTAATTATTTTTTCCAATTCGCATTGGTTCAGACACCCCGGGTATCACTTGGGTGTTACATGAGTATTGCATGGGTATTATATGGGTATGAACTTGGAAATTTATGGGTATGTCCTTGGATAAATTACAATTTTTTTGGATAGTCTCCATTTTGATATAATAAGTACGGGCCCCGACCAATGTGTAGGGTAAAAGAGGTTTTTGTAAGTGAAAGGGGTGACCCTGCTTCCTATTTCATGGTCTTATTTTAGTAACCATGAAAGGGTGACTTGGCTTGGGAAAGAAGGTGGAGGAGAACTACCTTTCTTTCATGTGGACCAGAGTAATTTGAAATTCTACACTAATTAGTTATTTGCATGTAATTGTTGACTAATACACTTGCTTGGAAACGAATGCCCAATTAGAACTTAACATGCATGTGCTTGATGTAGATTAGTGTGAGTGATTCACATCAATAATGAATCCACACTATATTCAGTGAATACCAATCAACTCTTTGAAAAGTTGGTGTATCATTGGAGGAACTTAATCCCTAAATGACCAAAGTATTTAGAAGAATCTCTACTCCATTGATTAAAAACAACCAAGATGAACTTTTTGAAAATGTAACCAAAAAATCTTCTTCTAAAATTATATAAGATGATGTAATAGAAAAATAAATGAATATGACTAGCATATTGAAAGATAATTACTATCAAAGTGAAAAAAAATTGTCCCCCTCACTAGATACTTGATCTTTTGAGGATTAAGCTTGCGTTGAGTAGGGCCCAATAGCATTATATTGCTGTAGAAAAAGGGAGCATGGAATTCCTCATTCTAACTTTCTTTCGGTATTTGAATCTCACCCTGCCTTCCTCTTTTGTTTCAGGAAAGGACTTTCAGGAAATCTGTAATGTAGGATGATTTTCCGGTGACCGGTTTGGAGCCGTAACCGATTTAGGCACCTCTACCTATACATTGGTAGGTCTTCGGGATTCAAGCACGCCAGTCCAAGTCGTCGTGAAGGATTAGGAAAACTTCTGTTGGATCACAAGCACCGGAAGACTCATTGGTCCGTTGAACGATCGTTGTGTGCGCGCGCCCCGAGAGAGTCACAGTGAGTGCCTCGGCTGTTTCGGAGCTATGGAAGAGGGAGCGTGGATCTGTGGATCGGCAAGTGTGGACGTGTAGAGCGAGATTTGACAGAGGGAGAGGCGCTCGCCGAGGTTGTGGAGGCGATGGGGTGTTTCTCGGCGCCCAAGTATGAAGAGCGGCGCTTGCCGAGCCTGCCGCGCTACAGGCAGCGGGGGCGGGAGTTCAGTTTGCTGTCGAACAAGCCGGTGGAGCTTCCGGATCCGAAGAACGTGATGCGCGGCGAGGAGGGGGGTGCAAGGGCGCGCAGTGCGTTCTCGGGGCCACTGATCGGGTACAATGTGGAGGTGGAACCGCGCGCGAATTACTTCTCGGCGGACGACGGGAGGAAGAAGGGGATGAGGTCGCTGCGGAGGGCGACGAGCTTCGGGGGAAGGCCGCAGCCGCTGCCGCTCCCCGTTGGCGAGGAGACTCCGCCACGGATTGCCAGGTCGCTGTGCTTGCCGGCGCCCGGGGTGGCATTGCCGGCTCCGGAGGACGCCGTGCCGCGCTCTTTCAAGCTGGACGACTGGAGCTCGCGGCGTGGGCGAGTGGCGCCCGTTGGCGGGCTGCCGCTTCCATCGCCGGCCGTCGCGTCGAAATTGCTCCCCGGCCTTGCGGCGTTCGAGTTCCGGGAGATTCAGCTCGCGACGGAGGATTTCGCGGAGAGCTTCTGTCTTGAGCGAGGTGTGTACAGCGCGCGCTTGAAGGACCCGGCGGATAGATTCGAGTCCGATATGGACGCGGCCGTGCTGCGGCTCCCGGAGAATGCCGTCCAGGTATGTACTCCTCCGTCATAGCCTTGGACTCCATGCCTTCCTCTTTCTCAATTGATTGTTTGGAACTCATTTGGTTGTTTCGTGTGTTTAGGGCTTCGTGGAATGGAAGGTGGATGTGCTGCTGCTGGCGCAACTTTCGAATCCGTATGTCTGTGCCGTGAAGGGGTACTGCACGCACGAGAAGGTGATCAACCGAGAGAGGATACAAGAGCGTCTTCTGGTGTTCGAACAACCTTCGAATGGCACGTTGTATGAGAAACTGTTTGGCAGTCAGGGTGTATCGTATTTGGACTGGACGACGAGGATTGACATCGCTCTCGGTGCCGCTCGTGGATTGAAGCACGTACACGACCGTTCCTCTCTGCAGATTGTGTACAAGGGGTTCAAGGCCGCGAATGTGTTGCTGGATGAGGATTTATCGCCGAAGCTCGCTGGCTATGGCTTGTCTGTCATCCCTTCGCCTGCCGATCGGCTCTCATTGGTAAGGGGATAGGGTTAGGGTTACACCATGTTTTCAAGCTTTCAGGCATTGTTGAGTTTTGGTGCTAAGTCTACCTTCTTGTCTCTCTCTATCTCCAGAATGTGGTGTCATCGAGCCCAGGTTATGCGAAACAGAATGTGTGGAGTTTTGGAGTCCTACTCCTTGAGCTTCTCACTGGCAAGAGCAGCCTAGAGGCAAGCTATTTTGGCGACGACGACAACTTCGTGCAGTGGGGGAAGCAGTATTTCAAGGACGAAGCGAAGCTGTCACACATCATGGATCCGCGCATGAAAGCAGCGTGTCCTGTCACGGGTGCAATGGAGGTGGTAGCGCTTTTACTGCAATGTGTGAGCAGGAAGGAAGCTCTGCGGCCGAGCATGTCAGAGGTTGTTGCAACTCTGAAGGCCATCAAGGTGAATCACTGCAGCACGTCTCCTGCAGCTTTGAGAGGGAAGAAGGGGCTGCCCAGCTGGGTGCTGTCGCCCAAGAGATCCGGAACTCGGCAAACTCGCCACGTGCACAGTTACTCGGATATGCAGACCTCATCCGATGCCTCTTCGTCGTCCGAAAATGAGGATGTCTTCGTGTCGAAGCTTGCTCTTCGCCCTCTGAGAACTGTGGTTTAGGGCCGCTCAATCTGTTCGCCTCTATGTAGCAATTCATGTGTGATACCTGACAACCATTCAAGTAGATTCTATACCATTTATGAGCTGGGAGCCCAGCTAGCGGAGGTTCTGTGTCTAATACTCTTGTCGTAGACGACGATTAGAGCTGCGAGCTATTGCAACTTGTGTGTGCTGCAGGCAAGTTTCGGTTGATGACGCGTAGCGAGTTATTCATGCCCATCTCTAGCCTTCAGTGGCAGATAACAGGTTTCCAATAGTGGGCACTTTGCAGCGAGTCTGTACAGAAGTAGACTGAAAGTGTACCAATTGCTATGGCAGCGGAGATATTTCTCGGCCGTCATCATATTATCACAACCGAGGGACGAAGATCGATCACATAATCTGGGGTAATTGTACATCATAATACCAGTCATATGTCAACTGACTGATTGCACAGAAATAATGCCTAGAAAAAATCTGAACGGAGCGAGACTTTCAGAAGCTCTGAGGAACTGTAATTCTGTCACCTAGTCAAGAATCTGCCAGACTGTAGCACTCTATCCGCTTCATGTAAAAAGAAATCATACTTTATTGTGGTCACAAGTCACATTGCTACGTAGGCACAGTAAACCTCTCCACTTTCAAAACGAAATGTATACCTCCATCGAGTAAAAGAGGATTAAGAATTGAAGGATAGAGATGGTACTAAGAATTGAAGGATAGAGACGATACTAAGAATTGAAGGATAGAGACGATACGAAGAATTGAAGGAAACAGTCAATACTAAACTAGTAGGACACCTAACAATACACACATCTAAAAGTTCAAACAGCTCACAGCATACGTTGCTTATCGCTCGATTATTCTGTCACCTGTTATGCAGCTGACTCGAGCTCAACATGGTTTCCGTTTTGGTTGCCAAGACCCTCTTCTGTTCTCAATTGTGCTGAGACATCGTCGATTGCAGCATTCAGTTGCGCTATCTTCTCATTCAGAGTCTGCCTCGTTTTCTGAATATCACAACGGCGAATTTTCAGGAAATGATTAACTAATTCATCTATTTATAGAACTTAGTGAAGACACTAGTAGCTTGTGAGTACATCCCCTGTAAAGCCTGGTGATGAAAAAGACGTGAAAATAATAAGAAACTTTCACTGACATGACACCTCACCTACGGTAGAGAGGCAAAAGTGTTGTGTGAACCCACCTCAAGCCCTTCATCATCTTCCAAGTAACGTGCGGGGCGCTTGGCTGCTGTCCCTTCGTCTTTCAGACTGTCCCCCTCTTCCAGGGACTTAGAGATCTGCTCACATTATCGCGCTGCTCTTAATTTGACAGAAACAAAAATCACGAACAAACATCCATTGGAGATTGTACACATAGCGGATCCAATCATCTTTGCAACTGATGGGTTAAGTAACCCACCTGTGGAGCAAGAATGTAACCCAAGGCACCGAAGACAGCTCCGCCGAGTAGAAACCCAGCTACGAAGTCACCTGCACCGCCTCCTTGCCTGTCACTATATCATAAAAAAATAAAAATTGAGTATCAGAGGTATTGTTAACTCACCCGAAGTTTCAATAAGAAAACCCCTTTTGATTTATTATGCAACTATCTATGCACTCTAAATAGTTATATCTGGTCTCTTTCAATTAAGGAAGACCTTGAAGGTCTCTAAACTAAAGTCTAAGTAGTTTTAGTTAAAGCAAGAGTTTGCATGAGGTGATTTTTGAGTTTGAGAACTACTTGGAGCTTAAAAAACAGGGGCACCTCCTTCAAAGTTGGGGTGACTCTAGAAATGATTCACGTCTCTCTTGCTTGTAAAAGCAGAACCCTAACTTCCAGATTTGAAGTAATCACCTGTAATCGGCAGACACCACAGGCCGGCGACCAGAGACACGAGATGGCCAAGCGCGCACCTGACAGATCCTCACTGACGTCGTCCTTTGCAAAGACTTCGAACCTGCAAACCACCCAAGTACAAGAAATACAGTAACCGATCGTCCAAACTGCAGACACTTCAACCCCATAATCCGAACAATTCTCTTCTGAACCACGCCCTTCCCTTTCTCTGCATCCTAAAACCCTAATTCCCCACACTTGAGTTATAATTCAGCTCCAAAATCACCCACTTCCACTCTTCTCCAACCCCAGCTCACATGACAAACCAACTCTTATCAAAGCATGAAACCACCTCATTATCGCTCACATTACAAAGAGCAATGTCAGAGATTCACAACCCAAACACAGAATTAAAGACACCTTCATGGAAATGCAATAACCTTGTTGTTTTCCAAGCTCAACCTACTTTCATCCCAATGATTTCCCATATCAATAATCCAAGTAGAGTTCAAAGCTTCGTTGATCTTCCTGATAATAAACCCAAGAAGGGAAATGAATCGGATGGAACAAAAGAAGAGTGAGTGAGTGAGTGAGCTGATTTACCTGAAGGAGGGGCAAGGGATGCAGGGGCTCTTGTTGCACACGAGGTGGCCATGGCGGATGCAATGGAAGTGAGAATGGAGTGAGAGTGAGAATGAGAATTTGAGAATGCAATGAGAAGTGAGAGTGAGAACAAGATTGCAATGGAGGGTGATTCTTTCTTTGCTTGCTTTTCTTGTGTGCCCAGAGCGACGCCGTCGTGGTTTTCGAGGCGGTCTTCACTCGGATGGGATGCTCTCCAATCTTCCAACATTTCTAGTAAATCTCATTTTGAAGATTTTTTAAATTTCTAATGATTATTATTTAACTGAGAATAGGCATATGGGTTGTTATTATGAAGAATTTTTATTTTTATTTTTGGACTTGTAGGGAAAATGTTATGGTGCTTCAAACATTTAATACTGAATTTTGGGCTAGTTGGTACTGTAGAGCTGGATAGTAGCATTGTATAGCTGAATAGTATAATTTTTTTAGTTGGGCAACAATGAAGGGAAGTTCTTGGCAAATTGTGGTGGTTTTGGTGATATATAGTTATGGTCCTCTAGAGGTTGGAGTGTGGCAAGGCTCGATGGAAATTAATCATCTTATTGATCTTGTCATCTATGCCAATTATCCTTAAAGTTATGAAAATTTGATTTTTTTTTAGATCTTTAATGAATCTTGGAAATTTATTCTTTATTAACCTATAAACTCATGATGAAATTTTTAACATTTGTTTACATAAGATCAATATACAATTCATGACCTATTCTTTTCTTTATATGACCATACCAAATTTATACTTTATAGTGCATTTTCCTTGAAATTGCACATATCGGATTTTAATATATTGTTTGAGTAACCCTACCTTCAACGATTTTCCTTTTTTTTCAAGGTTAAATGAACATTTTTAAAGTGATGTCATGACATGATCTTATTAGAAACTTGATTTCAAATAGATTAGGTACAAAAAACACTCAATTTGGACACTTTTAACCAATTTTACAATACTTTCTTGTTTTTTATGCAATCACATTTAGGTCGCTTCAATGCTTTAAAGGTTGATACTGAAAATTTAAGTATTTTAATTTTGAATCCTTTTCAATTTTGGCAACCACTTAAGTATATTTGTTATTTCAAAGTAATCCTAGCGGCACTTAAAATTGAGCCTTAAATCACCATGATTCAATAGGTATCTTTCAATTTAATAATTTTTGATACATTTCAAAAAAATTTTTATAGAATTTTGGATTAATTTAAAGGTGTTTTGAATTTTTTTTGTTTGGGACCAAGATCACCATAGGAAATGAACACAGTCTTTCATGCTTATTGCTTCGCCAATGGATACTACCGTAGGTGAACCTCTAGTTCGGCACCTTAACGCGGAATAATTAATTAAAGTGAAAAAATGACATTCGGCATTCAAAATTACAATAATGTTATTTTCGGCAAGAAATCAAGTACTACTAAATTTGGCCTGTTTTGGCACCCATGGGAATTGAACTCAAGACCTTGAGATTCCAAACTCAAGTGCTTATGCACGATTGCCATGGATGAAGACTTTTCCAAGCCTTAATCCCCTTTGATGTCTCTACATGTGCCAAAATCTGTAAATATGCAATTTTTACAATTTCGGCATTTTCAAAAAAACATTTTCCACTTAATTCGGCATGGGCTTTTCTAATTAATTTATGCCGGACTAGAGGCTCACCTACGGTAGTTTTAATCCCATTATTATTTTAAAAAGAACTAGCAATTGGCGCTTGCTTTGCAACGCATTACTCCAACCATTTTAATGTAGTTTTTATATTACAAACTATAAAAAAGAAGTAACATGATTCACTCCACGAATGACTGCGCAATTAAATGCGTGGTTGACTACAACGTTTCTGTAGTTCACTGCACGGTTGATTGCATGGTTGATTGCTGCGTGGTTGATTGCTTAGATTATGATTTTAGTAGTATAATTTGGCTTATTGTTACTTACATGTGGAGGTAATTTAAGTAGTTTTAGTGTTTTGTTTTATAACTAGGTATTAAGTCTTGAAGTACATATATATCAATTTATAGTGTACCGATTGAAGGCCATCTTTTTTTTCCAGAGTAGTGGTTGATGTAGGCATTTGGTGTTGGAGAATGATAGTATCATATGTTTGAAAGATGAGGTTGTTGAGTTCTTGCTCTCATGGTTTGCTACAAAAAATTGTGTGGATAGAGAAGATAATGTGATTCCTAAGGAGGCCATAGTTGGAGTGCAAGGGAAACTTGATGATGCAAATGAAGCAAGGCAAGAGGAAGGGAGAATGCTCTTGGACAAGAGCATTGAGGAGGTGGACATGAAAAACTCTATGGACCATGAGAGACTAGACAACATGTGATATCAAGAGCCCTAGGTAGGGAAGCTAGTTTAATGGCACGTGTGGAGATGAGTCAACACCAAGGCGTTGGTAGGCCAATTGGACCTCGCTGCTTGAGAATATCTTCTTGAGGAGAAGGTAATGCAACTAGCACTATAAATCGTACTTCATATGCTGCTGAGTGGAAAGCACAATGGCAAATGCAATATGAATATTGAATAGAGAAATAGTAAGGTTTAAAGGAAGAAAAACATGTTATCATTTTGAGGTATATTGTGCCTTTCACCACGTTAGTAGGAGATGCTAATATATGTTATGTAGTACTAAACTAGTGCAAAGGCCCAAAGCACCATTCATTTCTTTTTAAATAACTTGCCTCAAAATTTGTTATGTGAAGGGATTGGAAAGAGGTTGGACCAAAGGTAATGTAATAACCATGCCTCTACAAGATGGGCATCCACATTGGATGTAAGACTGAGACTGTATTGCATGCAAATTGTTGTATTGTAACAATTTGAGGATGGCCAAAATCCTTAAGACACTTGTTATATAGCAAGTATGGGACTCATAGGTCTTGACATTGGTGTTAAATACTAATCACTTAAACTACTAAAGGACCATTTCTCCTTGGAAGGACGTTTTCCATTACGAACAAGTTTTTGTTGCCTCAATTTTGATCTTGAATTTGAACCCTTAAATTTCTTTGACAATTTCACACCAAAACCTCTTCAAAACAGTTGATTATAGTGCAATGAGTAAGGAAGGAAAGATTTTTTTATTTTTTTAATATTTAATCATAGGATCTCACTTAAGACTTATCAAAGAACATACTCACAAAATTTCATGAACTTTGACGGCACGGATTGAAAGATTATAGTGTTTTAAGTTCAGAATATGGTTCATTTTCTTCCTTGCGTTTCATGGAAGAGCAAACTTTGACTTCACTTGGCGTCACAGTTTTGTACTACACAAGGTCTAAATTTTATACCATCATATCAATCATGATACAGTTTCCTTGTACACCAATTTTTAAAGAAAGAGAAGGGACATAGTATATTCAAAAAATTGTGCAAGGAGTGGAGGTTCAAAAATTGTCAATTTACGTTTTTTTTTTGTGAACTTGATATGTTTTAGAATGAGGATCAAAACAATCAATAAGAACGTATACACAACCTCTAGTAGCAAAAAAATAAATAGTGAAAAATATGAGGATATCTAAGTTTTATGTGGAAAAGAAGAAGTTTTTTTGGTACCTTGCCCGACAATGTGGCAATGTATGAAAATGTTTGAATTGGGTTAATATGATATCTTTCACTAAAGACAAGACATGTTTTTTGACAATATGAAAGGAAATGATATTACTTGCAAGTATTGAAAATCTCACATCTGAAAGAGTGTCCTAGCAAAAGTTTTTGGAGTTGCCCAACCTTTTCGCATCTGAGAAGCTTTTCTTCATGATGGCATAACTTTTTTCCCAAAGGTTCAATGAGAATGAAAATGGCATACTCATGTACCTCTTGTCGTCTTGCATCTTCGTACAAATTTCAAGAATTGTAAACATATATTGCAACCACGGGAACGTGCCCAAGATTTGCAAAAGCCCACCTCGGGACTTTTATCATTTAGGGGTTAAAGAAGATGCGGCATGGTTGTAGCTTTGAGTGAATATTAATTTTTTCTTCACACCGGACCTTTAGTAAAAAACTTCATTACGCTATTTTAAATGCAAAATTGAGGACTTCGGGTAGCTCCATAAATTTTCTTCAAGTTTTTATTGGCATTACAAATTTGTACACATAAATAATATTATTTTATTTAATATTGTAACAAAATCCTTTCCTTTAGTATTAATCCTTTAGTGCCAAGGTCATGTTTCTCCAAAACCAAGATATGTGCTGATTTTTTTCTTTGAACCAACTTTGATGGAAATATAATGCCTAATTTTAGAATTCAACCTTACAAAATTGAACTCAAACCATGATTTAAACTCTGGGAAAAGTTTGCACAACATCCAATAGTTGATGGAATTAATTATAGTGTTTAAAATTACCAGTAATGAGAATTGTGGTCTTTAAAGGGTATACTACTTTATCCAGCAATAGATTCTTGCAAGAATTTGTTTACTTTGAATAAATGAGGTTTACATGTGCACTAGGTCGATAGCTTTGCATTGATATATCATATGTGAAGAAAACATTTACACATGATTATTGATGATTTTTAAAACTTTTTTCTACTTGATTGTATACAAAAATGTTCCAAACTTATACGAATTAAAAGAGAAGTTTTGTATGCGATGAGAGAGATCAACAATCACAAAACAATAATCGCATAAAGACAAATTTCAATAAAAATTAAAGACCAAAATCATTTTGCGTGTGTATGAAATACAACATAGTATGCGCCATGGTCTTCATTCTACTTCAATGTATCTAATGTATTTTGTGTTGTATTCCTACCTTGTCCATGAGTTCTATAACTCCATATCATGATGCAATTCTCGCAAAGTGTTCATGTAATGTGTGCAAATCTGAACTTTATATTTCACAACTTCATTCTCCATGGATTTCATGCCAATTGAGTTCTAACACCTTCAGAGTCCCATTTTGGGTCTTGTGAGGATTAAAGGGTTAAGATTCAACATTTTAATCAGAATACAACATTTCCACACATTCTCGGGCAAGGTACCAAAAAAACTTCTTCTCCACGTAAAAAATAGAGATCATTATATTTTTCACTTTTTAGTTTTCTAAATGCAAGATGTGGTGTATAACTTCTTATTTATTGATTGAATTATCATTCTAAAACATATTTAGTTCATAAAAATATAAAAGTGTAATGGCAAGTTTTAAACCTCCAATCCTTGCACAAATTTTGAATATGCTACATCCCTTTTCTACCTGTAAAATTTGTTATCCAAATAACTATTACATGTTCAACATATTAATAAAATTTAGACCTTGTATTATGCAAAAATTTGACTAATTGAAGTCAAAGTCTGCTAATCCTTTCAATGCACAAAAGAAAACAAACATTTTTTTTACTTCAAAAACTATAGTATTTCAATATGTGCAGTCAAAGTTCATGAAACTTTCTGCGCATGTCATTTAGTGATTCTAAATTAATATCCTATGGTTAAAATTAGATTTATTCCCTTCTCCATTAGTTACACAAGAATCAGTAGTTTTGAAGTGTTTTTGGTGAAAATTGTCTAGCAACTTTAGGGGTTAAATAAAGGAATTAAGGCCCTAGTGTAGACATTTCAAATTTATGCATAGAGCCCATATTGAAGCCATATTATCTTGGAGATATGATTGTGGTCAACACAACATTTGTTAAAATTGCGCATGAGATTTTTGAAAAGTGCACACGTTGGTGAATGGTAATGAGTGTTCTAGGAATTCCTAGAAATTTTGTTTGCAAGTCCTGTGGAAACCATTGCATGAACTGCATGAGATCAAAGATATCCATGCATTGTTCCAGAAGCTGATAAAAACTATGTAACAAGTACAGTCCACCCTCATCAAATATAAATAGTTAAGAGCCAAAAAAATCATATCACATATAAAATAACACCTATTGAGTTTTCAACCAATTTTTCCAGCTACTTTCATCCAATATTTTCATCTATTAGGACATTTTTTAACCAAAATAGTCTTCCTAAATGACGTTGTGAAAAATGGTCATGTAGTGCATCTCCATCGTGCTCGTTGTTTGCTGAGTTGTCCCTAGGCGGGCTGTGACTAGACAAGGGATTGGTGTCACTGGCAAGGTCTTCCCAATCGCCACCCAACTAGTTATAACTTCCATCATTAGATTCCAAACCCTTGTCCTCCGTGTTTGAAGGAAGTCCTCTCTGAGGATCAGACTCCTGTGAATACACATTCTCGTCGTACCATCGAAATGGGTCTGGTCGAGCACATTCTTGGAGCAATCGACTATTCGTATAGATGTTAACCAAATCTTCCGCCTTTTTCACTCCCAAACAATCATGGCTCTTACTATGCACGAAAGAATACATGCTCCAATTACGCTCAGATGACGAGGCTAAACAAGTTTGTACTGATATACGCTTCGCAATTTTAGGCAATGATTGCCTGCCCGCACGATTCCATCACTAGTGGGGCAACAAATTCCTGTTTTTAATCTCCCCAGCTTCCAATGGTGAGTATGGGCCTCGTAATTCTTCATACTACGTGATTTTAATCATTACTTCCTCAAAGGACATTCCAAGTGGAACATAGAGCTTGCAAACAACTCCATTTAGTGTCCTTTAGGCCTCACCATTGTTTTGAATTTGCAAGTTATTGGCTAGATAAGGATTCAATAAAGCCCCTGCATAATGAAGATTTGTCGTCATCTTCTCCCAACATGCAAGGAATGATCCTTTAAGGCGAGTCGCAATTCTCGGCAGCATCTTGAACGGCTCATTGCGTAGCTTGAACACATGCTCCTTTAGCTTGTTCATGGTTATCTAAGCCATTTCCATTGCCGGGGTTTGTCCATCAAAAGTCCGCAATGCCTTAAGTATTGGTGCGACTACAAAATCACAGTTAATGCCCAATGCCAAAAACTCTCGTCTAGGATAGTGGCCCTCACCTGAGATGCCTTCGCATCGGTACGGTACCCGTTCTGCCTATTAAAAAGAGATGATACATAGGTTATCTATGTTGGACCTATCACAACCATCTCCAAGGCATTTTGCACTTCCAAGAGTCAATGGATCATTATATAATTGCATGCAAACCTTGCTACTGCCGGCCACAAAAGAGACAATTTTGGAGAAAATCGTCAAAAAAGAGCCATGGGTACATGGTCGTTCCGGATGTACAGTACAATAAAATCTCTTTCACCTTCTAAACAAGGTCTGCAAATATGTCTTCCTTCCCCCAATCCTCAAAGAGGAGGTTCAAAATATGTGCGCAACACCCTTGTATATACATGTGGGTACTCCTCGATGAACTTCTTCATTGCCCCCAACATGTTTGTTGCATTATCGATGCACACTTGGACCACATTCAATGGTCCAACTTACGGATAAAACTTTTCAATTGGTCCCCTATATATGCCGTAGATTTCTTCATACCCGTGGTGTCTATAGACCCCAAGAAGATATCACTCATTGGACATACGAGCATGATATTCATGAGAGGGCAACGTGTAACATTGTCCCACCTGTCCGAGCATATTGTTGCCCCATACTTGGCAATATATACACCAGTCTTCTTGTCAACAAGGCCTTTCATTTTTTTAAAGGGCTCAATGTGTGTCGTCCTCATGGCATTGTACGATGGTGGTGTATAATCAAAACCCGCCTTTGACGTTGCTTGTGTAGCCTTAACAAAGGAATGATGTCTAACCACATTGAATGCAATGTTTGCTTCATAAAAAAATTGTGGCCATAATTGGTCCAATTATTTTTGTTTTTCAAGTTGGTAAGCTTCCAAGAGGCTCTATTGCCATATAGATCTCGGCGTTGATGATGTTGCTTGTCTTAGAGGATTTGTGAATTGCGTGTTCTCCTCATTTCGGATTTCCAAGGCACTACCTTGTTGGATCGATTGGCTAGAACAAGTTTTTGTGGAACTTATCACTAGTGCGCTAGGAAGGCCAACAATCTCCGCCTCGGTCATCCTAGTAGGTATAATATTCCCGCATCTTTTAAAACGGGCCTTAACAGCAATTTAGGCCTTAGTGCACGAAGTCTTCGTGCATTGTAGATACGCATAGTGTGACATGCACTTCCTATGTTTGTATGCAAATGTGTAATTGCACCAAAAACATGTCACTTGATTCTTCTTGTTAAATGAGAACCATGGGGCCTACTCCTTTATTTGAGCCCTTTGTTGGGACGACATTACCATTAAATCAGTAAAATGTTGTGCCAAAAACAATTCACCAAAAGTAATAGGATTTTGTATGCTAATAGAAAATGTGGACCCAAAGGTCACTGACAAACTTGTAGATTCATGCAAGAAGCCCAATAAAGAGTTCGATGACACAAAGCCAAGGATGTCAGGGGAGACAATCGCATTACATATCACTCTTATATAGTACTGGTACATGAGCATATGAGCGCGTACGGTTAGGGTCTCGCGCGTATAAGGTGTGTGCGTATGCTGAAGCCTTTGCATGTACGTTTTTTTCGCGCACGTTGCGGAACCGGGCGCATACGCTGGGGGCCGGACGCTTAGAGTCGGGCGCACACGCTCCGGTCGAGTGTGCATGTTGGCGGTGTTGTGTAGAGAATCTTTGCTTTAGGAAATTGCAGGGTTCTTGGCTGCACCTAGTTTAGAGAGGGAAAGGGAGAATATGGAACATATGATTTTGTATTCAAGTCCATACTAACTCATAAGTCTTCATCCGGCATATGAGAAAGGCCTCCAATTTTCAACTTGTATAATAAAACTCAATATACATATAATAAGACATGTTGATGTAGATGTCTTGTACAACTTGTCTCTCAAAAACTTAATTCAAAACATTAATTATCCTTAATCTAGATCAAGCGTTAATTAAAATCTGATTAAATTAACTAATTTCACTTAATAATAATTAATTAATAATTAAGGTAATTATATATAATTAATATGATTAATCTTAATTAATCCACTTAATCTTAGTTAAGCTAATTAATTACAATGAGACTAGTTAATCTTACTTAATACAAATAACCTTGATTAAGATGATTAGTTCCCTAATTACCCTCAATCCCACATATCTTTACCTTTAAATACCCTAACCACTTCATACCCTTCTCATGTATATCTTTGCTCCCTTTGAAATCATTTATCTAACCTCTCATTAAGTATAAACCGAACTCAAACTCTCTTTTAAACTCTTGATTAACCTTCTAATTTAAAACATCACTACCGTTTCATACAAACTTGAAATGAGACGTGCTATGATTACTTGGAAAGCCACTAAAACACACCATACATACGCACACCAAATTTCACCTCTTAAAACTCATCTAGCCAGCCGCTATGTGCAATCAAAATTACTTCTTACAAAAACTCAAGTTAGTTGACCCCTCTTCTTTCAAACTAATACTATAACTTTATAAAAGCTTGAAATAGAGCATAAGATAGCTCTTTGGAAAGATATTTACAGAGAACAAACACTCACTAAAGATGCCATTTAGATATGTTTTGTACAACTTAGTACAAGGCTTCAAACCTACTGCTCATGAAAACATGGGGCAACAAACCTTTTTATGTTTAACAAGGCACCGTTCACTCATACTTTTCGTTCTAAGACGGAGTGATAGCTTCATAGAGAGCTAATAACAAGACCTACAACATACTGAAAACCCAAAACCATCAAAACAAACAAAACTAGAGAGAGCCCCCGCAGTCCAGCCCATCCTTAATATGGAAGAACCCAACCTCCAAAAAGGGGGAAGGAGCCAATCACAACCCATCTCAGCCCATGCAAAAGCCACATGGTCATCTTAAAATCCATTGGTTGCTCAAATTCTCTCCTTATCAACTCTTATCATTCTATCTATCATTATCTCTCTATCCCTTCTATCCTTTGTAATTAAAAACTCTAACTACCTGGTCATTAATCTAAAGACCGGGTTTCTTCAACAACAACGATAAATTAGTAAAATATGAAGAAAAATAACAATAAATGGTGTGAACTTCAGCCCTAAATGATTTAAACATGTAAAAAGTTAAGAATCTTACGAAAGATAGCAGCAATGTAACTTGTCCGCCTTTCACTATGCAAGTGTTTGAGTGGGCCTTGAAGCCAAAGACGGTGACCAATATCATTGGACAAGCGGGTCACCATTTGACCTTCATTGGTGTTTTAAAAACATCCTTCAAACACCACTTGATGGCCTTTGATAAGCACAACTTCAACCTCCAAGACGATTATTAAAGTTCTTGCATCCGGTTGCAAACTTCTTAAACTTATTAATAGAATTTGTTGAGGATCAAAATCGGTACGTGGTTGAACACAACGCTCAGAAGCCCTACTTCCTCTTGCACTGGTCGCCTTAATGTTGATGGTTGAGAAAGCTGAATTGGATCATTCGGTGAGTGAGCTAAAGAGAACTCACAATCATCAGGGTCTTGTGAAGCCATACTATCAAACTATAGAAACTAAGAAGATACAGTTCAAATAAATATTGACATGAAGTATTGTATAAGGCACGACAACCATCTACCTTTTATATGTTTTTCAATAACTTCATCAAGAAGCTTGCCTTCCCTAACATTAGCTCAATGACATTACTTTAATAGTATTTGCTTAAGCAAAATGAAGTAGCCATAGATGCCTTTTCCATCTAAAAGATGATCCATAGTAAAACCAGATTAAGAAATAAACCGCTTGTCTATAGCAATATAAAACTATTGTGGGCTCAGTGATACCTGTCAAGTTGTAGACTTGGATGGCTGTCAGAGCCCATTTGTTATCCGCCGACTGATTTCAAGTTTGAGTCTTATTGAACTCGTTGAACTGTTTGGGCGGCTGCGGCTTGGCACTTGCTAGTTAGAGCAGGAAAATAAGTAGCCAACTGGCCACCTACCTACCGCTGGGCTAGAATCATAGATGTAGTACATCCAAGCTAGGCTAACAAGCTCCAATTGTTTCCACATTGAATTAAACTGTAGGTCACTCTACGACCACATTTTTTGCATCTATATTATTTTTTTACATAGTATAATTATTTACAACGTGACAGTGGACCATGTACACTTGGGGGGGGGGGGTGAGCCCACTTCTTGAAAGGCCTCCAGGCGAGCTATGGGGCGGGCGCGCACAGTGTTGGGCGAGTGCATGCGGATGGGTCAAGGACGCGCATGGTTTGAATTCTCAAACTACTTAAAGGTTTGCACTAGTACGTTGCTATGGATTGAAACATCGTACAATGTTGACATTAAAATGTGTAAAAAATCTTATAAAATTCCACAAAATATACAAGGTTTTATTCAAATTTTGTTCGACAATTTTCTATGATGCCACTTTTATATTTTATTGAAATATTTTAGGTGTGGAAATGACAGAGCTTCATGGAGATCTAATTTGGTATTTTCAATATATAAATGATATTTTTTGTTCATGAACCAAATATCCTACTATTTTTTTATTTTTTTAAAAATGATACTTTTTATAACAAATATTCATTCTAAAAAACTATTACATTTTAAACACCTTGTCCGGCAATGTGAACAATAACTCTTCTTTGCCATCAAGAAGATAATTTTTAAAAAAAACTTTTTCTAATTTCAAAAAGAAGTATTTGGAAATATAATTATAAGAATTTATGGTTCAAGAGGAAATAGGAACATATATGTCAAGTCCAAACTTGCAAGCACTGCATCAGACAATCATAATAATGAAAATTCAAATAGAGAATAAAAGTATCTCTTTTATTTACATATGTAGTGGCAGTTACAAAATTTCCGAAGGCTCTTTTTTTGAAACGTTTCTAAATTGCTCTCCGTACATTTCTAGCACTATTAATGTACTAAACAAGTTCTAGCCCATTAAAATTGCAATCAATCGGTCCTTGTCCCGAACTTCTTCCTCCAGTTCTTGAATTTCTTCATGGCATTTTTGAACTCCATTTTCCTTTTCTCGAACTCCTTCTGCTAGATCCTCAATTATCTTCAAACTTTGCTCAAGTCGACTAAGAAGTGGAAGATAATCATCACAGTTTACCAAGTCAACCTCCGCGGATTTTTGGATTGTATCCACGCCCTCATCACGTACCGCATCCATCTCCGAGGCATCCCCTTCTTTGCCATCTTGATATGAAATCAATGGCTCTTTGTTCAATGTAGCTTCCTCAAAGCCAGATTTGAAGGAAAGATCTTTATGTCTACACACGCATGGATCACATCTAGTATTCGGATCATCGCTAGAAGTTGCAGATGACTCAACTTTGTCATTTAGAAGTTCAACCTTGCTAGTTTTTTTCGCAAGACCTTCTCCTGGAAACTTCCTCACATACGGTATTGTCAATCCAATAACTGGCGCCATCTTGGAGTTCATTTGAATTTCCATTGTCCTCCAATCAACCGGTACTCCAAGTACTACCTCCGCGTAAACCATCCGTAAAATAGATATATTTACTGAGTTACGGTGCACCTTGGCTTCGTCAGAGATATACTAGCACGCTTGGATGCAACGCTCCTTGAAGACTTCATTGGTGCAAAAATTTAAGTTGGCCCTATTTATACACTGCAATTGTGAATACCACAAGTATGGCCACATGTGCCCCACATGACACCATTCAATATACTTGGCACATTGTGCAAATGTCCACGATTTTGGAATAGCCTCCCAACCAGAAAATGCCTTCAGCTCATGATCAATCAATACGTGAAGGCGCTTCTTTTGCTTGTTGCGTACTTGCCGCATATCACGTTGTCGTTTTCTGGTGTCTTGTGAGTGGTAGAAGGGTCTCCAAAATCCATGGTTTGAATTGGCGTGAAGAGGTGGAGAAAATAAAAGGATGTCAATAGACACCGTAAAACACTTTCCAAAAGTGCAAAGCAAGCAGCCGCCAAGTGGCACTTAAGGGCCAAAGCGCCTAGGAAGTGGGGATAAAATCGAGGAAAGAGTATATTTATAGAAAGGTGTGGATGCTGGCGGGCGCATACGATCTAGAAGCGTGCATACAAGAACATGTTGTGCGCGTACGATAATAGGTTGGACGCGTAGGGACTCAGGGCGCGTACAGATTATGGGTTGGGCGCGATCCAACAAGTACCTAGTGGGGAGAACATGGACATAGGTTGAATTCAAAAATTTCATTTTCATTAAGTAGTAATGTAAATGTCAACATCAATCAAGTTTGCATGATAGGTCATCGAAATATTTAAACTAATTTGCAATATTTATGACTTCTATAAAATTAAGCATTGCATAAAGTGGTTTTTCCCATAGTATATGAAAATTTTCATTTCTAGTACAATATTTTATAACAAATTTGGCACTACTACAATTTAGTGAAATTGTTTGGTTGGCTCAAATGATTTGACTTTTATCTTCCAAAAATCTCTGAACATATAGTGAGAAATTGTTTTACATTAAAAAAATCATAAACAATCCAAATTTTTTTAAATGTTCAAGGAAAGTAGTCAAACACTATAATGTTTTAAAAACATCCTGTAATAATATTATAAAGACAATGCTTATACTTTCTTTCTGATTTTTTTTTGAGAGTAAGTACCTTCAACTTGCATGGAAAGTGATTTGTATGATAAAATTATATTCATATTTAGATAAAATATGGATAATTTGTATGGTAGAATGCCATCACATCTCATTTTGGAAGGCCGTAGCAATTAATTACATTTAATTTAATATTCAACCAAAAATATTACTATTGCATTAATATTGGGGAATTGAATACATCACAAATCATTTATTATGCTCACATACATACTATTTAATCCCTAAAGAGCCAAAGCCGCAAGGTGGGCTTTTGCAAATCTTGGGCAAGCTCTTATGATTGCAATTTCTATTTTTGATTATTTGAATTTTGTATAAAGATGTAAGAAGGTAGGAGCTACGTGGAAATATAATTTTTATTCTCATCATACCTATAGAATAAAAATTTTGCCATCTTAAGTGATGTTCTCTGAAGGTGGGCAACTCAAAAAATTTAAAATGAAATGTGAGATTTTTTATGCAAGTAAATAACATGATTTTTATTATTTAGTCTTCAATGATTAATTATTTGTACTATGAAACGTATAAATTATACATGTTTGAGACAAAATTGAAATTCTATTCTTTAATACATAATATAAAGAAAGAAAGAAGTAAATGTTTGATGAATAATTGATAAATAATATTTATATCTACTGTAGTGGGTTTTCAAATATATTTTAAGATCTCATATTATGAAAATACTAAATTTAATAAATAATAATAGACAAAAGTGAATTTCATTTATTGATTGAAAAAGATGAAGTTGTACAATCATGGAAGATCAATATCTAATCAAAAAATATTTATTTTAACTTCATCTTGCAATTCGATTTATAAATTTTTAATTTATTACAATTTATAGTTTTCAAAAATTTGTATAAATGTAAATAATTGATTCACATCGTATACAAGATTTTACAAACTTTCACTTTATTACATCTTACAAATTCCAAAACATGAGGAACCATAAAAACTTGATTTACATCATAGATACAAATCTACAAATTTCCAATTTAATACATTTTACAATTTCCAAATAACAAAACAAAAAGTCATACTTTAATAACAATCACATTTATTAGTCTATATCAATATCTTTTGGCAAACAATGAAATTATTTTTCTTCAATTCCCCTTTGCTACTCTTATAAAGTCAATTAGGATTATTGAAATCTTTGATTTAGTGAGCAAAGTAAAAAGAGGAGTGACGCACTCAATAGTTTATTTATACGAACTTTTTTTATTCCCCTTACAAATGAATTTCTACTTCATAGCATCCCATTCTAGAAGTGGCAAAATTAAACATAAGATTGTAAAGAACTCAAGCCATTTACAAATGAAGTGCAAATTACAAAATTCTCAAGGTCTATAATTTTAAATGTTACAAAATTGCCCATTGAACATTCATGGCACTACTTCCATTGCTATCAAATTCTAAGACTTTAAAGTAAACACCAACTTAGCATATTCCTGAAGTAAATTGTCCTTATTTCTGGAGTTGTGAGCGATATTTCTGAAGTTCTTCTTTGTTTTGGCAAACTTCTTCCGCTAGATCCTTGTTTTCCTTTAAACTCTACTCATGTTGAGCAACAAGTTCAAGATAATTCTTGCGGCCAATTGGAACATCGTCCGCGGACTCTAGGTTTTCATTGACATTCTCATTAGCAACTACGTCCATCTCTGGGGCATCTTCTTCCTTGCCGATTTCATCTCCAATAGTGGAGTGCAAAATTGAGCCAGTGGCATTTAAAGAAGTCTTCAATCTGCTTGCAAATAGATGGGTCACATCCAATGTCCGAGTTGTCACTAGAAGTGTCAGACCACGCAACTTCCTCGTTTGGAACTTCAACCTCGGTTGCCTTTTTCCTAGAGCTTTGCCCAAAATTTGCGCTTCATCGGTAGTGTCATTATGGTTACTAGTGTCATCTTAGATGTCAGGACGTCTCTCCATTGTCTTCCAATCAACTACTGTACAAAAGATAACTTCTGCGTACAGTATTTGTAAAATAGATAGATTCACCTCGTTGCGGTGAACCTTGGCTTTGTTGTAGATGTGTTGGTACGCTTGGATGCACCGCTCTTTGAGTAGTTAACTAGTGCAGTAATTTAAGTTGTCCTTGTCGTACCGCCAAAGCTGTGAATATCGCAAATGCGACCACATCCGTCCCAAATGACACCACGCAATGTACTTTGCAGATTGTGTAAATGTCCATGGACTTGGTACATCTTCCCAGCCTTGAAATGCTTTCAGCTCATCACTAATGAATATGTGAAGGCGTTTCTTTGGCTTGTGGTTGCATACCCGCCCCGCATCACGTAGCCGTTTCTTCATTCTCTTCTTGGCATCCCTCATCTGAGAAGGGCCACTTGAATCCATACTTAGAATTGACATGAACAAGTGCCAAGAGTAAAAGGGTGTCAATAGACACTATAAAACACTTTCCAATAGTGCCAAGCAAGCAACGACCACGTGGCAATTGCAGGCCAAAGCGCTTGGGAAATAAGTCCATTGAGGTTTAATTCCCATACTCATAAAGAAGCGCGCATGAAGCCCTGGCCAAGCGTGTACGAGATGGGACGGGTGCGTACCAATAATGATTGGGCGCGTCCTATCAACATCATCGAGCGCGTACAAATTAAGATTGGGCGTGTACAAATAGGGACTGGGCGCGTGCCCACACTAGTCGGGCTCGTGCATTAATGGCCGCGCGCGCTCCAGGCACGGTTGGGCGTGCACGTATGCGCGCACCCCTAGGTTGTGCGCGTAATATCCATAGTCGGTCGCTTGCACGCGCGCGCTCATGAGGGCCTCACGTGTTGCATGTTGGCAAAACAAATTATTTGGAGTATCGAGTTCTAAAAACTGAGGGAATTTAAAGACAAATAATCATTCTGGTGTTTCAAAGTGAGCTGCTGTAAATGGATTCAAGCTTTTGAGATGTCCTTAGATTGCTTTTAACGATGCCGCAACATACAATATGTTTATAAATGCTACGCCTTCATCTTTCACTCTATTTGCCTATGCATGCGAAGGTCAAGATCACTGCCCTCTCCCAAATTTGACACCATGCGTCTCAAATTATTCCAGAGTAAACCATTTGGATGTCGTCCAAATTGGAATCACTTGTGTGCAGCATCCCAATGTCCGTCGATGACTTGGTAGAAGAAATTCCGTCTACCAACATCCGCCGCAGTGGTTCCCGATATAAACTTTTTGCAAACTCGCACGATTTCTTAGTGGTCATTTTTCCAACCAATTTGCGAGCTTACATTAGGCTTCTGTAGCCAGTGCAATGATGTACGCCAACTCTACATCAAATCTTCTCTCCACCTATGAGCATAGGCCGTCTTTGGTGCACTCTCCAAGTTCAACTTCCAACTAGTTGCCATGTAGAAGGTGAGGCCAAACAAATCATACAAGCGCTCCTTAAATGGTGCTCTATACTTTGAACAAAATCTATGTGTCAAGAGACCACCTAGAAGGCATATTGAATGGTATAAGCATCAGCATGTGCCAACGGCATATGCACCTTTCGGCCCATATAGATTTAAGCAAACTAAGCAATTGTTACCGTTTTGCGTGAAGGTCGCTCGAGTTGGCCATAACTTGCGTGCCTCCATGTCTCCACTTAGACAAAGGGCATGAGAAGACATAGCCTCTACGTGTTTCCACCCCAACTTTGCCCAATCAATAGATATACCATCACGCATTGGTAATTCACTTGGAAACATCTCATCAATGTGTACCCAAGATGTGAGATCAAAGTCACGGCGCGCATTGAACAACGTGTATTCATTGTCAATCTTCTTGAACTCTACTGCCATTTGTCTTGCATGGTCAACATTCAAGATGCATGCCACCTTCCATTGGTAGACTGTAGTACTGCTTGCTCAATGATCGAACCCTTTTTTAAAGGATTTTATTTGCAAAGCTGTACTAGTTCCATGCTTGGATTCCGCGAGGAAAATGACAAAGAATCCTTAGTACTAATGGGATCTACAAAAGGCTGCGCTATTACATTTACGGGTGGTAATAATATAGATGGACGACTGGCAATGCGATCAAGTTGTGGTCTTGGCGGGATATTTAGCAGGCAACTAGTAATGTTGCCAACTAGATTGTCAAGAATTGTGTCATTTAGACTTAGAGCAAGAGTGCCAACATGTTACATTTACCTTGCTCGCAACAATGTGAGAATGACCACAAACACCTGCAACTCCTTCAAAGTTTTGCTCAGGAAAAGTGTGGCAATCACGATGACGAAGCTCTTCTATCACAACTGCTTGCTTAGCGATGATGTCACTCTTTTGTTTAGATTCCTGCTTGAGGTTTAGAATTTCTTCTTCGAGTTTTTCAACGGTCTCGTCCTTCTTTTGACTAGATTCTAGCTTGAGGTTATGAATCTCTTCTTGGAGATGTTCAATTGTCTTGTCCTTCAAGCGCATATTGTCCAACAATATTCCGTGAGCATCCATGGCAGTACTTCCGGACCGTGATGCTTCATGCCTCAAGTTGGAAGTAATAATTAGAACATCCAACATTGGCATTTCATCCATAACAGGGATGTGTTTTTCATCTTGAACATCCTCAACAATGAACATGTGTTATTGATTCATCATCGCCAGTAGCATTGACACCTGCCAATTCTTCGTGGCCACTTGCTTGAACCATGGAAAATGTTGCTTGCTAGAGCTGTACTCGTTGCCGTTTTTTTCGTGAAGCACGCCCCACTGGAGTCATCGATGAACGCTAACCTTGCTTTCCATTTGAGTCCAAATTAGGTGATGAATATGACTCTTTTGAAGGTACATCTTTTGGGCCATCCGCTTTCTGTGGAGGTAGTGCCGCAAACAAAAACATTGGATGCTACTGCCTAGGCATATCCATTTGCATCCATACCCTCAATATTTTTGGAGTTTTTCGCACAGTCTTCTAATCCACTTGCTTATTGAGAAAGGCCTCAGCATATACCATGCGGGCAAGATAGAGGGGACAATCATTGCGCGACATGAATTCAAGCTCGTATAAGTATTGGTGCGCTTGAAAGGCATGAGTTCGGAATTGCTCGAACTTGGAGCAATACTTCAAATTCGTCTTGTTCATGGGATGATTTATCAAATGGCGATGTGGAGCAAACAATTTTGGCAAGTGGCACCACTCAATGTAATCTTTGCAAGTGAGGAGAGACCGCGGCGATGGCTCATCTTCTCAACTTTGGAATGCAACCTTTGTTGGATTGTTGAATACGTGCATCCGCTTCTTTTGGATTTTCTCGTGCCTCGACCTATTCTTGTCTTTCTTCCTCTTTCTCTCTGTGCTAGTCATTGGTGGCTATTGTTGGGCTTCTGGCTCACTATCACTTTCTATTATGCGGAAGTTCTAAAAATCTACAAAAATATTCTGAAACTACGCTAAGCTCTAGTTCAAAAAAAGAAAAAGAAAACTACTACATTGGATTTTAAAATAATCCAAGTTAGTGATATTAATTAATACAAATCCTAATCCAAGGTGGTGCAATACGTTGTTAGGGTGCAATTCTGGAGCTCCATTCAAAGATCAGGAAATCAACCACCTTAAAAAGATAGTTAAAGGCCACGATTTCCAAGTGAAGTATTGTGAGATGGGTTGGGCGTGGCTCCAACATTTATAGTTGTGAGCGGGCTACCACGCGACATGGTGGATTCGGCGCATGTTAAAAGGAGACCGAGCGCGCATGTAGGGGTGCCTAGTGCGTACGCTTAGTGGTTACGCGTGTACAAATAAGGGTCGGACACGTGGAATTTGGGGGCCGCGTGCGTACAACAGGCGGTCGGGCGTATTGATATGGAGGATGCGCGCGTGCTGTGGGGCTGGGCGCGTACCAATTGGGGCTAGGCGCGTGGCGTTTGGGACCGCGCACATACGGTTATGGGACGGATGCGTACGGGCTTTAGGGGTCGGGTGCGTACGTCTAGTGGTTGCTCGCGTACAAAGAGGGGTAGAACGCGTGGAATTTACGGGCCACGCACGTATAGCGGACGGTGAGTCGCATGGATAAATAGAGTGTGCGCGTTCTGTGTGACCGTTTTTAATCAAAGCGGGCGCGTGCCAATCCGGTCCGGGCGGTTGGAGTCTGGGGCCCCGCCCGCATGGTTACAGGGTGGGCGCGTACGGCCTTCAGGGTCGGGCGCGTACAGATTTTGGAGTTGGGCGTGTACGAGATGGGCGCATTCGTGCACGCATGCGAGGGTTTGTTATCGTTCAGGGCACTATAAAGGCGAGAGAATATTTTCTTAGTTCTATAGGCTCCTCTCCTAGTGGCTCTTTGTCCTAGTACCGTTTGTACTTTGCTAAGAACTAAGGGGAGGGCCACCACACAATTACGGAGGGAAGGTTTTGGCTTTTTAAAAAAACAAATCCTGTTTGTGTAGGTTTGAGATTATTGCAATGGCCTCAAATTGTACTATTGGAAAGCGCCCTGCGTATATTGATTTAGATGTTCCAGATGCATGTGAGCTTCCTCCTACAGTTGTGGCACCATCGAGCTTTCATCCCTCCGATGAACCAAAGGCACGGTCCAGGAGGGCAAAGCTAATAATGTCTACACATGAGAAGGATGTGGGGTATCCACCGAAAGAGTGTACTAAATTTTTTTGTGGTGCGGCAATACAATATCATCGTCGATGATGTGAAACTGATGTGGTGCAATTCCGTCAAGTGTACTTGGAAATGGAGAGCCCATAATCATGTGCCTACAAGCTAACCAATAGTCACAATTTGAGCGCGCTTTGGAGAGTTCTTACTTGTACAAGGACGCGTACACCATGTACCACTATGCCTCATTGATGGAAAAAGTGATCACTCAATTCACGAGTAATGCATTGCATATATTTGATTGTAAGGTGAAAAAACCTTAAAGGAGACAACATCTTCCTCAAGACTTGGAACTCCGTAAGTTCCTTGAGGGTGTGAAGACTACAGTCGGCAGGTTTTCAGCCTCTTGTACAAGAAGCATGCCTTGGAATGAACAAGAAATGAAGTTGGCCATGGAGATGCATATGTTGCACATCGTGCAATTCCTTCCAGAAAATATCGGAGTCTATGGACTCTCCGGATATGACGCTGTCAGTGGATATGGAAAGGTTTGGAAGGTGCGCATTGTGAGTGTGAGAGCCATTTCAACATACATGGAGTTTGCCAGGAAAATGCCAACGGCGTCCCATCCAAAGGAGAAATTTTGACAACGGTCTCACAAAGCCATGATATGTCATGTTGCACACCTAGGAGTTATAAAGTTTTGGGTGGTGAATACGAAGAATATGGAAGCGTACACATTGTAGTGGAATGGTGGTAGGTGGGCCCATTTTAGAACCATTGATTCAAAGGCAAATTTGGTGGCTTCAAGCAACTTGTTCCTTTCAGCTTGATACATTTCGGCAGAGGACATTGCGTAGATCTTAGCCTTTCGGATGAATAGGGCAAGACTTGCTTGGGCTTTGATGTGCACCATGGCCCAAGTCCACCAGGCAAATGAAATTCTCAATGACATTGCTCCGACAAACGTGCTTCTCCACTTTCCTCCAGAGAAGTAGGGTCCGTCTTTATTGGCGTTTCTGACTCGGGAATTGAGTGTCACACAAAGAGCCACCAAAATATGGATTCCGGACTCACATGGAACTTGACGATCAACGTGGGTAGAAGTCCACTAAGGTTACTCACTTTTGGGCAAAAAACATATACAAAGTGGTATATTTATTTTGGAGCCCTTTGTTAAATTATTGTTGAATGCCAACCGTTCATTGATTAGGTGTGAATAAATCATGGCCAATAAAATGTTAGGTGAATAGAAAATATCTTGGAGAAGGTGCTGTTTTTTTGGACTTTGTGTTGTCATAACACATGTTGCTCTATAGGTGGCCCAACCCTTTCCCGAGATGAGTATATTGCATAATGCAGAGATTGAAAATATATCGAATATACTATGCAGTATATATGTTGAATCAAGGCACCAAAAACTAGGTTTTGAAGAAAATAATGGATTTTTTTTTAAAACACTTTATGTTTCAAGATAGATTTTTGTATACTAAAGAAGGTTGGATAAGAATTTGGAGGAAAAATCAACATTAATTTCTTATATAGGCTTCTTAAAAAAATAACTTATTTTTTACCAGTAAAAGTCAAATTAAGTTTTGGATCTAGAGTTTTCAATTATAATGTAGGAACACATTATGGTATGAATGTCTTTCAAAATTTTTGAAGTATTTTGCCTCCTGAAACTCTCAAAAAAATTATATTTGTCTAATTTGAGATACCTGTGACAAGTATACAGAAATGAAAGATATATTTCTACTCGCCAAACGATGAGCCGGAACTCTATTTTTTTTTGGATTTTCATTTTGCTATTGAGGTAAGCAATTACATTTTATTAGAAGAATTTCAAAATCAAACCTACATTGGCACTAGATTGCAAGCAAAGGCTTGTGACTTGTCCTTACACCCTTTGTGACACATTTTTCATACTAGCTTAGTCGACCAAGACCCACGCCACAAACAACATTGGATAGCTCCAGAGTTGTTTCACAAATTCGGCCCCCAAAATTTGGAAACGGCCATGGATGTGATGCAACGACGGCACCAATACACCCAGCTCACCGATTCATACTATGTTGGGTGGATGGCCATAGCAATTTGGGCAAAAGAATCTGACTCAACCGCCAACTACGTTGTTTTTCAAGTGAAGATTGACAAGTTATTGGAGCGAGATCCAATAAATTGTCTGTTAGTCTTTAAAGTGGTTGACGAGCTAATGGCAAAACCATTTAACATTGAAGTTTCCGGACGCTTGATTCCGCTATGAGATATAGCAATTTTGGATTAGCCTCAATGATAGTCAAAGTTTTTTTTTGATCCTTTTGCAATATGGACTAGCATTGTGATGTAATGGTGTGTTATGCCTATCTTGTAATAAATTAAAAGTTTAAGATTTCATAGTCTTGGTGGTATGAAGTTTATGCATGTTAAGAACCTGACAACTCCACCTCCAAACAGGATGTACGCACCAATCCGTCGAGAGCGGGTGCGCCTCCCCCGTCCGTGCGCCCAGCCTCCTCTAGCACGCGCTTAATCCCCTCCAGCAAACGCGCCCAGCCCCAACGAGCGCTCGACCTGATGGGGACGCGTCCAGCCCCATATGCGCTCAACCCCTCACAATATGCACCCGACCCCTCCTGGTATGGGCTCGACCTCTCTCGATTTTTACTTGGCCCCTCTTGGTATGCGCTCGGCCCATTTACGCACTTACCCCATGTCTACACGTGGGCAACTCTCTTTTTACTCACTCTCACTTATTGGGCAAAGGAGGGCACCAAATCTCACCTACTCTACAGTTTCATTATGGGCTGTGTTGATTTTTGGGCTTCTAAATTCTATATCAATTGCAAATCTTTGAGATTAAATTTGAAAAATATTTGTTGAGTTTCGTTCCTAATTCCGCATCTTTTTACATAAATGTTTTTGACATACAATGTCATTTGAGTCCCCAACTTCCTTAAGTGATCGGAATTGGGCGCCTCTACTTTAATCCAACACTAGTGCAAGAGGACGAGGACATACTCAAGGCAGTTAGCAAGCACTACATTGAGGATGCTAGGCGTAGAACGCAACAACAAGATGCACGACGCAATCTCCACCAACAACACTAGGCCTATAACTTGTCAAGAGAAACGGTAAAGATAACAACAATCAAGCAAACAAGTTGTAAGTGAAACTTAGACTCAGAGTTTGACCAGGGCGTCAAACAGCTTAGGAGAGGGCTATGTAGTGCGGAAACTTCAATTTTTGAACAATATTTGTCTTTGCAATGTAAACAGGGTTCATACGTAGCACTAGTTGACAAAAAATATGAAATAGTGTGAATCGTTACCCTAATTTTCGGAATAGTGTGAAAAAGGCTAATATGCGGCTAAGTTAGGTAGAGGATTAGAAGTTATAAGAGTAGTAATGGTAGTTGGGAATGAAGATCATTGGTCTAGGTCAAGATACCAATAGTCACAAGAAGAGTATAAAGTGAACTGAATGCAACTAAGGAAACACCACATTTTTCCCACTTTAAATGTGTGTCCTAAGCTGCTGATTGTAACTCTCAATTTTATGGAATACAAGCCTAGTTTTATAATTGTGGATTTGTTGGTGTAATTTACGTATTTCTAGTGGGATGCATTACATTTGAAATATTAGTTGGAGATTAAAGGATGACGAAATCATAGTCCATGGGATTTGATGGTTGATTGCTGGAGACCAATAGTCATTGATTGAGCATAATCAGTCGGAATCCACAATATGCTCAAATATGATAATGGTGCACAACCAATGGCTCAGAAATGAACAGGAATATCAAGGATACAATTAATCAAAGCTTCAGCCAATTCTCAATCACCATAGTGAGAATATTATAATGTGTAATTTGTCTTAAATACTACGAATATCCATGATTAAATTGAGTATCATAAATGGAGAATCTGTGAAGCACTGTAGTAATTGAGACTTTCCATTACATTACCATTTGTCAAATCTTTTTTGATGGTAAACAATGAGTAAGAAGATGAGTTATAAAAACCATAAAGTGAAAATTACAATTAGTCTTGTATGACTGTTGTAATCCCTCTTATTCTGAAACTGAGGTGAATAGATAGAGGGTGAGGTAAAATGCATACAATAATATTATTTGTGTGATAGAATTGTCGAGCATAATTAAGTCTATAATGTATGTAATAAGGATTGATCACTCTTAGTCATTAAATGAAAGGCCATAGTATTTCTCCAAAAAGCAATTTATGTCATTGTAGTATGAATTGAAGCATTAAAAGATCATGTGGGTGAAGCATGACAAATAGTGAAAGTAAGTTGAGGTGAGAAAAATTGCTAAGAGAGAGAGCAATTGAGAAAAAGGAAAATTAAGACCATAGAGCCATGAGTGGGCCGAGAGAGTCTTGGAAGATTATAAGAGTGACCATGTTGTCATAAATTGGGCTAGATGCCTTTTTGAATCAAACCGAGTGTACATTGAGTCAAGCTAAAGAAAAAGAGATTTTTTGTATGTGTCATGAGATTGACGACATAAAACAAGACCATTTGCCATAAGGAAGTATTTTTGAATTAACACATAGATTTGATAGCATAGGATTATCAATAACAACAATTATATGAAGTGTGAGATGTAATTGTTGGCTAGTGTTTCTTTGAATGGAATGTTTTGTGAGTATGATGAAATGATTAACTTAAGGCGGACCGGTGGAGCGAAAGTGGGAAGCCGGGATAGAGTTCCACTCCCAGAAGCTCATGGCAATGTAGAATAGCTACCATAGTTGTGAATTCTAATAAAATAAAGGAATTAGCAATTAGAGTTGGCAATGGAATTGATTATGATGCATTGATTATGACAAGACAAATTGTATCACTAACTAAAATACTCAAAGACTACTTGTAATATTTTTTCCTTTCATATTATCAAAAAAATCTTTTGTCTTTAGTGAAAAAAAGCAGGGAATCAAAAAAAATATTTTTTACCATATAAATCCAAGTCAAACATTTTCACACATTATTGCACATTGTCGAGCAAGGTACCAAAAAAACTTCTTCTTTTGCACATATAACTTTGAGATCATCATATTTTTTATTTTTTATTTTTTCCGTAGCATTATGTGGTGTAAACCTTCTTATTAACCATTCGGATTCTCATTCTAAACATACTATGTTCACAAAAAAATATATTGCAAATTGACGATTTTTGAACCTCCACTCGTCTTAAAATTGGAGTACAAGGAACTAATATCATGCTTGACATGATGGAAATGAATTTAGACCTTGTGTAGTGCAAAAATTTGACACCAAGTGAAGTCAAAGTCGGCTGCTCCATGAAATGCAGGGAAGAAGGTGGACCCTTTTCTCTACTTCAAACCCTATAATATTACAATCCGTGCGGTCAAACTCTATGAAATTTTCAAAGTAAGTTACTTAATAAGTCTTAATTGAGATCCTACGGTTCAAACTAGAAGTAAAAGTTTTTATGTTTTGTCCTTACTCATTGCACTAAAACAAGCAATTTTGAAGTGTTTCTGGTGTGAAATTGTCAAAGGAATTTTGGGGTTAAGAAAGAAGACTAAATTATCCTCTACTGGTCAGCTGACCAATCTTGTTATGGTGGAGTCTATCATATTGAGGATTGACAAGGAAACTCCCCGCTTTTGCCTTTCTCCTCTAAGACCAAAATGTGATTCATTTGTTTCCAAGAAACACCTCTTCAACTTACAAATTTCAAAAAGCTAAAAAAATTTAAAAAAACTGTAACATGAGTGCACTTGTGAGGTGACCAAAAGTTTACACATTCAGAACTCTGGTTTTGTGGCAATGGGAGCTTGGAAGTTCAACTTTGTTGACTCACAAAATTTATTGACTAAAATTTTAGCTGTCAACGTTGACAACAAGCTGACCTGCATTATTTGCGCTTTGAGTGTGTGGAGCGATCATGGGGTGCAGGGACAAAATCCGTTGAAAGAGCAGATGTACTTTATGGTTTTTTCTGTTCAGAACCTCCAATGACATTCAGGTAGGCATATCTAAGGTCCACAATCTGTTTTTATTTTCCATTTCAGATATACATTGCATGCACCCACACATGAAAAACCTGAAGCTGCTACCTGTCTTTGAAAAAAAATTTAATAAAATATTTTCCTTTCTACGGTCTACAACAAACAGGTAACCTATCCTACTCGTAACTTCTCATTGGTTATCTGAAATCAAATGACATGGGAGATGATTATGCAATTTTTATGTATAGTCCATGAAATTTGTGTCCTCCAAGAGCCCACCACCTTGAGTGGTACCACAGCCTACCACTTCATAAGAAGACTGCTCGAAAGCAAAAGCAAAAGCTGCCACACAAATATGTCAACAAAGCCCTCATGGCTTTGGAAACCAAAAAACTTCTGCCACTTGAACTAGCAGGCTGCAAAATGACAAAAAGCTGAGCTCCTCTTTCCACATCCAACTATGTGGCCTCCCCAAACAAAAGACCCCAAAGTCGTAGCACTCAATAGCCTACACATTTCCCCTTCATCCCCATAATTTGAGGGTGTTCATAAAACAGTTGCCGATATGATACGATATTTCACACTAAAACTGTTGTTGTTGTTGTAGGTTAGCCGTTGAAGTCTGGGGGTCCTTTGGTCAAAGGTGGAGTTTATTAGATTAGCAGAATGTTTATGTTCCCTACGGAATGTGGCTACAGCTTAGACTCTCAGTTGCCGCGGGAGCTGCATGATCTTTTAAGTGAACTTGCGTGCCATGGCGATGTGGATGCTGCGAATAATGTGGGAAAGGATGAAGACGAAAGCAGGGAAAGCAGTCTCCCCGGTCAATAAGTCTGACTCCCACAGTTGACATGCGGGTCAGGGCCGTACAGTTGTTGATCTACTTGAGCTTATCGGTGTCCATCGCCTTGTAAAAGACGCCCTGATAAATACTTTATAATCATACTAGACTCGAGAGCTGGCAGTAGCTGGTGTATTTCAGACAAGATACAACCAAGAGGAAGAATTAGTTCCGACCTCCCGGAAGATATTAAATTATCCGAGCACCGACTAATAATCATCAAGCCAAAGCATATATTCAGCTTGCAGGACGTTACTTCTGTCCCGGAAAGACTCACGTTCAGCTTATGCTTTCATAATCATTATATTTTCATAATCAGGTCCTGCAGCTTGCGCATTACCGAACATAGCATTAACGGCTCCGATTGATCTTCTCAAACTTTTTCGACCAATCAAAGCAACCCTCGATAATGAAAGATAACTTTTGTTCAGCATCGACACCACAGAATGCCTGCCACCTTTGCATTGAATTATGTGACGTGAATTATCCGCTTGATCGATCACCCATTTTACATGATAATGGAGTTCCAAACAGTGCTGTCTGCCGTAGCCTAGTACGGTGTACTCTGGGTGGGCCTCAACTTTGCAACGTTGACATGATACTAACCCACAACTTTGCAACGACGTTGACATATCAAAGCGGTCGAATCATGCAGGTCGGAGAGAAAATTTGTCAGCCCTCACGAGTCAAAAATGAGCTGAAAGGCACATCCAGGGATATGGTATTTTACAATCGCAGTTCAACAATCACAGATGGCCCACTCGAAAAGCAAACTGGCCTCATTTTTCAGACACTGGGACGTCGTGGCTCTCCTATAAAACAAACCTAAATTGCAGTGGATTAACAGTACTAGAACATCCGCTACTCCTCGCACGCTCTCTCTGTCTGAACTGAAAATCTCCGTCTCAGGGTGAGTGGTTTTGACATCTATCTGCCATGGAGCACATGAGGATGATGACCGTGGCTCTGGTAGTTCTGGTGCTGCACTGCGGCGTCGCCTTTACTGCGGCGCAGACTTTGCCAAACTGTACCTTTCCTGCATTATATGCCTTCGGCGACTCCCTGACGGACGTCGGCAACGCCATCGCTGCGTACCCGAAGAAGTTCGCCGACTCCGAGCTCGACCCGTACGGCGCCGAGTTCCCGCAGCACGGCGCGGATCGCTACACCGACGGCAAGCTGTTCGTGGACTTCATCGGTATGGGTGCCGGCCAAAAACATGAATTGTGTGCATGTGGAGACTATAAATTCGTTATGTCGGCAGTTTCTTGTGATGTGGTGGGTGAGGGAGTACTGTCTGACAGTGCAAATCTAGTGTTTCTCAAGATCAAGAACCTAGATTAATGAATATCTCCGTCATCGGCGATGGATTGCTGTTATCGTGTTATGGAGATAGGGTTAGTAATTGAATTGTTCATGTCTGCGCTGCAGCGTTCGGGGTGCGGCTGCGGCCAATCTACGCGGTGCTGCGCGGGACGAACTCTGACTTCAGCTACGGCACCAGCTTCGCGTCTTCGGGTGCGTCGGCGCGGAACGTGACTGAGTGGTCCAAGGACGGCGGATTCCACACGCCGTTCAGCCTGGACGTGCAGATGCAATGGCTCTCGCGGTACCAGGAGCGCCTCTGGTTCTACGAGAATTTCAACGGCGGAGGTAAGCAAAGAACCGATCTTCCTGTATGTTCATGACCACATACAGGCATATCTAAATCAAATTCTTTCCAGTACTGATCTCCTTGTGGCATGATCTCGAGAGCAGTGGTACAGCAGCTGCCGTTCCTGAACCAGACCGGGGACGCGCTGTACCTTGTGTACGCCGGTTTCCAGGACTACTTCTTCAGCCTCTACGACTCCGTTCTCACGCCGCGCCAGGCGCTCGCAATTGTGCCAGACGTCGTGCAATCCATCAGTGACCACGTTGAGGTGAGTAGAGCCGTGTTATTTCACTCCAATTCGAGGATCCGGTGATGACTGTGACCTGAACTTTTGGGATTCTTTGCAGAGTTTGGTGGCAGTTCATTACTTCTTCCCCCCGCAAGATCGTGTGCGCGTGGATTTACCCTCCGCGAAAAACATCCTAGTAGTGAATCTGCCGCCTCTGGGGTGCACCCCCGCCATGCTCACGCTCTACCAGAACTCGTCGGCGAATTACGACTCGAAGGGGTGCTTAAGCGAGATCAACCGGATCTCGAGCACACACAACATGCTCCTGGAATCCACCGTGGAGGGGCTCCGGACCAAGTACCCCGACGTCAAGATCTACTACGCCGACATCCACAGCGTGTACCTGGACATCCTCGCGGCCCCCATCAGTTACAGTAAGTCGCGATGATCTCTCAAACCTTAGGACTCCATAGCTATTGGGAATCGATCGTTGACGAGGTGGTTGGTGTTTGTAGACGTGACGTCGCCTTTGAAAGCGTGCTGCGGAGTGGGCGGCGCGTACAACTTCAACAAGGAGGTGAAGTGCGGCTACACGGGCATGGTGGGCAACGAGTTCGTGAACCTGACGGAGGCGCCGTGCGCCAACCGCGCGGCGGTCCTGTCCTGGGACGGCATCCACACGTCCAACGCGTTCAACAAGGCGGCCGCCAAGGCCGTCCTGACGGGCACGCACATCTCACCCGTGGGCGGCTTCAACTGCTCCCCAAGCTACACGTTCTTTGATGCCCGCATGTAATCCTCCATGATCTCCTTCAATTCTTCTTGTTAGCTCTAGTCATCCCTGCATCGCAACCGCATGTGAGGAGGCAGATTGATTAATCTCCTCCTCGCTTGATCTGGGAGCAGCAGCCTCGCGTGCACGAGGACTCCGTGTCTGTGCACGCTTTTAAGCCTGCTTCGAGGTTGATTTTCAGTAGCTCAGGTGTGTTCAATAAGGTCTAGTGCAGAGGAGCATCAATCAAATTCAATAGCATTTCCAATAAGGTAATAGTGTTACATAGCGTGTGTAGTTAATTCATACGAGTGGCGACGTTGATGGTCACCGCAAATTGTCGACCTACCGAGGATATATTCTGGCTATGATTTGAAGTAAATAAGCGTATGCTTTTGGAAACTCGTTCCGTGATCAGAATTCAACGTCATGAGAGGTCTTGTTTATTGTGAAATTGCAAAACTTGGAATGTTTGTCTAAGGATGTGGAAACCGCTTCGCATGGAGTCATAGCCTTCAATCAATAAATGTTGATAATTGCTGCATCAAATTGCAGCCGAGGGTTGTTGACACGGAGATTAGAAGGTGTTCTACAAGCAATTGCTCAATTTCGGTGTTTGTTCAATGTGTTTAAAAGTACGACTGAGCTCACCAGTTCTATGAGATAAGTTCCTTGTAGATTGCTTTGGTCGGTCTTTTTTGAACTATCACCCCTGACTTTTGTGCCACTTGATCATGGTTCACCTTTTCAAGTGCTCTCTTTTTTTTTTGGAGTGAATTATCCTTTTACGTACTAGCTAGCCCATACTAGCCAGCCATAGCTATTTTTGGAGAGTAGCAGCAAATGCCCATCCAAATCAACCCACCGATCCTTGTGTCTCCACATTTGCCTTTCTCGATTTGGTTTTGGCCGGCTGAATTGAAGTGTGGTTGTGGCCGTATACTTGGCCGGCCATAGCGACCCGTTGTCTTTAAAGGGTCATCGTCACAGGTACCATGCTTGGAAACTATTTTCCAGGAGAGTTTTACTCACTAAACAAAGAGCTGAGCCGGTCAGTTTGAACCTTGTAATTTTACACATCTGTAATGTCATTAGAAGCGACTGTTGTGATCACCACACCAACTCTTATTTGGCCGCAAATCAATGCTTGGTAACATGGTACGTGGAGACCATTAACATTGAAATGCATTTTTATTAGTTCGTAGTCGCGGGTGCACTCCCAACCTGCAAGTTGGTGCAAAGCATCTGAAAGGGCAACCCCGTTGAATGGTTAAGAACATCGACACAGAAAAATGAGAAGCTCCCAGGCTTCTAAACTCAGATACAAGCCAACAATAAGTGCGGAGACAGAAAAAAAAAGCTCCCACATAGGACTTGTTGGGTAAACAAGCTCATGAGGAACGAATGCGCGCCTGCGTCGACGCTTGAAAGCAATTTCTCTAGACGTCCTTTGTAGCACTTCCAATCAAGAGCCGGTGGCCCATCACTTCTCAAGTAGGACTACGCCCCTGGAGTCGATCCCTGCCAAACGTGGCCAAAAAACTAGCCTCACCATATCACCAAACATATGTATTACCACAGTTGGTCCACCACCTCACATGCTCCTCCATTTCCAACAGGAAAACGTCATGGTTATGCCTGCAAGATTCCTGGCACCTGTGATCATGATTCTCCTCTGTTTTGACCTCGCGGCCGCGAAGGAAAACTGTTCTTACCCCGCGGTGTACGCCTTCGGAGACTCGCTCTCCGACGTAGGGAACAGCATTGCGGCGTTTCCGCGGCAGTTTAGAGCCGCGGAGCTTCCTCCGAACGGCGTGCAGTTCCCGACTCACCCGGCAGATCGCTTCTGCGACGGGAAGCTCCTGGTGGACTACTTGGCCTTCGGCGTGAGGAGACGCCCCATGTACCCGGTATTGCGCGGCACAGCCCCCGACTTCACGTACGGCGTCTGCTTCGCAGCATCCGGAGCCACAGCGCGACCCAGCCATGGATATAGCGAAGGTGCAGCCAGCTTCAAGTCCCCCTTCTCGCTGGACGTGCAGCTGGAGTGGCTGCTGCGCTACAAGACGCGCCTCCAGTTTTACGAGACTCAAGACCCCGTCAGTAAGCCGCGTCACGTCCCTAGCAGCTCAAAGTATGATTTCCACGCAGACATTATATTACTTCACGTGGTGGATCCAGTTATTGTGCAGAGCTTGCCCACACTTGCGACGCTGAACTCGTCCCTGTACATCGTGTACGCCGGCTTCCAGGACTACTTCTTCAGCCTCTACCACGCGGAGCTTACGCCTGATGAGACGTTGCTGATCCATGCGCCTGTCGTGGAAGCCATTCTTGACCTGATCGAGGTAACTTTCAACATGCATCAAGGTTTATTTCTGCTGAACCCTGGCTTAACACATAGGTGGTCTGGCAGGGCGTGGTGAAATTCGGGGCACGTGACATTATGGTGGTTAATCTGCCGCCTCTGGGGTGCATCCCCGCCATGCTCACCCTGTTTCTTGAGAATAGCACTGCCGAGAGCTACGACAGCCTCGGCTGTCTGATAAAGCTAAACAACATCACCAGCCACCACAATGATTTGCTTGAGGAGTTCGTGATTGCACTCAGAGTGAAGCACCCTGCTGTGAAGCTCTTCTACGGTGACCTCCACAGCGTCTACGTCGACATTCTCAAAGATCCCACACGGTACAGTAAGTGAACAAAACCTCATGAGACCACTCTCTTTCAAGGGTTATGACTAACTCAGGCTCGCGGTTGCAGACGTGACGCACCCGCTGAAGGCGTGCTGTGGAACTGGCGGCCACTACGGCTTCAATACTGGTGTGACTTGTGGCAACACGGGCGTGGTAGGGAACGCGTTTGTCAATCTGACGGAGGCTGTTTGTGGCGACCGAGGCGGGCGATTGAGCTGGGACGGTGTCCACACTTCTGATGCATTCAACAAGCATGTGGCAACTGATTTTCTCAATGGGAAGCACATCACTCCTCGTGGCGGCCTCCGCTGCTCCCCTGATTTCTCCAACTTTGATGCTAGGTTCTGAAACATCATAAGGGCTTCAAATGCTGTGTCAATAATGCCACCAATCCGCATTTTGTCACTGTGCACATTGAGACATGATGCTTTCAAGTATTATTTAACAATAATTAGCTTCAATAAACGACGTTTCAATCAGGAGGCTGAAACTTACAGTGAGTGATAGAGAAATGCTGTAATTTGGAGTTTCATCAGTGTGCTATAATTTATGGGCGGCTTCCTCAACCTGGACACAACGGTTGGTGCTATTATTATTTACTGCTTCGAGCTGTGGAATATTATGCATATCAATATGCTCAGAATGCTGATCTTGTGATTATCAAAGTTATTCTTAAGTGCTTCAAAACATTTGCGATAATATTCAAGATACCTGACATGGGAAAGAGCAACTCCGTCACTCGTACCTGTGATAGATTCTGCACGTACGGAGGCAAGTGAATGCTTGAAAATTCGAGCTGAATTACCGTCTTCAAAACTTGAGAGATTCTTGGCGTGGGTGCCAGAAAATCATAATTGTATTGAAGTATGAAGTCACGCCGATCCAGAGTCACTGGTTCTCAGGCTATGCCACGTCAAGATCCTTTCACCAGAGAAAAAACCTCTTGAATGAAATTGAACTCAAGAAACAGTTAGTAGGATTAGAGGCTGACATTAATTACAGTGAATGATTGATGCATGATACGATTCCTGCACCGTCTAACTAGTCGTACGCACCATGTTACAATGTACTTATATGTTTGAGCCCCATCTGAATAAGTCAGTGATCATGTTGTTGGTGAGTACTGTGACCACGACCATTTCCTCTATTGATGTGACTACTACATTGTCCTTTAAGCCAAAGAGAAAGCCGCATATGCGGAAACACTGCAACTGAGCTGGGCTGCTGGAGCGAGTCATAATTGAAGTGGGTACATCAATTAACCCGTCGAGCTATGATACATCGGTCATTGGAACCTATGTTCACAATATTTGACAACATAATTCTGGGTCGAGGTTTCTGTGCCAAGGCCATTTTGCTTTTGACTGCCCTCTAATCAATCAAGTAGTGAATCGCCAATTGACAAACACCGGGTGAGCAACCAACTAAAAACGACACAAGGTCATCTCTCTACCAAAATGATGCAACAGCGTTGTTAGCGAGAGCACAAACTACAAACAAAAGCGTCGCTCTTAAAAGACACTGCAAGTGTTCTAATCAGCTTATCACTGAAAATGTCGTATGATTGGAGCTGGCAACGTCGACACTAGTCACCGACTCATGTGCATCATATGGAAAATCATCCATATGTTGACCTGGCAAATCGTCAGCAAGTCACATCGAAGTCCGAACCATTGTTCTCTCAGATAAAATATGGAGGTGCTCGGCAATCGGTGGAGCTAAATTCATAGATTTTAATACAGGGAGCTCCCACCGATTTATTAAGTGGACATATTGTTGCAGACGTACGGTCGTGATGAAATATGTGATTCAGCTCCTCATGGTCATGAATTGCATTCTGATGGAAGAACTGCAACCTGTGTGGGGCAAGAAACCACTTCCCAATTGCACTTACCTTGCCATCTACTCCTTCGGAGACTCCCTCACCGACACCGGCAACAGCATCGCCGCCTTCTCGGACCGTTTCGCCAAAGTCGAGAAGGACCCTTCTGGCACCGAGTGGCCCATGCACGGCGCCGATCGCTTCTGCGTCGGCAAACTCCTCACTGATTTCCTAGGTAACATTACTAAAAATGTTAGGATGTGGTACAGCTGCAATAACTACCCTGACGATACAGCTGCAATAACTACCGTCATTGAGATACCCATTCTAATCTTATCTTTTTTTTTTACTCAATCAGAAATACTACTCAGTCCATGATTTTACTTGAATCAGGGCTTGATAGATGCAGGTGCCTTGGAGTTTCTGGTTGTCAACTTGCCGCCTCTGGGGTATATTCCTGCTCTCTTAACGCTCTACTCCGGAGGTGACGAGCACGACGATTATGGCTGTCTCAACGACCTCAACCTCATCACGGCCGCACACAACGAAATTCTCTCAGATGAGGTCATCAACTGCGCGCCCAGTATCCCAGAGTGACGTTCTTCTACGGCAACCTGCACGACATCTACACAGACATTCTCAGAGCGCCCTTAAAATATTATAGTAAGCAGGAGTCCGTCTATAAAGGAACATAAAAAATGTGCATTTCTCGACTGGTATATATATATATGTGATACTAGAATAATACCCTGAAATTCCTGGATATTACTGAGGCACAGAAACACAACGTGTGAAGTCTGTGTATGCATGTTAACATCAGACTGTTTTCTGATGGTTCCTTTTGCAGATGTGACGCATCCGCTGAGGGCAGCGTGTGGCTATGGAGGTGAGTACAACTTTAACGAGAAGGTGCGGTGTGGGGAAACTGGGCATGTTTATGAGAAGTTTGAGAATCTGACCAAGGTGATCGACCATGCTGTGGGGGTGGAGTATTTGAGCTTCGACGGGATTCATCTCTCCGACACAGCTGACAAGGCCATCGCAAAAGCGTTCTTTGGTGCCAAGCACATCACTCCTGCAGGAGGCTTCCAGTGCGCGCCTAACTCGCACTTTGATGGCAGAACCTAGAGAATAATTGGGCCAGCTCAATAGGAATAAAACTTTGCCCGACGGAAAACTAGGTACTGATTGCATTTTGAGTGTAATGAAGCATTGTTCATCAGTTGCTGCTTCTTTAAAATAAAAGAGTAGAGGTAGTGAGATACCTCACTTCTTTAGATATTTCTTCAAGTGATGCTTAGGTTAAACTGCTTGAAACACCATCTCAGGCTCCTCCATAACAAATTACAGCGTCATTACTATTCGGTACACACCAATTATTGATCTTCAAAAGTTGATTGTACTGAGAATCTGCAGATATACGAGTACATATACACCATTTACCAGCTCACTTGCGATGTGTCAGACAGTCCTATCAACTTACAGTAGTAAAAAATCTACAGATTTTCCATCAGTGAAAGGTTATGCTCTTTGGTCAGTGGCTGCAGGTAAATCGGGCTGATTCTAAGCTAGGAACCGTGTTTTTTGCCATGTACCAGAGTTGTATAAACCATCCACCGTTGGGTGCTGTCACTTAATGTCGGCTAAGTATGATCAGTAGACCTCTAAAGTGGATCCTTCAAATCCTAGATCACGTTTGTGATTCTCGAAGAGCGCCTCCAAAGCTTCTATGAATCGTCCATGAACCACAGCCACCTAAGATTCAAATTCAAATGATCAGCGACAATTATTCGTGCATGAACTAAGAAGTGAAGCATAGATTAAGTTACCTCTGCGTGAGAAGGGTTGGTGGTCTTTGTGACTGGAATTGGCTTCCCCACAACATAGTACATGGGAGTTCGGAATGGAACCGGGCCTCTGCGCATTGGTAAGTATAATCATCAACTCACAGGGCCTCCTTCCTCTAGTCAAAGCGGGAACGTCACACATTTCGGATCTACTCGTGCAACCAATCAATCAACGAGAAAAAATAGAGGGGGAAGTGTACCCAAATCTACCCCAAAAGTACATGGGAGTGAAGCCAACAGCTCGAGAGAGCTGATTGTACCACTTGCCGCTCGGCTTCCACCATTTGTAAGCATTGGTCTGGATCAGAAAAAGGAGTCAGAATTAGCTCATCGCCAAATGATTAAGTAGCAAGTAGGAAATGATCAAACCTGGCCAAAGCAGAAAGTTGGCACTAGATTCGACCCAGCTTCCATGGCAACTTTGACGAAGCCGTATCTCTGTTTCAAAAACACCACCTGCCAATATATCCCTATCAATCCATGAGAACATTATACCAAACTACGCAGCATGTACAACTGTTGTTTCATCAAGGAATGGAGGAAATCCTCAGTGGATACCTCACGGCCCTCCTTCATGTACAGACACTCCTGCACACCTCCTGGGCACACGATGCAGCTTATGCCTTTCTGCAGAAACTCCGAGAAGGACTTCCTCGTCACAGGAGCAACCCCCAGCCAAGTCCAGATATGCCGCACCAAAGGTGACCAGAAAACCTACACATCATCACACACTTCACAGTTGAGTTCACCCAAAGTCTCAATGAGATACCCCTCTTCTTATTTATTATACTACAGTTGGCTCTTCGATGACAAACGAGGTCAAAACTCATGGTGTCTTTGCCACACTGTCCAAACAACTCGAGTTTCTTGAGAAATTCTCGGATGACTTAGAGATACCATAGATCAGAATATGGATAGAGGTGAGATTAGGAGTAACTTACAGCAGTGCTGGCCAGAGCGCGCAGGTTGTTGACAGGGAGCATCCCACTTTGAGGAGTCAAAACAAGGATTCCAATGGGTAACACTGAGTGTGGCTCCGCAGCAATAACTGCACGTAACAAAGACTCATGAATATGTAAGCAAGATCTCAGGCGAACTCCCACGAGAGTTTCTAAGACCAGCACAGAAATTCCACAGTCAAGATGCACTATTGACGAGTGTAGAAATCAGGCTCACCGTATGACTGATTGGGATCAAAGGCCTCTTTATCCTCAATCACAACCTTGATGGGAAAGTAATTTGTTGCATGCTTAACTATGAACCTGATTCAGGCAAAGAAAGCTAGAATAACGATTTCATCCCAAACTTCCTAAATAAGATCTATGTAGATTACTTTTTTATGCACATGATAGCCTTGTAAAATCTGATGAATCTCTCAAGGGCTGAAGAACTAGACGGCACTGAAAATATGAAGAGAGCAAGAAACCAATTTGATAGTGTTCCTTGAACGCACACCTCCTAATTTGCATAGAAACCAGCCTCCAGAGCAATAAAACTCACAGAATTTTACGCTTAGACGGAAATTTAGTTACCAAGGTTTATGGATGGTGTACCTGGCCACTACTGATCCCAATGGAGAGTTGTACTCCGCAGGGAGAAACATGAGCGTGATCCATATCGCCAAAACCCTGCAACCAGAAATCAATCCAAACCACGATATAATAATATTCTGGCCTAGATGCAGTCTGCAAATTCAATCCCAAAAGAAGGGCAGGCTTAGGACCCTGAGAGAGACAATGACCACCACAATCGCTAGAAGCAATCACATCCTACAAAAAGTGCCTCGTAGAGAAAGAAACACATCAAACTATAATTCCCAACTGAGTGCTAGGGTTTGGAAGCATGAGAAACGAAACGCACGTGACGGCCCACGGACTGGGCAACTGCGAAATGCACAGCACGCCCACGAAGAAGTTGACGTGAAATCCACCCAGCCACATAAACAGGGCCACCAAGCTCCACAGCCTCACGTTCCCTCCCACCACCTCCGCCATGGAATTACCCGCCTTGAAAGCACAAAACGCGCCACGCACACAAACTACCAGACTACTTCCTCTCTCCCCTAAACCCAGGCTCAATCCCTCCCACTCCAGTTATATCACGCGCGCACCAAATGGAAAAAACACCCCAAGATCGTTTTTCTCCAGCAAACCAACCGATCAAAACTTCGACGTCGACGTCCCAACCGAGGCGCCACTAGTGAGCTCCAAGGTCTGAGTTTGGGACCACTAAGGTGTATTGCCCAGACAAATTTGTGATGATCTTCCAAGTACTTGAAGGTTTTTGGATGCACTGTAAGTCGAAAGGGAGTTGCTGCTGCTGCTGCTGCTACTTCTGGTGCGGCGGCGACTTGGGATTGTCGATATCATGGGCGTGCATGCCTGCATTGATTGCGGAGTGGGAGACATCATCTTCGTCTTGGTTCCTAACGAAAGTGTTGGTGCGTGGGATGTGAGACATGTAAGCGCGCGTGGTCCCCCACACGTGATGGAGCTCTCGTTTCCTCTGCTTTCTGCAGCCCATTCATCATCGCAAGTCCTGTCTTTTCTTATAGTTTTTACCGTTTTCTTGGTAGCTCCGTCATTTCGACTGACTTTGAAAGTTGGTGTCCGGGAAACGGTTTTTCGTTTTTTTGGGATAATATTGGCGACTTGCGGTTGGATTTCTTTCCGTCAAGTAAAAGGAAGATTTCACAGTTTGGGAATCAACCACTCCATTTGACTTCAAGGGTACATCTTCGCTATTGACCGAGAGATGGATTGGATTCTTTGGTGATTTTTCATGTGAGTGGGAGGTGGGATGTTTAACCCTTTAATGCCGATCCATCATACATGAGTCGTTTTGGCACAAGAACCATTATAGAAAGTGCTACAGGCCACCTCAAAGGAAAAAAATTAGACTATGACTTAGAGGTGGAGGAAGATGAGCATCTATTGAGACCATCGTCACCGCAATCAGTGTAAGCATCAGCGAGCTGCAGTGATTTCGGTGATGAAATGTATCCAATGCGTAGATGTCATTCTGCATGATCTAGAACACTCGTAGATCCTCATAGGCCAAAAAAGTTCATCGGCCTTAAAGAGTTAAGGTCCTACCCATCACTGCCTCCTTCCTATCATTGCCTCCTTCCTGTCACGCCTCCTTCCTAACACGGCCGCATTATATTTGGTCCCAATTCCATCCCCTATCCACCCCATTGCCATCCATTCACTCTTTGTCAGCTCTGAATTAAGGCTTACTATTCGTCAAGACCTACTTTTGGTCGGCACTGATGGGGGTAACCGTACGCGTTGGTTGGGTTTAGATACTCATTGTCAAATTAATTATTTTTTCCAATCCACAATGGTTTGGACACAACAAGTATATTCAAGTGATACATGAATATTGCCTAGATAATACATGGGTATGACCTTAGACAAAACCCTTATATTTTCCAATTTTTTTGGACAATCTCCATTCTAAATTATTTATGTACGAACCCAACTAATGCATAGGGTATAGACTCATGATTGTCATGATTGCCACTCTCCTTAAGAATTCTTGGTTTATGAATTTTATAATTTTATGTATGTTCTCATTCAACCCTTTGCTAACAAGCGACCATTTTTGAGACCAACACCACCAGAATCAATACAAGCATTGTCGAACTACAGTGATTCGAACTACAGTGATTTCCGTGAAGTGGGTTCCCAATGACATGTACGTAAGTTATAGATGATGTTTACCTCAATCTGTAAACGATCATAGGCAAGAACCTGTCACACGGCTGAAAGGGTTAATGTGCTATTATTGAATTCCAGTTTCTAGCAAATAAATTGTAGGTTTAAGCAGAATTGATAAAAAGCAACATTTCCGTAAGATGAAAAACCATGTGGTAAATTTTCCAAAATAATGTTCTGATTCGATAGGGCAATTGACATATTTCAACTTTGGGAGACTTCTCAAAAGATAGGACATTTTGCTCCTTGAGGGACATTTAAATGGCCAGTTCCTATGATGTCAATTTTGAACACAATTTTTTTCAAACGCTTCCACTCACATGCAAAACGTCTGCCAGAACAACCAGGCATCGAAAGTAACAACAGCTAAACCAGTCATGCAAAGACATCAACTTAACACCAAACGGAAACGCAACCTCAGAACAATCTCCATTTTCATACCCTACCTCATAGTACAAGCTTGAACCAGCTCAAATGAAAACATGAGCAGCCCCTATCCATTGGAAAATCGGCAAATCTAACCAGGCCTGAGAGATAGCTCAAAACCTCTACCACAGACCCAAAAACTTCCACCAGATGCCACCGACTCCCAGCCAGATAACGATGTTGACCACGCTGCACAGGAACCCGTAGCCCCACCATTGCGACAGCGGTACGTACCCTGCTCCGTAGAACACCGGAGCCGACCCGATTCCGTAGTGCGTCAGCCCGCCCATCAGGTTCGACAGGAATGCCAACACGAGCGCTCCGAACAACGGAGGGGTGCCCAGCGCGGTCGACACCGACAGGAACGCTGTGAACATCGCTCCGATGTGAGCAGCGCCGCTGGCGAAGAAGTAGTGGGAGTAGAAGTACAGCAACACAAGGATGCCGAATGACGCTTGCCACGCCAGCCCCAATCCTCCCACAACCTGCCACAGTGATAGGAACCGTCATCCTTACAGCACATGGACATCGACCAAGAACTGATTTGAGGACCTAACACGTCACAGCATCCAGCAGTATAGAGTTGCGAAATTCGTACATTGACGACGTTCTGGCTGAACCACGCGATAAGCCCGTACTTGTTCAGGTACCCAGCCATGGCGATCAGGGCGGCGAACCAGGTGAGGGTGTCCCAAGCGACGGACTCACCCAAACACTCCTTCCAGGTCACAACACCGGTGGTCAGAAGAACCGAGAGCCCCAGAATGGCAGCGGACACGGCATCGACTCCTATCGTGCTTCCGAAGATCCACAGGCCAACCTGAGCGACAACAACATCAACAAGGCTTAGTAAGCGACTTGGAGAGCACGAAAAGAGAATCTGCCCTCGATAATGACCACGACATAGAACGAAGACAAACCCACAAACCGCCGCAGCAACCATTCACATTCACCACTTCTCAGCTGCATTTCGAATTCATTATGATAGGAGCTCTTATTCAAGAGAGCTCTTATTCCTACTCAACAAAACTCACAATCACACAAAATCGAAAAACAAAATCGTCCACTGTGAGCCAAATAGTTAGTGATCCAAGAGAAGTAATCCAGCACACCCTTCCTGAGTCACGGTTCCGGTTCGGACACGTGATCGAAAAGGGCATATTCGAAATACGGAACCTCACGTTGCACAACGTAACAACTTAAGGCAGCATGTACACTAATCAGAGAGTCAGAAACCCCAAAACAAAACCCGAATTCACATACCGAGACATCATGGTCGGAGTTTAACTAGAGCTGAATGTCACAACCTGAAGGAGATGCGACATTCAGCTCAAGCGAAACTCAATTTCTTCAGAAATGAGAAATGACGCACATCTGTAGAATGATACCAGAAGTAATACTCAAAAACTGCACGAGTTCAGAGTAAGCACTCTGCATTGTCGCCCAGACACTCAAAACTCACTTCTCAGGATTTGACCTCAAAGTGCCAGCAATGACATCGACTGAATCATCCATCAGGAGGACAAATACTGTTGCAATTCACGTACCGTGGCCACCAGAGTCACAGCCATGATCTTCTCGTTCTTCTTCATCGGCCCCATCTTCTCCAAATTCTCCTGCGCCAGACGCGGCGCGTCCGGGCTGCTCTTCACCTCCGGCGGGTACACGACATACAGTAGCGCTGGGATCACCAGCAGCGACACCAGCCCCGGCACGAATGCCGCCACCGCCCAGTCCGTCCACGTGATCGCCTGTCCGATCGCACCCATCGCCAGGTTCACCGACAGCGGGTTCGCCGCCATCGCCGTCAGAAACATCGCCGACGTGATCACCGACGTCTGGAAGCACGTCAGCATCAGCCAAGACCCCAGCTTCCGCTCCGTCCCGTCCCCGGTCTTGCTACCGCAAGCCAGGCACAGCGCCTTCACCAGCGGCAAAAAGATACCGCCCGCGCGCGCACTCACCGACGGAATTGCAGGCGCCAGAAACGCCTCCGCGAACACCAGACTGTACCCCAACCCCAGGCTCGTCTTCCCGAACAGCTTCACGAACTGGTACGCCACGCGGTTCCCCAGCCCCGTCTTGATGAACCCCTTCGCGAAGAAGAACGCCAGCGCGATCAGCCACGGGATCGGGTCCCCGAACGCGCTGAATGCCGCCGCGAACGTCAGCGTCTTCGTCAGCACCGCCGCACCCAATCCCATCAGCGCCACGGCCCCGAGCGGCAGCGGCTGCGTGATGATCCCCACCACCGTCGCCAGAAAGATCGACAGCAGCTGCCACGCATTCTTCGTCACGCCCGCGGGCGTCGGAATCAGCCACACCAACACCCCGACCGCGATCGACGCCGCCAGCGGCTTCATCGCCGCCCCCTGCCACGCCTCCACCTCCTTGGGCGCGGGCGCGGGCGGAGGCGGCATCGCCGCCGCGGCCGCGTCCGCACGCACGCCGACAACGCCATCGCGCCGGCGCTCCAGCGACGGCCTCAGCAACGCCCCCGCATCGCCGCCCGCAAAGAACCGCCGCGGGTTCGAGTCCGCCCAACTCAACCCCTTCCGCGCGCGCAACCCCAAGGCGACGGACGACGAAGCCCGCACCCTGGACGGAGAAGGCGAAGCGACGCCGACGGAGGGGAGGCGCAGGAGGTGGTTGGCGGCGGTGGCGGTGGCCATGGGCGCGGCGTGGGAGGGGACGGGCCCCCGCAAATGAGAGAGGAGGGAGGAGCAGCAGCGAGGACCCGAGAGTGGGCCGCGAAGAGGTCGAATTGTGGGCACCGCGGGGGTGTTATTGGGCGTGTTGGGGGAAAGGGGAGCCTGCGGATGCGCTTTGTGTGTGGGATTGGAGGGGGACGATGATTGTGTGGACAGGCCTGAGGGGCGGAGGCGTGATGTGGGGCTGCCCGAGTGCCAGGTGGCTGGGGCGGGCCTGTTGAGATTCGGGTGAGGGGGATGCTGGGAATCTGGAAGTTGGGTGCTCTGTTCCTCACGTTGGTGGCCAAGGGCCCCAGTGATCCCAGAATCAATATCTGAAATTTAGTAGAAAATGCTGCAACTTGGCGAAGAAGAAGAAGAACTCTGGTCCCGTAGGATACCGGCGTGAATATAGTGTTTGTTCATTGTCTTCACTATAAGGGCCACTCCACACCTGGCCGAGTCGAGAGTCTGTCCGTCAAAAAATTTGCCCAAACTATGACGAGAGTCCAAACTTTTGGATTAAAAAAAACATTAAAATATATATATATTGAAGCCTTTGGGCGGTTGTGGTATGAAGCCCCAAAGCCCAAGTCCAAAGTCCAAACCCCATATCAATACACCAAAAAAACATCAGCTTAAAAAAATCAGCCAAAAAAACATCAGCCTCTTTCATCTAACGGTCCAGATCTTGTCAAATTTTGATTATTTTATTAAGAAAATCAACGGACTCTTGAATGAAGTTTGGGTCAATTAAAAATGGCGACCCAAGTTTTGCTCGAGAATCCGTTGCCTTGGCGCCAAAACTCTCCAAAAACACTGCCATGTAGGCACAATGGAAGACAACGGCCTTTGGACTTTGGCCTTTGGTGTGAAGGCCGAGAGGCCGGACTTTGGCCATTCAAGCAATCTCATTGGTGGAAACCGGCGGACTCTCGACTCGGGCGTTAGGTGTGAAGCGGCCCTAAGCCTATGGCCACTGGGCGTAGGTTAGTGTAATAGAACTACTTCCTTCTTTTGAGGATAAACACTTCTCTACACGAAGTGCTTCCCTGCACTAAGTGCCTTAGAGACAAACAACATGACATCCCCCAAGGTCTTTTTGGGTACCCATGCAACGAGGTCTTAAGACCCTCCACTACAACTTGCACTTTGAAGTAGTTAAGTAAGCTATTCAAGCACATAATATGTGAGACACCTAGGTCATACCTTGCATTATCCGTCATATACCTAGATGATACATGGGATATACCTTTGTCATATCCATGGATATCATCTCAAAAGGTGGTTGAATACTTATCATGTTGGTCAACATGCTGACCAAATTTCATTATTTTTTCAAGTTTTAATAGCGTATTGTTTGCAGCCCTATAATTCTTGTAGCTATTTAGCTAATTTTAGCTAGGTTTAGGAATCGTTGCCCAAGGCTTTCCTTCAATCCCTAAAGGACCAAGGCATATTAGAGGAATCTCTCCTCTATTAGTGTTAAAGGGAGACTTTGCCCTAGTGTTGCAAGTTGTAGGGTCAGTATTCCTCCGAAATACACTTAATTGTCATTAAATGCTTTCAAAGTAAACCGCTTCGAGTTCGTTCCCACAAAGACCTACCAATTCATCTGGAATATACTAAATAATCCACAAACGTCAAACAATAATCTACTGGATCCTTACTCTCACTCGTTCTACAACCATATCCGGATTCTTAGAATAATTTCCGGAATTAATCTGTAGACAATTGACAAGGGAGTATTATATGTCTCTGTTTATTCCTCAGAGATTTCTCCGGACAGTTTAAGCGAGTGGCCGGAAGACCACTGATCCTATCGATTTAAGTGGTTGGATTCCCCACTATCTCGTAATTTAAAGTGGCTGACACCCACTCTTCCTACTCCGCTAACCGGTAGATGATTATTGTTGTTGAACACTCACTCTGACATCATCCGGATGGCCATCCAAACGCGGTCACGCAGAGATCGATATAGACTACAACGACATTCCGGCAAGTATTGTCGTGATTCTATCAGGTCAGAATTTATAGATTACAAAGAGAACTCCTTTTAGACATGCACATCAGGCTTTTTCTCAGTCGCAGGGGTAGATTCCGGCCTCAACCGGAATCCGGGTTCACACGGAGCTTCCGTGCCTTAGAAACTACAAGGCCCACTCCTACAATACGTCTCTTCCCCTCGTGGCTACTTCCGGACCCTGGAGAGTATCAGACCTCTCCCTGAGCTCGTCTCTACATCTTCTGGGCGCTCTCGTGATGCAAGTCCCAACCAGTTACCTCAAGTGCAAACACAATAACGCTCACCACGAAAGAACTTATCTACAACACTACAAACCACAATGGATCCGTTCCTCTCAAAAACACTTAACACCACAATATACAGAAAGACAATATATTGAGAGGTTTAAACATTTTCGCAAGGGAAAACAAGATGATGAGTTTCATAAAACTCATCTTATTAAATACTAACTAAGTTGCTAATTTTACTCTAACCTTATCCGTGAGAAATCCGGAAAGTCTAATCCTAAAGTCCAAGAAATCTTATCCTGAAACCTGATAATTCCTAGGCTGAATCGATAATTCCTAGGCAAAATCCCGGATTTCCGGATTAAGTCCTTCTAGATTACAAAACTATTCTTAGTCTCCTAGTTAGTAGTCGGGTGCAATTCTGAGCCCCATCGTTAATCGCTACTAATTCTAAATGAGTTAAGAATTCCTACTTGCTAATCTAACAAAGTCTAGGGAGTCTTCTGGACTTCTTTGATCCTAGCGCTCCTACGCCTAGGAGACGCCTCTATCTCCTTTCTGGTTGGCTTCCGCTGCCTTGATCCGGATCCGAAAGCTTGTGTCGGAGGTTCATCCGGTGACTAAACAACTTTTGTTGTTGGTTCGCCGCTGCTCCGATCTGCCTTCCGAGCAGGTCCCTGAAACTTCCACTCGGGTTCGGGGTCTCTTCCATGGGCCTCACCATCACTGGTGAAGTAGACCTCCGGCAAACATCAGGGGGTGATGTCGAGGAGAGCCGGAAGATTGGAGGAGTTTCATGCGAGAGTCCCTCCGGATGCATGCTCTTCCATGTCTTGAGCGTTTCCGTGCTCGGGAGGGGAAACTTGCTCCAACTCATGGGAGAGGCACAATCGGAGGTATTCAACGTCCGCTTCTGTTGCCCAAAACTCCCCAGATTCTCAAATGGTCATGTTATCTCCGAAATTGTAGTGATTCTTATCGGAGTTGTTGGATCTTTGGAAGTTTGGGTTCCTCAAGTCTCTAGACCTTCCAGAATCACGTTGCTTACGAGCTCTTGCATCCGTCCCCAAGTCTTCTCAATCTTCCGGCCGTGGTCAAGGAAGAACCAGATAATTTGTCCACGGTTGAGCATTTCTTCCTTCTTAAGAATCTCCGTAAAGAACATGCTACGGTTGACCGTGTCGACCGGAAAGTTGAGCACAATCCGGACTTCCGTCAATGCCCGTGCAGAGGCATCAGCCCGCTTTTCCGCCTCCTTCTGCGCCACCTGCGCTTTTGCCAAGGCTGCTTCGTCTCGTCAAGCTGCTTCGTCTCGTCAAGTTGCTCTTGGAGTCTAGCCCGGTCCCACATGAGAGCAGCCTACTGCTCCTCCAACACCTTTAACCGGACCTCATTGATTTTGAGTTCCTTCAGCCGCGGGAAGATGTAAGCGATCTCCTCGACTCCTACGTCGTGCACAACCTCCTTGATGACTTCTATGCTATCCGCATTTGTCTGATCCAAGAGTGCGACCGACCACGCTACACGAGTCAACAGCTCCATAATATCTATACCGAGACGACTGATGAGTTTCGGAAGCTCTGCCAGAGGTACATGGTTGGGTGTTGTTGTCGAACGTCCTTGTTCCAAATTGATGCGCTCCTCTTCCGATTGGCTTGGGTTGTAGGGTTCCGGCTCCGGCTCTTTTGTCACCGACCTCCTTCTCTTACGTGTGTTGGTGGCTTGAGGTGGAGGTGGTGAGTCGGGTGTGTGGGGTTCCTCTTCGGACTCGACCTCTAGCCCTCCGTACTCCTGAATACTTAGGAGCTCCTCATACATGTCCTGTTCTGCCAAGGTGGGAACCTCATGCTTGGTATATAAATGCGTTTAGTATGAGGGTAGCGGTGTTCCAGCCATCTTTGCCTTCCGGAGGTTCTTGACCATCCGATTGACCAAGTCAGTTATAAAGAGGCCTAGTCAGTTATAAAGAGGCCTAGTCCACAGAGAGCTTTCCCCTCATCGCTCCCATGTCCATTTGCACACTACATGTTTCGGCTTCTTCGGATGGAAGATGGGGTTTAGAAACCCAATGACTAACTGGGCATGGGGATCTCTGAGATTGTTGGCATTGTAGCCGTCCTTTGGGTCGGCGTTCCGAGAGAACTCCCCTTCCAGCATCTCGTCCCTTCGCTCCGCTATTTGCACCTCCCCGTCCCGGAAGTTATAGGTCTGTTGCCATTCCGGTTGCGCCCACTGCTCCGGATGTGCTCTGAGGTTGCCGTCAAACTAGCTGTCCGGAGTTCTCATTAACTCTGTGACCAGGTGCTCGTCCTTAATTCCCCAAGGCACCTCCATCAGACCGACGCACTTCATGATTTCAAGGTAGTTTGTCAGGATCTTGATATCCTCCTCGTCCGTTGGGTAGGCCGGCATCACCTTCTCTATGGTTGGAGCTCCGGCAATGGCACTAGTGGTCTTGAGCTTCCTGGCGGCTCAGTCTCCTGCTCTAGCCATGGTGTCGATTGATCTGCTTCTAATCTCTTCTTGCACCTGCACGCACTGTCCTCACAAAAACTCTTCACTACTGGAATACTTTTGGACTAAATAAAGTAGAAGACGGAAAGCTGGAAAGAAGAGAGAGAGAGAGAGAGAGAGAGAGAAAGACGACAAAGAAGAATGGTGACACCTTCCTTTTTCTGACCCCTTTTATATATGACGTGACGTATGGACACCCATCAATTATGTCAGGCTCATGATGTCGGTTCCGGATCCGGATGTCATCCGGAATGTTCAAGACTCCTCCGGATTGCTCCGGACGTCCGGTTTCCGGAAAAGTGCTTAGATAACATTGTTTTAACGATTCCGGTTAGGCCTATAGTCTTTATTTCTTATTTCTACCTAATTGTACTATTTTGCATTACTCTATTCACTAAAAAAATTGAATTTTTCCTTTTTAACCGGATTTTGAGGCTATATCCGGAACCTTGTGGGAACGGATTCTCACACCTAGTTTCAAGTGAAATTATATTCGAACTCCTTCAAACCGGAATTTCCAGAAAGTCGTAAAACAAAGGTCTGAGACTAGACCTTTACTAAGTTTGAACTCCGGAACCGGACTAGATCTTAGTCTAGATCTCAATCTCGATACGAAGTTAGTCTGGACTTCATTTTTTAGGGTTTTCTTAGATTAGGGTCACAAATCTGGGTTTTTTGCACTAGGTTTCAATGATACGGTTCATACACATAATCTGGACTTGCATCCACTTCTACTATACCAAAAACAAGTAGTACTTAGTAGATGTGGTCACAAGACTCACAACCATTTCATATAAAAAATACACTTCCCTAACAAGATTTACTCTCACACATTCGACCAACACCACAAACATGCAAAAAGAGTGTAGTAAAGTCGTGCTTTATTTCCTCAAAATCTTTACATACTCCTTGTCCATCCTCACTCTGAACCTAGATCCATACTAACACCTTTACCCTCCTCTAACTCCCTCCTCCACATACCCTAAGTTGCTTCAAAAACAAGAGAGTTCCCTTGGTTCAACGGCGAGGCTCTCTACCCCCCCTAAATCCTAAGTCAGTCCGTCATTACAATGAATGAAAACTAGTTGGATGGATGAAAGTCAAGTCTAAACAATTTCATCCACCATTTCTACTCTTTTCTCATAACCTGGAGCTAACTCAAAAACATCACTACCCGGACTTTACTAAAAGCCTAAATCACCGGTTAACAATTGGTTAAAAAATTGCCAAGATGAACTTTTTGAGAATGTAACCAAAGGATCATCTTCTAAACTTAGGTGAGATGACGTGGTAAATTTTTTGTAAACTTTGACCACACGGATTGCAAGGTAATTAAAGTTAAAATAAAAACATTTGTTTGATTTGTTTCGTGAATGGATACTTGGTCCTTCAGGGATTTATTACAAAAAGGTCATTTCTTTTTGTGTGTGATACATTGTGTAAAAAGAAGTAAGACATGTAATCTTAGAGCATCTCCACCCGTACCATCAGCCCAACCACATTAGGCCGGAAGACGGCAGGGAGGTGCACGGCCCTCGGTCCAACTGCTGGGAGATTAGATCCAATGTTAGGAGGGAGAGCCGGAGAACCACACCAAGCTGCACTGCACCAATTTTGTTTGCGTTCCTGCATTGTTTGCCCTGTATTCTATTAAGTTTACATTCATGTTTCTACCCCGTTTGCATTATGCTCTTTCACGTTTATATTTGCATCCGTGCCCTATTTGCAATCTCGCCCTTTGTTTCCACTCATGCCACGTGGCAACACACAAGTGGCTGCTGCTCTACAAATCCGGGCCTAATGACGGACCTAGGGCGTTTAGCCACGTTCCTAACCGATTGCAGTGTAGCACCAAGCCGACAAATGGGTCGTATCCCCTGCCACAACATGCAGGGTCTGGATTTTATTCTTGCTTGATGGGTGATGATAGGGATCCTTTTAAACTTACAAACTTGTAGTACACTTGTTATAATTAATGTTGATCAAATTTGGAATCATTGGATCACAAAACTTAGCTGACAATGAATTAGCTAATTTTTAAAGCCAAATCACCAAAAATATTTACCTCAAAGGCTTAAAACAATTGATATCATTATAAAATTCAAATCTATTTTTTGATCGTATAAATATATTTTCTTCTAAAATTTGGTTTTTAACAATTAATCACTATTAATTTTGGTAATAAAAAGATTGACACTTAATCATATCCATTTTCAATACCATAATTCTAGACAATACTAAGAATTTATCCAAAACTGTTCTTTAATGATGTTTGGTCTAAGAGGTTTGTGATTTTTCAAATAAAATTAATATTCTTGTGCATCAATTGATTTTACTAAGAACTCAAGGAAGAGGAGGAAGAAAACTAAACCAGATCCACATTTTGATAAAGTTATGGATTTAAGCCATAATTCATTTCAACAAAATATAGTTTCAAAGAATGGATAAAAAGTGCACAGAAAAACAAAACAAAACATATACTATCAAAAAGTAACATTACGTTATTTTTCATAATTAAGCATTTTAGAGTTTGAATGTCTTTGAATCCACTTCTATTTATTCAAACATTTCTTTTTTTGACAATTTATCACCAAAATAGATATGGCTTTTAAAAAATTTAATCGTTGACTATAATTCCATAACTTCTAAGTTGCATGTATTGAAAAAATTCATCCACCATCACAACTGTATGGTTAGAATTCAGTCGTCAAAATCACACATACATGTAAAAAAAATTATAGAAAACACCTTGAAACTGCCTACATAAGTGCAACAAGAGAAAATGAAAAAATATTGTATCATTTGTTTTTTAAACTATATGGTCTTGCTATAGACTAATAATAAAGCATGCTAATTTTTCCCCATGAAGTTTGACCACACCAATTTAAAGATTGTAGTGTTTGAAGTGAAGAAAATGTTCTTTCCATTTCCACTTAGGAGGATCAATAGATATGGACTTCACTTTTAATTTTTGCACTACACAAGGAAATTTATACCATCATGTTTAAATTTCTTCTCGACCAATTTAAAGGTATTAAAAGCGTGTAACACATTTAAAATATTTGTACAATGAGCATTGTGTTGTGTAAAGAAAGATCCATAACTACAACAAATCGAGACTCCTAACCAATACCAAATAAACGAGAAACATACACTAAAACAAGTACATGTAGTACACCCTCAAGGAAAGTGTCATGTATCACAAGAGTAGTCAAGTGTCACGCACACCACAATGGGTGAATCAACAAGTATGACATGAAATAAAAAGCATTGAGACTTTACTAATGACTTAAACCGCCACTAACAAACAACTCTCAATCACTACTCTCCACTTATAAGCAACTTTCAATCACTACACTCCACTCTCACTCATAAAGCTTGACTTGACAAAAACGTCAAGTAAACGACGTGTGCGGCGCTATATGCACACACACAACTCTAAGTGGATGGAAATCATCCATGGATGAATGCAGTGCATCACCGTACATCCCTAAAACCGAAGATTAACAACAATAAACATACGCTAGAACACTACGATACGGAGAGGTCCTCGATACTACGTTTTGTGAGAGCTGTCGTATAAAAAAGATTGATAATCACAATAGATAGAGAGTCCTAACTAATCTCAAATAAACAAAAAAGATACACTAAAACAAGTATACGTAGTACACCCTCAAATGTCCCCCCCTAGTGGATAAAAAGTCCCTCTATCCAGCTAGGACTATACAACACTAATAAGACTAAACGCCATGGTGATGTCGTTGCAACATCTGTATGCATCCAGTTGAAGATGTCGCCCGTTGCGTAATCAATATGCATATGGAGAAGTAACAAAGAGAGGGTAGGTCGGGTGCAATGTGAGTGTTAAAGGGAGATTTCACCTCAAGTTCCCGTGAAGATTCTATTCTACGCTCATTTGAATTGAAGTTCCAAGCAGTAAGACACAAGTCCAGAATCGGCCTTGTACTGAATCTAAAACTCCGGATTCAACCTAGATCTAAATCTAGGTCTGAATCTAGAGTTAGTTGAAACCTTGTTTCCACTGATTTTCTTAGGTTTAATTCACAGATCTAGTGTTTTCACACCAGCTGAGCTCCAGAGTTCAAGATAACTCGTTGGGTGATAGCTCGAGTAGAGTTGCCGTCCGTACGACCAACCACCATGACTCTGTCATCGATCACCAAACGTACCATCATGAGACGCACATTAGTCACTCTCATGCTGACCAGGCCGCAGCGTTAGATAAATAAGACACTCCAAATATCAATGACTGATCCTCACAGGACTGCTGAGTTGGTGTGACAGTGGAGTTGGCCTTAAACGCAGAAATAGTCTCCGCCGCCAACTTGACCCACAACCCCACCACATCATCCTTGATGGGTGGAGCCGTCACTACCTGTGAGACCTCCAATAATGGCATGGGCACATTGTCCTCCAACATACTACCTGCTAAGTGGAATACACCAGATGGTTGCCCTCCAACATACTACCCGCTAAATGGAATACACTGGATGGTTGAAAATCCGGTGTTAAAAAATCCACATCAGTAAACACCGTCAACTGCAACACCTTAAACGCCAAGGTGTGTCCGACATCCCCATGAGTGAAATAAACCGGGGGACCGGGGTCAAAATGGAAGCGGCAGTAGAAGTAGATGCATCCACAATGCTAAAAGAAAGTGGTAGCTGGGACTAACCAATGTGGTCTGGCAAACCCGCGTGGCGTCGACGCCAACTACTACCCGGCATAGTGGGAGAAGAAGCCACAATGAGAGCATGTCACGGTCTTCTTCCCCTTGCCCCTAGCCTTCTCTACAGGCATGGCCGCCTCGATCTTAGGCTTGGCCTTCCTCGCCGCGGCCTCTTCTTCTTGGAGCAGTTGGGGTCCCTCTTGGTATGACAAGCTTATCCACAAGCCGAGCAATACACAACCTTCTCAGGCTGTGCCTTTGCCAAGCTATCAGGTGCGGTGGCAAGCTTCTTGAGCTTAGGAGCGTTCAACAACAACGTAACCAAATCCGTAACATTGCTCACGTCCAACGCTCTATCAAGCGCTTCCACCTCAGCAAACTCATGTCTTAAAGTAGCATTGCTGTGATGCCAAAAAAGAAGATGGAACTAATCAACTCCATCATCTGCTTATCCAATTTGGAGATAAACATCTTCACTAGTTGGCGCTCCGTAAACACATCACCGGCCCCTGCTGACAATCGCGCTAATCGGGTACACATAGTGCGTGGGGTATCCTTCTTCTCTCAAGGGAAATCTTGGATGCGCTACATCTGATCACGCATGAACCCCCCCTACTCCATCTCTAGATGCGTCATGAACTGGGCTAAACGGTCGAAGGTTGGCAGATTGCCAACCGCCACCAATGTCGCATGTGTGGCTACAACCGAATGGGATACGGCCCCCATGAGAGACCGTCCAGCCACAATGGCAATGCCTCTGTCCTTTGAGTCCTCGCTGAGGAAACTCTCTTCTACCTTGGACTCCTCGGTGAAAGCCGAGAGTTGAGCTATTGCACTCTTTTTGAGCGTAGTCACCAAATCCACACGTTGGCGCTAGTAATCGTCAACAAGGCGCATCTCTGCCTCGTACTGTGTGTTTCACCTCCTATATGTCTGAAAGGCTTTCAATTTCAAATGTTGGGGCAACACCTCGAACGCATATTAGTCGTTAAACAACGGCATCCGATGGCACTTCTCTTTCATTTAGGTCACGAATTGGAGCTGCCAATCGGGCAAAGAAATGCCTCCAGCGCGTCCCAAAAATCTGTCTCGCAAGACATGACGGTGATCGTCCTCTATGTCGTCAAATGTGCCCACACCCCAAATCCGAAGCCTACGATGGATATTCAATGTTGAAATAGGCTCAAAAGCCTCGTCGGTATCCAACTTTGGCCCAAAGTTTGCTGTGGAACCACTTTTCGGGTGGTCTAGTGAGGAGTCACAATAATACCAAATCCAAACACTCACCATAAATAAAAACAACCTCGAGATCTATCTACGGGTACCATTCAAAGTGTCGGGGATACAAATAGGCAACTTGCACCTGTAAAACCATCAAATTTTGTGGTTCACTGGTCATCACCTCCAGCTAGCACATGTCCAACCACAACCCCCACACAAAAGGTCTTACCCGACTTCACCCCTACGGTACTCTATCACAATCTAAGGACAACAAAAAATGGGGCCATTGGAAAACACCTGCATCAAGCCCGCAACACGAGGGAGGTATCGCATAAGAATCCAGAAATCAAAATCAAATCCTCTCCTCCAACAACATAAATACGGTAAATGAAAATGACCAGAGCGAGTGGCACCCGCTTGCAGTCAATGGTCACTAGCCGCAAAAACATGCAACAATAGAAGAGAATCATCCAAAGGTGACTTTCCTCTAGTCTATATCTAAGGAAGTAGCAAGCTGATACGGTTGCAGTGTTTCAAAACCCAAGTCTCCCAAATAAAATGACACATTGGGTGATAAATTTGCCGGTATGTCAATTTAACACTAAAATTGGACAAATGGTGAAATGCCCTAGCTATATGTGCAAATTCTACTCAAAATCGGGTAAAAATGCCTTTACAAACTACCTCCAAAGTTTAGACACTAATTTTGTAAAAAAAAATTAAAGCCACATATAAATGTGATTTTTCAAAGTTGTGAGAATTAGAAAACTTTAACTCCACTAGTCTTACATTGCCTTCCACGAACTCAAATCCAAAGTCGGAATCGCAAAATAACTAAAATTGCAAAAAATGGATTTTTTAGATTTGAGTCGAGAGACTTTTGGAATTTCAGCTCAAAAGTGACGGTTTAGTGTACTTTCGGCACGAGATATGATACCTGTACTTTTGAGTTCATGTCGGCTTTGAGTCCATGCCCGTTGCCCAAGCCCGCAGTACCCATGCTTCTAGCGCCTCCTCGCGCCCGTGCTCCACGTGCCCTGTTGATTGCAGCCTTTTGTAGTAGCCCCTTCTCCAATGCCGATGGGTTGTCAGCCCATGCGTCACCCTTAGGATTCCGCCGTTCGTTTGTTGACTCCCTTGCCTGGACCCACAATATGATCCCAAGTCGCAGCTCGAGGGCCGCTGATGGGCCCACGCACCGCGTTATTAGTCCCCGTTGAGCCTCGACCTAGGCGCAATCTCCATGCTCCATTGAGTTGCGCCTCGTCATGAGTTGGCGTTGCTCTTTTTGAGACCCGATGCATTTGAGGTCTGCCCTCCTAATCGCAGTATGTTCTGTCATCCGATTATAAGGGATGAAATCATAAGATAAGCTCTCCAAGGGCTGCTGGATGAGAAATTGGGTTAGCCACAAGTGGCAGCAATCTCCAGCAACTCTAGCGACTCAAGCTTCCATGAAGCCGCCTATGCTCTCCTACTAGTGCTTGAAATTTAACCACCACTAATAAAATATAATGTTTAATTTATAATCCACTCTTTCTCTACTCTTCCCATATTCTACAAGCTCTTCAAATGCACAAATAGTGAAAAAATAAGAGAGATAAAAGGTCTTTGTCAACTGAAAGTGTTGTGTATCATAAGAGCACTCAAGCGTAACGCATACCACTACTGGTGAATCAACGAGTGTGAAGTGAAATGTAAAGCATTGAGACTTTACTAATGACTTAAACCGCCACTTGCAAGCACCTCTCAATCAGTACTCTCCACTCTCACTCACAAAGCTTGACTTGAAAAAAATGTCAACTCAAGGACGTCTGTGGCGCTATACACACACACACAAATCTAATTGGATGGAAAACATCCAGGAATGAATGAGGTGAGCCGTTGTACTGTGTAGATTTGCAACAACTCACCTATGCTAGAACATTGCAATACAGAGAGGCCCTCAACGCCACATCCCATGACAAGTGGTTCAAAAATTATCAATATACATGTTCTAATTTTTTGTGAACCAAGTTTATTATAGAATGAGAATCCAAATTGTCAAAAAGAAGGTTTCTATGACATCTTGTAGAAATAAAATTTGAGAAATATTGAGCTATTGCTATGCCATGTCTTTGTACACCACAATGTGTGAAATGTTTGATTTGAGTTAAAATGGAAAATTTTACACTAAAGACAAAACTTTTTAGTGAAACATCAAGCTAATACTATGTCATACATTTTCAAACCTCACACCCAAGTATAGTCAGCTCCTTCTTCAACAACCCCATTTGTCATACCAAAATTTACCATCATCTACAGAGTTCACTCTACATCTACCACAACACCTAGGCTTGATCTACCACAAGAATAGATAGCTCCTTTTACAGCAATACCTAGGCTATTCTAACAGATGTTGTAAAGGGAGCAAGGTGGGCAAGTAAAGTCCCCACTCCAATTTGTGAGGTGTCTACATTTTGCATTGCAATTTTGTTTTGAAGGCTTCATAGCGATACGTTAATGATACCTCGTTGTTGATAAGTAGGTTACAAACCTCAATGTATTTCCTTCATACATGACTTTTTTTTCTTCCTTGCTTCACAAGAATACATTGTAAAAACTAGCCACCAAGTTTGAAGTACATTCATTCCTCCTATAAGTTATAGTTACGTAGTTTACAACCTCCATCTACCTCCACCATTTAAAGGCCATCATATTTTAGAGGCACAATGGAGTTGATACAGAGGGTGAAGCATTGATGAAGCCATTCGTTGTGGTTATAAGCTAGCAACATTAAGGTAAGCCCCTCATAATCAAGAGGTTAAGCAATAGGCATATATGGAGAGAGCAATAATAATGAATTCATTTTTCAGTGATAGCCAATAGAATTTTAATTTCAACTTAAGTGGTTTCATATTTTTTTGATGAAAATTGAATTAGTTATGAATTTTCAAAGTGTGCTGCCAAATTTAGTGAGTGGCCACCAATAGGTACGCCCTGTAAGGAATAACCAAAAGTTTGGGGTCCTGACAAATAACAAACGTCCATTTGGAGTTGAATGGGTGGTAATAGGATGGAAGTAGGTTGGATATACTCCAATCTTATAGGCGTTGGTTATGGAGCGGCTCACCTTATAACTTATCAAAGCATCCGCACTACTCCTCACGGTGCGGAGCCCCCTACATGATTTCGCATAGGGACAGAATGACCTCCGGGCTGCCAAGTTTGAAGTGTGACTGCACCGCATGAATACCAAAGCAGCGTGGCTAAAATTTAACTTCACCATCTCATTTGCCGCAAGAAATATTCATTCTAGCTTGTGCAATCCTGCTCCCTCCCTATGAGTTGGCATTGACCCGAACATTGTGGCGTCTCTCCAAAACATACATCAAGTTGACGTGAAAATGCCATACTTTGGCATCTCGATGTATTTAGAGGGATGAAATCTGTGGACAGTGGGGAGCTCTGGGGAATCAAACACGCCATGTGCCCCTTGGCATGCTAGTTGGTGAGAGGGGTGCGGATGCTCTCATAGAAATAACTTATGGAAGGGATGAGTATATTCAATTGACTAAAAATAGATTGGTAAAAAAATCACGCCTAGCTTCACTTCAAACTCCCTTTTCCATCGATGACGTCAAATCTACAATCAAGGGATACGGCTCTTGAAACTTTACAGAAAACTAAGACGACCAGCGCCACGACCAAAACCCCTTCTCGCGTTTCCTCACATCTACTTGTATAAAAGGCGTCACTCTATCTATCCGCCGCTCCCGGTCATGTGCCCTTTGGATTTGCCATTTGAATCAAATGTGCCCTTTGAATTGAATGTGAACTTTGAATGAATCCTCTACATGTGCCCTTTGAAATTGAATGTGAACTTTGAATGAATCCTCTACATGTGCCCTTTGGAGGAATCCTTCATAATGTCCTTTGGAGGAATCCTTCATAATGTCCTTTGGAGGAATCCTTTATAGTGCCTTTTAGAGGAATCCTTTACAGTGCCCTTTAGAGGAATCCTTTACAATGCCCTTTTATTCAAATTTGGCTTATTGAGTTTTAAAATTGTATTATGTATCAAAAATAGAAAAATAAAACCATAATTTCCAACATATTGAAACTACACAATATACTACCTCCGATACATAAAATAAATGATAGTTATCTAAAGACAATAACAAGTATATGAAATAAATAATGGGTATTTAAAGTAAATAATAGGTATATATAGTACATATTGCGTATATAATGGATAAATTTAATTTTTGCATTTACGTATGTTTATTTAACTTGGGATTGCCCCGACCAGTTGATGACAACAGGGGATGTACTAGTTATGATATAATAATAGCAGCTCGGGCGACTTGCCAACCTAGTCTCCGCCTCTTCCCTCTCGCAAGCAGCCCCGTCCCCACTCGTCCCTTCACAACAAGCAACAACCACATTCCCTCATCGCCTGAGCTCATACCACAGAGAGCACACCTTTGGTAGCTTAGAATTTATTGTCGCAGCCATGGCGTCCATGGCCGCTGCAGCCAACAATGTTCTCCGCTTCCACCCCGTCGGCGTCGCCTCGGCTTCTCCGTCCAGGGCGCGGGCGTCGTGCGTCGCGGCCTCCTCCGCCTTGGGGTTGCGCGCGCGGAAGGGATTGAGTTGGGCGGACGCGAATCCGCGGCGGTTCTTTGCGGGTGGCGATGCGGGGGCGTTGCTGAGGCCGTCGCTGGAGCGCCGGCGCGATGGCGTTGTCGGCGTGCGCGCGGACGCGGCCGCGGCGGCAATGCCGTCCCCGCCCGCGCCCGCGCCCAAGGAGGTGGAGGCGTGGCAGGGGGCGGCGATGAAGCCGCT